>CM060959.1:81583726-81896226 GCA_030765055.1 Mantis religiosa
GAGCGGCGAGAAAAAGGCCTCATGTAAACAAAAGTAGCATGGCAAAAAGGTTGCAGTTTTCTATATGATTTTACAAAACATACCAAGAATACTGAAGTGATGTGGCACACACGAGCCACAGAGCAGAGATGCCCTCAATTTCTTAAGCAAATACAGGTATGAACATGGTGACACTTCCCTTCTAAGTATACGGCCTCCCGTTTTGTTGTACCATATAATATCCAACTTCTACTAATCCACTAATATTCCATGAAGGTTTCTTCTTGTGCTGGTGTACAGTAGTGACAGGCTGCGACGCAAGGAAACACATCGAATGAAGGGAATAAAATATGTTCCAAGTAACATGTTTTGCAATTCACACTTGCACTTCCGCACCGCTCACTACCGAGATGAAACATTCATGCGTTTCTGCGTCACGGTATAAAGGAATTCGAGAGCGAGGTAATGAGATGTAAATAATGATTCAGAGACGGAGGTGCAGCTATAAACAGACTACGGCTACACCGTGGAGCGGTATATACACTACAAAGGGCGGCTCAATAAGCATGAAGATGCCAATTTTTTGAAACAAATTATTTATTTCGCAACATACTCCCCCTTTTACAAATATACTTCTACCAACGTTCCCAAGCTCTACAAAATACTCCTTTGTATCGACAGTGACCTTATTTGATCTAAATTGTTTCCTGAGACGTTTCATCATGTTTGAAAAGAATAAATTCCAGGTTGGGCTATATGGTAACAATTCATAAAACGCGTAAATGTGGGAGTTTAAGGGCCACTCAACATTTAGGTAATTTCGGCCCGGCTCAATGCAATTTCTGCATTTTGTCAGCGACAACGCCGATGAATATGCCGGAGTACATTCTCCTTGTCAAAACGCTTCAATGACTTACTGTAAAATTTGTTCACCAGGTGAATCAAGTTGAGCATCACTCCGCGACCACGTGTTTGCAGGCATTTATCGCTAATTTTAATGATCGTTTTTTTACCATTAAAAGGAGGAATTTATTAGAAATAAATATAAATAACTTGCAGCACAGTAGTCACTGAAAAGGACGCTTGCATCATCTGCATCCCTCTAATCTGAGCTGGAAATTGGTATTTTCTTGTAGGGAGTTCTAACCTCACTTTGCATGCGCTAAAAGGAGAGCTTTTATAGCTTAGTAGTACTACTTTCTAGAGAGAATATTTAAAAGGTCATGTAAATCGTGAAGGAGCGCTGTGTTCAAAACGCACGTAGTTTTGTTTATGCCTACTTTGTAAAAAACTACTACTGCCCAATACTATGTACATCAGGAGGTCAATGATGACAGGCTATGATGCATCCTATAAAAACAACGGTCATCAGTTTCCCATGCGATGAGGCTTTTTTGCCATTTTTCGGAGCAGATTCACTGGAGGCACTGATTGTTGCTTTGTTTTCGGACTATAACAAATCAGGTCACATTTACAGAACCAGTTGATGTTAAAGTTCTTCCGGATTTCTCTAAAATAGATCCAAACACGGCTTCGACGCGCTTTGTTTTCTATGTGAGAAAAAGGACCCCCATTGTGGGGGTCTCATCGGACCGACAAATTTTCATCTGCAGCTTATTAGGAGGTTCGTTAAGTTTTAATTATCACCATTTAAATAATGTGATAGAGAGTTTGTGTTGACATGTGCTTGTTAATTCTTTTCAACGCAGTCACCATCCAGATTTACATATTTTCCGCAGGGTTTCTTGACCTTCAAATACCTTGATTGTAGAAGTCTGCAGAATTCGCTTTAAACCACTCTTCCACTTCATTAATGACGTCATTTTTGTTGTCAAATCGGCGACCACTTCATTTCCGGAACAAGAAAGTCACTTGGTGCGAGATCGGGCAAATAAGGAGTATGCTTTAAGGTCTCAAAGTCACATTCCCTTGTGTTGTCAACTGCAACTTGAGATGAATGAATAAGCATTGTCAGCCAGAAGACGAATAACTTTGGAGAGTATACCGCGTCGTTTCTTAATCAGAGCTGCTCGAAACTTGTCCAGAAGATTGCAGTAGTATCTGCCAGTGATGGTTTGACCCTTGGCAAGATAATATGCAAGGATAACTCCACGACAGTCCCAGAAAACTGAAAGCATGACCATCCCAACTGACTTTTGCACCTTTGCCTTTTTGGGAGGAGGGGATCGGTATATTTCCATTCCATAGTCATGAATTTAGTCTCTGGATCATGCTGATGGATCCTGGATTCATACATGGTTATCAGACGATAAAAAAATCATGTTCCAACAGCGTCCAACATCTGTCTTGAAAGGTCACGCCATGTTTGCTTTTGAAAAGAGGATAGCAAACGTGGAACCCATCTTGCAGACACCTTAGATATGTACAGTTCGTCATGAGTAATTTTCCATACACTACCATAACTAAGGTGTGTCTCATTCATGATCATTTGGATGGTAGCTCTTCTGTCTTCCAGTATTAAACACTCAACTTTCTTCACTGTGATAACGTCGTCTGTCATTGACGGTCTACCAGCTCTTGGCTCCTGGCTCCTGTCAGGAACATGTGACCAGTTTGAAAATTCCTTTTCCATCTCACAATAGTGTCATATGATGGGCAATCATTTCCATAAAAGTACCGTCATCTCCTAATGAATTCCCCGGGCAGTTTTACCCTTCAAATGCAGGAACTTGATCACACTACGAGCCTGTCACTTCTGGCACTCGCTGTAAAAAATAAAAGGAGTTAAATCACGAACTCCCAACATATGTCCCGAGGGATCAGTGACGACACTGAACAATTTTCATCATACTAGCATAAAAATTAGCGGGTTATAATTAAAATTTAACGACACCCACTCGTAGCAAGCAAATTATAAATTGGCCTTTCCCTGAACTTATATGGCGTCTTACTTGGCGAACTTTGCTTCGATGATCAGCGAGAAAAATATCGAAAGCTTTTTCAATGACTTCATTGGTAATCAAACATTCTGTGCGTCCTGGGTGCTCAAAAAGGGAAGTTCGACCATTTTTATAGTTGAGGAACCAATATCTAATTGGTCAAAGATGGCTGAAGGTCCCCATAAAGAGCCCAACTTTGCTTTCATCTTCTCGCAGTTTTCTCCATCCGAAACCAAAAGGCAATTCATTAAACGATACTGTACTACAAAAGTGAATCGAGAATATATTGACACATTACTTCACTCACACTGTTTATTCACAGGACATGTTTCAAGAGCTCTTGCTCCTATCCTCAGCTGATACTCGATTAGTGCAAGTTGTAGTGGTTTCCTCTTTCTCCGTTTTGTCAATACATGGCGTGATGTATTTGTCAAAGATGTCCGGGTTTCAAAATTCATGACTATGACGATTTTTGTTGATGAAGATTTTTTCCCATACGGAAAGGTCTATGGGGTGATTAACAAATTTTATTAGAGATGTTTCCAAGTTGATGTCATGTCTAGTATTCAAAAAATGAAAAGCAACTGCTGATTTCTGTTTCACCATTTTTAATGTTTCTTAGATGTTCTTTAGTTCTGATGTTAATATTTCTTTTTGTTTTTCCTATATAAATTTTGGGGCAAGTTTCACATTTGATCTCATAGATTCCTGGTTTTTCTTTGGTAGTGATTGAATTTTTGGGAGGGTCTTTTAACAAATTTCTGATATTAAACCTATTTTGAGGTGCAAGAGTTATGTTGTGTTTTGAGAAGATTTTTTGGAATTTGTTATAGGCTGATGGTGGAAGGTGAATTTTTTAAAAAGTCTTTTCTCTTTTTCTCCTGTAGGTTCTAGGGTGGTGGTTTCTTTTATTTTCTTAGCTTTGTTGAGTCTGTTAACTGTTTTGTCTACTAAATTTGGGTTGAAACCGTTGGATATAGCTACTTTTTTTATGTGTAGGTATTCTTCTTGATAATCTTCTCTGTTTAGTGGAAAGTTGATCATCCGAAAGATTAAACTGTTGAAAATGGCATGTTGGTGTTGTTTTGGGTTGAAACTGTTGTTGTTGTTGTTCTTGTGTGTCGGTTTCCTGTAAATACCAAAGATGAGTTTGTTGTTCATTTTTTTGATCTTGATGTCCAAAAAGGGGAGCACACCATCCTCTTCTGTTTCCAATGTAAATTTTATAGCTGGATTTTGTATATTCAAAAGTTTAAGACTATCTTGTATGAGTTTTTTAGGT
Organism: Mantis religiosa; assembly: GCA_030765055.1. NCBI lineage: Eukaryota > Metazoa > Arthropoda > Insecta > Mantodea > Mantidae > Mantis > Mantis religiosa. Next base: position 81,587,888 of record CM060959.1, read on the forward strand.
ACTATTGCAAAAATGTCGTCAACATAGCGATACCACACTTTAAAATAATTTGGAAAAGTTTTTGTGATATGTGTTTCAAAAGCACTCATAAATAAATCTGCCAAGAAGGGAGCCAATGGTTTGCCCATAGCTAGGCCTGTTTTTTGTTTATAGATCTGTCCATTAAAGCTGAAAAAAATTTTGATTGATACAAATTTCTGTAAGTTGTGAAAGTTCTTCTATTTCTTCAGATGTTATTTGTATTGATTCCAGCCATTTTTTGAGAAGTGGAATAAGCTCATTGGTAGGTATACTTGGATATAAAGAAATGACGTCAAAGGAAACTAAAGCATCTGTAGAGTTGATCTTTGTGTCTTTCAGGAGATTTAACAATTCAAACGAGTTTTTGATACTTAAATGTTCAAATTTTGTGAAGGATCTGAAGATATGAACCAGCCATTTTGATAGTTGGTAAGTGGGTGCATCAATGTTATTAATTATTGGTCTGAGGGTAATTTCAGGTTTATGTATTTTAGGTAAACCATATATGTATGGTGTTTTCGGATTGTCTATTTTATTGTTCAATTTATCTCTTTTAGTCATGATTTTACTGTTTTTAATTGCTAATTCCACAGATTTGAATGCTTTCTTTAATGGATTGTTTTCTAATTTAACAAATTCTTTTCCGTTTAAAAGGTTGTCCATTTTTTGCGATAGTCTTCTTCGTCCAGTATTACTATTTTGTCATCCTTGTCTGCTTTTGTGTAGATTACCGGTTTTTCATTTAATTTTTTTTTTTACTGTACTGTTTCCCATTTTAGCAGTAACATGTTGAACTGAAATGCCCACCAAATCCAAACCAACCGATGAACCAGTAACTAATTTGTTTTGGCAACTTACAGTAAATAGCAGTATAAGATAACAAATTTTGCCTTACTCACATCGTATTGTCTGGTATGGTGCTGAAGAGGAAGAAAATGAAATAATGAAAGGTATGAAAGCGTAATTCGGGATATTCGGTATCCAAGGAAAACCTGGAAAAAATCTCGGATTTTGGCTGCAGAGGTTTGAACCCAAAATCTTCCGAACACGAGGTGTCAGCTTTACTAGCTCCATTAGTTCATTTTCAAAATAATGAATGCGAATTTAGTTAGATGACACTACAAAAGTAGTCTATGAAATGACTGGTTCAAGCTTACAGGTTACTATACCCCTTAATTTAAGACCTAAGGTAGTATACCAAAATGTAGGATGAACCTTTAGTAATGGTACGTTGTGTGTTGTTGAAATAGGAAGCACAGCACAGAGCGAGGAGGGAAGCTCAGCAAATTAGACAGGCGCGCCTATTATCGCACCGGAAAGGGCTTTAATGATGTCCATAACCTTCCTAACGCCTTCGCTGCTATCCACGCATAGACCTGTCTGCACTGCTTCTTTAATGTACAGCCATTCTTGCCTTACGCTTAGGACAACTTTATAATCCTTCATCTTATTAGACAAGCTATATGGGGCATAACATAGCCCACTGTGATTCACATTCCACCTTAACTGCAGGTCCTTAATTAGAGGGAAATGCCTCCACGTGGACATTAAGTTTTATGACGCAAACTTAACGAAGAACTAGATCTTCACTAATATATTGCTTAGTGTAATATGCTTAAGTGAAAAGCCTTGTGAAACGACCTTTTCTATTCTACAAACTTTTGTTTAAAAAGGCTAATTCGTGTTAGCCCTAATCCACAAGGGACACTTTTCGGATAAGAAGAGTACAGTTGGTCCAAGCGACAGATCTGGAATATTGTAACCGCAGTATCAGACAGCGATTAGGAGGTGGCGAATTAATCGAAATCACGAGAATTAAAAAAGAAGATAAATTAATAAAAATGCTTTGCTAAATTAATATAAAATATTGTTATATTAATATGAAATTAGAATGAAATTAGAGTAATGATTAAAATAGCGGTTTAATTAAGAATAAGATGGGAAGAATATAATTTAAGACAACTAACATGCTAGAATCCATGTAAGGGAGAGAAAATATTTCTGTAAAATCTGAACACAAGTCGGAGAGACAGGAAGAGGTGACCGTTAGCCTCCATGTTTAAGGAAAGGTTCAATGTCTGAGAACTATAGCCAGGAATGTGTAGGAACAATAAGGTTTTCAAGATGCGGTCAAGCGTAAGACCTAAAAGGATTTACTTTGCTGAGGTGATAACGATGTATACCGTTACAAAGAGCCCAGGGTAGGCGTGACCCAACTCACGGTGGGATGTAACGTCAATGAGTTCGATGAGTTTTGCTAACCAATAAAGAAAAATCGAAATAAAATGAGAAACCAATAATAATGTAAGATTTGAGAAATGGGGAGAAGGGTGAGTTATTTTGGTCATGTGATAAGAGTTAGGGTGGGGATCAGAATAAGGTACGAACTGAATCGCAGAGTAGACGAAAACGCACTTCAAGTCATACTACGAGGGGAAAGATGTGTTAGTGCGCGTGAAGAAGAAGTAGTAAAGATTTCTAAGTCCGAAATGTAGGGAAGTCAAGAATAACGCAACCAGCGTAAGAGAAGCAGCAGAAGAAGTTTATAATAGCAAATTATTCGCCGTATAAAGAAGTAAGAGAATTCTGTTAGGAAGTTTAGTAACAGGTGGTCGCCGCTACAAATCAATCTGAATCAACGAACTTAGTGAGAATTAAATTAAATCATTTTTGCTACGAACCAGTGTATTATTGAGACAACTGGGCAGCCAACAAACAACAAATCCATTTCCTACAACCATTCACCTGAGGATAAGAGATCTCATAGCTCCAATTAGAACCCAAATCAAAAGTAAACACCAACCAATTGAAATCTGACATGCGGGTATGCCGCAATATCCAAGATATGCATTATATTTGTCATCAAAATATCTAACGAATGATACGTTTGTGTTTAATATTTTTGAGCAAATAAACAATTATTCATGTAAAGTATAACTTCTGGAAGCGAGATTTTGTTGGAAATCTTTGTCTCGCATCCTTTTAGATATTTAATTGGATGTTAGTTTGTGAATTATATTTTTCGGACATAAAACATTTTTCTACAATAATTTTTATTCAGAAAGCCACAAAACATGCCTTTTCGGCGACATCTCGAAAGGTAAGTATCGAATTTGTTTGTAGGAATGCAACTCTTCCTCTACTGGAAAAACAGACTGAAAAATTTAATGGCATAGCCGGGAATTGAACCGCGATTTACCAGTCTTTGTTCGGTTGCTCTTAAACATTGAGCTACCATGGCAACATGTCAGAACGAAATTAAATTCTCTAGCTGACTTAATTTTCTCGCTAAACCACTAGGAGATCTCATAAGACATACCTTAGTGGCGATGTACAACGTTTAAGTACTGCAAGTTCCGAGTTTTATAGTTCAGACCACTTAGGTCAATAAATTAATGGAAATTGTTCTTTCACACTAACCGTGTGCAGGACAAGGTTGGAAAGATAGGCAAAAATTAAATTGATAGCAGGGAATTGAACATCGGATATCCCGGTCTCCGGAGAATTTATCATGCTGACATTTGCCGCGGTAGCTCGGTGGTTGGAACAATCGGGCGGAGACCCGAAGATCCGTGATTCAAATTCCGGCAATACCACCGAGTTTTTTCAGTCTAGTTTTCCAAACCTTTCCCCCTATGAAAGAATTTCCATTCTTCCTATATTACTAATACAGGTTAATAATATAAAGGTAAACATAATGGACACTACTCGTGCACTCTCACCACTATGCAAAAGCATGGTCAGTGAGTTATAAATGAGCTAACCTGAAAACTGATAAAGACAACTAGGGATGAGTCGATACCACTTTCTCGATACTCGGTTCCCGATACTCATACGATATTTTCAACGATACCCGACACTCGATACCGTCAATTCTACTTTTAGTTTCAATACAAAGTAGAATGTTCGGAGAAATGTGTAATACCAATAAAATAGATTCGCATAGTTAATGAGCCAAAAACTTAAAACCACCAGTGTTATTTTTAAACTTTGCATTAGACATTTAAAAGCATGAGTCCACTTTTACAAGTGTTTGTTTATAAATACTAGCATTTACACTATTTCGGGGTCAAGTCTAATACAAAAATATTTATTAACCTTTTGTTTTAGTTTTGGGAATTTTGAATTTGTTTCCCAGTAATACAGTGTACTAGAAAGCGGAGGTGACTAATCTGAGATAGGCAGTGATTCTTCTTGGGAACTGTTAACTGGCAGTGAATCTGACACGATTATTTTCTTGCATAATGTCCTGGCAGTTTTTCGGGTTTTACAATGCTCTATTTGCAGCAATAATGGTTTTTGATTTTAAAATTAAATAAAAATTGCAGAATCACCACCGAAGTATGGAAAAGGTATGGAGGGTCTTTCCTGACTATCGTTCGATATCGCCCCGTAGGGGAGGGCATGCGTCCCCTTCAGCTGCCGAGGTGCGGGCGCTGCGGACCCTTAGCACTCGCGGTACTTCTGATGTTACTAGAGGAACCTTGGGCCGAACTGCCGAGCCCCTCCCGTAGGGGAGTTGTTCGGATTGGGTTGGACTCGAGGGTGCAGTGTGTTCCCGACACCCACGGGGAATTGGGTACCTCCGGCCAGGCTACGGCCGCCCGGAGGCGGTAGAGGGTTGCCTCATAAGTCCCGAGTACTAGCCTGCAGAGCTAGTAGAAGGTGTGCTAGATCACCAGGCGGCCCCACCGATGTCATATCGGCAGCCTTCCCATTTTGGAGTTGGCGCGCGTAAGTGGCGTATCCACTTCCATCCCGTCTTGAGTCCACAGGACCAGATGGGGGGGCTTGTTAGTCTCTAGGTCTTGCCCTATGGAAAGCCCCACATAGGCGCCGGGCTCTCTTTTGGGACAGCTCGGTAACTCCCTGGTCAAAGCAGGCCCGGGTCCTTGGTCCTACGGGTCCAGGACTAATGGGAGTAGATTCTCTGGCATAACGTGTATCGTTCGATATCGATACCATGCAAGTATCGCAAGTATCGAGGTATCTTAAGTATCGAGGACGATTCCAAACGCTTTGCATATTGCCATTGAAATAAACATAACCAAAAGACGTCCTGTCTGAAAACAGTGTTTTCCCTCCTCGAGCCCCAGGAGCATGACACCACCTGAAGCAAACAAAGCACTCATGCTAAGAGGTTCAGAGAGGAATCTGCGGAAGGAGTTTATGAATTACTTGTCAAGTGTGATGATATACTGCACTGTATTACTCATTTCCCTGGTTCTAAAACTGTTCATGAAGGTCTTATTACTACAAGACAAATTCCCTGCAAGAGCGGTATCACCGAGGTCAAAGCTATCAGTGTTTTTGAAGGAAGACAAGACGAATGTCTTGAGAAGCGATAGGTCTTGAAGCAAAGCATACAAAGCATCGTCCCATCGCAGTTTAATAGAGCACTTACTAAGTACGAGAGGCCGCTTGCAGCACATTAGCAAATCCACAGTACACGCATTCACTGATAACAGTTGGGAAACACCCTAGCCATCACAGTTAGCATAAGCCCCGGCACACATGTTCTGGTATACCGGGTCCAAAGTTTGTAGGCATTCCACTGAGCTTCAAGGGAATTAATATTTATAATCTGTCATAGCAACTTTTTGAAGCATTGGTCTTTTTTCGTATGTTCGTATTTGTCTGAATTTCATTAACTTGTAATTTTGAAATTGCAGTTACTCGCTTCTTTCCCATTTCATGGAAATATTGAACCATTTGCAGCAGATATGCAAGAGTAAACCATAGTGGGTAAAGAATACGTGAATGTAACTCAATCAGCTTTTTTACCCCTACTTTTTGTTGCACAGTATTTCAGAGTAAAAACCTTGGTGCATTATTTAAATACAATCTTCCCAGCAGTGCAAATGCTGTAAACGGGTTTGTGTAACAATGTCGTAGGTTGCCTAACTTTTTAGAAACGGCGCTGCATGGCCACCGATATAAATAACGCGCTAAGCAGAATTTGCCATTAGTTTTGGAACATTATCATTCACGCTTTAGGGACCATAGCCATTCTTCATCCTCGCCAGACTGTAAAGATAAAAAAAGCTTTTGTTAACGGCATCCTCTTTCTGTGGCATGCAGTTTGTACAATATGGCATTTTGAAACGACGATGTAAACAGGACCAGCCTTTGTTTAGCAGTGCTACGGATTTGTTTTGAAATTGATTGATTTCACTGACATGGCACGTCAGATTCCATTAACTCTTTGATGTCCTGTATTGCGAACGAAATGGATCTTTAATAGTTATGTTACAAAGCTTCTCAGATAAAAACTATGAGGAAAGGATTCTTTTATTACTCACTAGAGTAGACGAAAATAGTTCGGGAAATTAAACCCTGATTCTTAAGCCTTACTGACAGTGGGAATCCTCGTATAGTTTACTGCCGCTTTTCCAAGATTGGCTAATGTACGCCTTCGAATGATGTGAAACAATGCAAAGATAGGCGATATAAACATCATGATAGACGTATGTACTTGTTCAACCCGAGTGCCAGGTTTAAACCCAAGTATTCTCCAGTCTGAAAGGAATTTACGTACCTTGCATATGTTGTGACTTCACATTCATACAACTACAATTACGACAAACTGACAATTATCTTGGAATAATGCACAGCAGGGTAAATTTTTTTTGCGACACAGAACGGATACTCCTCCATAGCAATCAATGAGATGTCACTAGTTACACGGAGTAAAGCTATATGAACACCTATCTGCACCCCAGGTTCTGACTACATTACAGTAGAGACTACACAGTAATACTTATCGTTATCATAGTAGGTATAGAAATTTTTCAGTATTTACAGCTCAATCGACACCGGTTTGCAAACCAGAGGGCGTATACTGGATGCTTGTGCCCTCAGACCTGCGCTCAACTAAAGCGCTGAATGTCCGGTTTCCCTATAGATACTACCTAGATAGGAATCATCACTGCCGTGATAGCACTTCTCTAATAAAGAATGGGGTGAATACACATTAAAACATTGTCAGTGGCAAGCGCACATATTTTTGTTTTAAATTAATGTGCTCCAAAATTAAGTCATATCGGAAGATGAATGAAATGGGTAAAATGATTCTTAAATGAGCTCAGGGTGCATAGAGCTTAGTTACCTGACATTCATCTTTCAGGATAAGGGAAACCCCGGAAAAACCTTAACCAGGTAACTCGCTCTGACCGAGATTGGAACTCAGGACCTCTTGAATGAGAGGCAGACAGGCTACCACCTACTCCATAGAGGCGGGCTACATGCGTGGATGGCGATTTACTTCGTTAGAAATGTAGTGGAAAACATGTTTTGAAATTAAAAAATAAAATATCAAGAATTATCTGAAGATAAACCCTCTGAACCTGTTTTACAGGACTTCGAATAGAAAATATTAATGGCTGGCCATGGTCAACTGGTGGCGCACCTGCCTGTTTTGAGGGTACGTTTTCGATTCTATGTTGGGGAGTGGGAACTTTGCTCTAACCAAGCTTATTCCTTATTCTCTTCAACGTCTGGAAGAATGAATAAGAATGTGTACTGGGTGTGACCTAAGATGTAAAATGTAAAGAAACTGTATACGATTTCCAAAGGCAAAATCCACAGATGGCCTAAAGTGGGTATAAATGGAGCAAGTGAAATATATAAATGACGTTAATTGATACTATAGCCTGGAAGGGGTTAAATAATTGGCTTCAAGCTATCCACACTATCCACAGGTCAGTACAAAGAATTGAAACAAGGATTACAGAGGATAGGTAAACTCGGTCTGACACAAAAATGCACATTTTGTTAATTCCATACCAGGATCACATCCGCGTCGACAGTGTACTGAAATTTCGTCCCATAAGAATTTTTATATGCCAGAAGAGGTGACATGGGACTGCCACTTCTAAGCACATTTGAAACGTCAATGCGGGCCGGGTTTTAGCCCATGATCTTCAGATTGGTACAACCAATAATCATCCAGATGGACAAGCTGGGACAAGCTGTAGGAGTGATAGGGTGGATTGTTATTTGCGACTTTCTACCTAAACTTAAGTGCAAGTTTCAACTTGGCTTGAACGCTTAGAAATTCATGAGCATTGTCAGGTATTTTATCCCTTATATCCCGTTACGACTTCTTAGAATTCCTACATCACGTGATTCGCATGCCCAAATTTCTTTCAAAATCTAATATGAAACGTGGAATTCTCTGACGCATGCACTTTAAGCTGTCCATCCAAGTGCTCCCATTCCATCTCCATTTTATCATTTAGACTTCTTTACTCATCACTATTTTCTGTTTGTCATTTTACACATTTTGGGAATTTCATCTCACGAGTTTCAATTTTTCGCTTATCTCGTCCTCGTTTGTTGCATATTTCGTTTCCATTGAGAAAACCAGGCGTAGTCATTAATTTATAAAACTTATTTTAGATAGACTAATATGGTTTTCTGTGCAATTTAGATTTATTTTGATGTATGTTAGACGACATTTAGTTTTACATGCCATGACTAAAGAGATTACAAATGAGAAGATAATGCTATCGCTGTGTATTTAAAATTGCACGCACGTGCGTACAAGCACACGGAAGACATTTCGAACTATTACAGGAAACGCAACGCACTGGCAGTTCAAAATGGACCACAATACATTTAACGTGTTTACATCCGATTAGAGCAAACGTTTCGAATTACTTTGGCAAACATTTACCTCCCAAGACTTGCCTCAGGGCAGCAGAATGTAGTATCGCAAGGGTTAGTCAGGTTCAAATGAGAGTTATACAACTGCAAAAACTGTACGGTGAAATATTCAAGAAGTCACACCGTTACATATTTTACTACATACAAGACAAACCAATAATTCGGGGAATACAAAAGTTTAAGAACTACAATAACCTGAAAAAAACGCATCTTCTAGTTTTCAAAAGCAAATTGTAATTTATTTCAGACTTACTTTCAACAGTACAAAAGTGAATCGAGAATATATTGACACATTGCTTCACTCACAATGTGTCAATATATTCTCAATTCACTTTTGTACTAATTTGTGCTTCACTGTCCCTACGCTTCTTTCAAGATTATACTTTACTTTCAACAACTTCATATCCGTCTCGGTAGCGTCTCACGTTCAAGAACCCGAGTTCGAATCTCGGTCAGGGTGAGTTGCCTAGATAAGGTTTTTCCGGGGGTTTCCCTTATCCTGAAAGACGAATGTCGGGTAACTCTTAAGCTCTATGGACCCTGGACTCATTTGAGCACCATTTCGCCCAATTTATTCACCATCCGAGGTGACTTAACGTTGGAGGACGTAAAATAACAAATAACAAAAACAAACAAAAAAACTTTAAAGTACTGCATCAATTATGAAGTGTCCTTTGTTGTGCAGTTTCTGATTCTTGAGTTCGTGGGTTTAAACCCAAGTGCGATGTATTTTTGGGGTGTAAAAATCCTTAACATGGCATCCTTCAAAAAGGTAATTGAGCGTGGTCCCATGCCTATGCTCGACATTGAGAATCATTGCAGAAAATCAGTAATTTAATTTGATGAAATAGCAGGATTTATAAATACATTAATTTGAATGAAAACTTAATTATATTGAGTGATCATTAAAGTATAGGTTCTATTTATTCTGTCACTATATATTTCATAGAAAAGCATTCAACTGTTACTGCAGATTTATTGGCTAAACCACTGGAATTGGATGGGAAGGTTTGCTTGTGAGAATTTTAAAATTTTATATTATGTATATTTTCTAATACTTCAAGAAATAATTGGGCAGAATTTCATGCCTCTGCATACACGTGTGTTCACAAACTCCATTAATTGTGGAACAGACACTATCACCATGGTGTGGTTCACTTTAGATCTTTAGATTATATTTACACATATTTGCAATTCCAACACATTAATTCGTTTCTAAGGAAACCAATCTTAACAGCTTAAATGTGTTTGCCATAGTAACAAAATATATGCTTGGGCGCGAAGTAAAACAGTCCAATTTTGTTTACACTACTCTAAAATCTTCACGTCTCCTAATTCATATTGTTTTTGCCATGCTCAATTGTATTTTCAAACAGTCCATTGTATCTTCAAATACAATGCATTTTCAAACAGTCCACGGCATTGACCATAACAATTCAAAGTCTCCGAAATTATATCTTGCTAATTCATATTATAAATGTTGGACTGGCAGCACTACATTACCGGAAAAGTAACAAGGTAACGATGGGAAAATGCATTAGAGGCGTTTCGTTTTGTTAATAATTCCCTGTAAAACAAAGCGGTTCATTGCACAAAACTTAAGATGCAAAGCATTTGTGAAATGCATGAAGCAATCACGGAAACAAAAAAGGAGCTGTCTCGATTATACAACTCATATTTACCCAAAAATGACTTGGCTTTGCTAAACAGGAAATACTATTTATACCAAGTTCAAAAAATGAGAATTACTTTGAAAAACAAGTTCGAAACGAAAAACAGAATGATAAAGTTTGTAGGAGCAGCGTTGATATTTATTACAAAAGAAAAATGACTGTTTTACGAGAAATATAATGGAATGCATTGTTTTGCAAGGTTTTTATTGAACCTTCGAGAGCAAAATTGCAATATATGTAACTAAACTTTCAGGTGTAAATTTTTACAAAAGAGCAATAAAGCTAGGTTTGATTCCTCTTGCCCCAACCTTCAGTTCAATTACTTCAATAAATATTACGTTTTACTTATCAAGGTAATAAAGTGATGGTAGGTTTATAGAATAGACACTTCTTAGCATGTACAGATTATTTTATCTTGACAGAAATCATGCATGGTAGGGATGAGTAGCAACTGTGGTTGGGATAGTGCACCTATCGCCACAATGCGTCACACACCTAAAATTACGAGAATAGAGTGCGGTGCACAAGGTGTCTAAAAAAAATCTCACTCTCGAAGCCAGTATTGCAGCTCTTATGAATTAAGTTGTAATTCTTACTATGGTAGTAATCTCCACGCTTTTGTTGGATGTTGCATATTACATAGACGTTTGGAACAAAACCCTGTTCTCCAGCAGGCATGATAACGATCTGTCGGCCTTTCGACATCGCTGCAGAGTCCCTGTAACGAATTTCACTCCAGGCATATGGTCTAGTATATGTGCTGCATTGATATAAATTTCACCCGTATACTGAATATTTCGTAAATATTTTTGCCCGTATTTTACGATGTTCTTTTTTTCCCTTCTTCCTTCATATAAATCCTAACTTCAAAAGATCTGTTCTTAATGTTCAAAAACTGCCTTGGATATCAGAATTTCGAAGCTTCATAAGCACTTTCTTCAGAGTTGGTCTTTGTTTTTCTGTGTTTTAAGAGTTATTTACAGTTTGCCTAACTACTTCTGAATTAAAACATCCAAATTATATTTTGTGTATGTTCTTAATCTTTGTTTACTAGGCATAGAGAAGGACGTTGTTGCACTAGCACCAATGGCTTTTCTTTCCTTAATAACTCACCTAAACTGCTTTCAGACAACTGTTGCCTCAGAAACCCTTTCCCAGATTTTCATTGCAGACCCACATTGGCCCTTTTTTATAAACCTATAGAGATTGGTTATTACTTCTGTTTTTAAATGTAGCACTTTATTTCCTAATGGGCTGCTAGGAGTCGTCATTTCTAAATTCTCTCTTGAAACCAGGAGACACGCACATTTTGAAACAAACTGTAGTATTATTGAGTAACTCTATACTTGTTTACTTGCTCGCAACTGGTAAGCAACTGACCTGCCTTCCCCTCCAGTTGCAACCGTTCTGTAGTGGACTCGTCCAAATACCACTGCGCATCGCTCTCCATCTGTCAAGATATAAAAATTCATCTTGTAGTTACGCTGGCTCAATTTGTTCTGTTGCATTCTTACTGTTGAAACAATTATATATCAAGACGAGTCTGATAGGATGTCAATCTGACGAGAAGAGACATCTCGAGTTTCCACAGACCTCTTTAAGCACTCTGGTTTGTTACTTTTAAAGCTTTTACAGAAGAGAATTTTATGATGGCAGTTCCGCAGTCTCTCCGAAAGAACACGCACCCAGGACGTGATCAGTGGCTTCTATTTCCTTATCATATGTTACGTTAGGACCTTCCTGATGCATCAAGTTATGGACAGACATTTTAACTAGAATACTGTAATTATTAGACTTGGAAAGACAGAAAATGTCAATGCTATAACCGGAATTTGATTCACGTATCTTCAGCATGTCTTACTGCCATGGTAACTAGGTTATAAAACTAAACGAATTTCCCAAATTCCTGGCTTAAATTGGGCTATGGCAATTAAGTTTTCAGTTTGACTCAAATCTCTAAGCTTGCGCACGTCATGAGTAAAAGAACAATTATGCGACTTTAAAAAGATCATCCCATGTCGCATGCCACGTGTAGATAAGGAGGGAATCGCCCTCACCCCTCCAGCCTACTAGAATGAGGATATGAAGTCAGTCCTGTTGCCGATCGATGAGAGATTCAGCTTTCCTGAAAACTCCATTTCTTCTCTTAGCTCTCTTTAAATGCTGCTCCCAAGAAAATTGAATTTCGCACGGCAGAGTATCGTTTCCAACTTCAGACTGCTCGTGAGCAATTTCATTAAAACGATTCTGGAACTTTATCGCTAGTTACACTAAATCTTCCCTTCAGTAAAAAAGTACTAACTTTTTAAACAGGAAATTAACAGCCTACTCTACGAAAGTACGAGCTTCCAAACACTAACAGCCAAATTAACGGAGAGAAATCTCTTTTTTAATATCCCCCCCCCCCAAAAAAAGAATCACTTAACTTTCATGTACTTTCGCGATCTTGCAGATGTTTAATTTCATTATTTTTATACCAGCACCAAATTTTTAACTTCATGAGTGTTTTTAAAAACATTGTGACTTTGTGAGGTTCATAGAATTAAAAGTCTTGTTTGTAGGAATTTAAAATGATCTTTATTATAAGTAAAAACACTCTTTGTACAACCCTGACAGCAGCACAATGACATAACATACACAAACGCAGTCTTCAAGGGCTCTCGTTGCTTCACTACACATAAAAAACGAAAGAAACCACTTCCGGTACACTTCAAATAGCTGCACACATTTAATAGCTCACTAACAACTGACCGACAACTGGCCCTTTGCGGGTTTTTATACTTCCAGACATTGTTTTAGAATTCAGTGGATCGTTCGAGAATAATCACAATGGCAGCGGGAAATTCCAGACTATCTGTCTTCCTCTCTCGGCAAGCGTCCAGCTCCGCGCCCACGCGCCGGCCGCGGCCCGCCGCACAAGAATGCCTCGGCGACAATATCCATTTAGTCCATAAATGTTTTGTAATACAGGATATCCATAAAAGTGGCTAAAAGTTTTAATTAAATCCGAAATTACATAATGAAGCACTAAAAACCGTAAAAACAAAAAGTTTGACATTTCCTTTTAGACCATATATAAAATCTTAACTCATTCCAGGCCTGATTAGAATTTGTAACTTTGGAATCAGAGACTGATAAATTACGGTTAAGCCCCCTTTCATTAGATTTACTGGCATGTGAAGGAACTCTGGAACGAAATACTGATATCATGCTGGTAATAACGTCATTGTTTGTATAAATATCGTTAATTTTTTTATTTGATTACACATTAAAATATTTAACTTTAAAGTTATTTTAGGGACAATACCTGATATCGCCGACCTGATTCACAAATTTGTGAAATCGTAAGAGGAAATTGGAAAAACCTGACTATTAAATGTTTAAGTGGTCATTTCATTTTATTATCAGTTTACGTAAATATCCACCTGCTTCAAACCGCTGCAGCACCTCATAAAATATATACTTTAAATAAAAATTGATCTGCCTCGTGATAAATACTAACCAGATTTGTTAAATTATGTTTAGAATGATTATCAAAATAAAGGAAAAGGGCATTTAGGAAAAGTGATTAACATTGTTTAGTTTATAATTTTTATTTTCTGTGTTACTTTTCTAGTAGAGCTAGTATTGATTTCTTTTACGAGATTTTAAAGTCTCCAGGATAATAGAAAAACCCTAATTCTTTCTCCCTACCACATCAGCAACTCCTTAGCAAATAGCAGCGATACAGATACTGGTCGAGGTAGACCCTGAGGTCATAGCACCTCTTCAGCCGCAATATCGACGAGTACGAAGAAAGACAACAGGCCGTCGCTTCGAAACCCGAAGCAACGAGGAACCTTCGAGAGAACGCGACAACGGCAATGCAGCAATGAAGCTAGAAATCTAAACCTCTTTTATGTTGCCTTCACAAACTCTTCTTACGCTTCAAAATCATTAGAGACATTCTTATAGAATTTAAAAAGGTCGAAAGATTGTCCATAAAGAATAATTTGGGGTGGATAGATTCTCAGAAATCTTCGTGTCATTCCTGGGAAGTCAAAATATAACTTTGGTACTAGGCAAGACTTCACCATTAGGCTGAACAAAATGTACAAATATGCTCACTTTCTTCTCGGGCAGCCAGCCAGGTGAAAAGATGATTAGATATCAACGTTTCGGGAGTGTGCATCTCTGCCATCATCAGGATATTTACAAAATGTTATAACTTCAAATGAAATACTGGATATAACACAACTATAAACAAATACAAAACACTATCAAAGTTCGCATTACTGAACAAAAGACTTTTCAGTAAATTAAATGCCAGATCAGGAGATGGCGTCGATGACTGACTAAACAAAGAAAAACCAGTATCAAAATTCGCATTACTGAACAAAAGACTTGAGTAATGCGAAGTTTGATAGTGTTTTGTCTTTGTTTACAGTTGTGTTATATCCAGTATTTCATTTGTGGTTATAACATTTTATAAATATCCTGATGATGGGAGAGATGCACACTCCCGAAATGTTGATATCTATTCATGTTTTCCGCTGGCTGGCTGCCCGAGAAGAAAGTGAGCATATTCGTCGCCAGAAAAGCTTCAGGTCTTAAAATATACAAACATGTTCCTACTTTTTATTCAGGAGCCTCAAACATGCCTTTCCGATAAACTCCTGATACTTAACTTTTGGTGGAATACTATACCTACTCATGCAAGGAGTAAAGAAGTAATAATCGGAGTTCAGTCACTGTTATTACAAACTTTACTAACAAATTCACAATACGAGATCACGAATTTGAACAGTTCGTCTGATACGAAGTGTTTTGGACTGAACTGTCACCGATTTTCGTTAGATTTTGTGCTTTGGAGCATAAATAGATATTTTAATCTAATGCCAGTCTTAATCAGAGACTGTTGGGAGACCTGTTTTGATGTATCCATTTTTCGTTGCAAGTGACAGTCCTCATCAATCCTTCACCACGTGATAAGCTGCTGATGGATATCCACTCCACGGGAAGCTTTCAGATATCACGAACATCTGTCTGAATTTCCAAATGTTTTTATGTCGACATGTGCACTTGGGTGTGTACAAAAACTTCGTCGATACAGCAGTGCATCAGTTTCATTCGGTGCGGAAATGTCAAACACACCCCTCTCTTTCGCGATGCCAACCGTCCTCCCCGTTAACCAGAATATCAGTAATTTCCAGATGTTAATGGCAACTTAATACATCCAATTGTTTTTACAGATAGCAGTAGTGCCAAAGTTAATCTTTCCAGCGAGTTTTGTGTATCATTAGTCGAGTAATTTATAATTGTAATCCAACTGTGTGTAAAATTAGGTTGGAAAACTAAATAGGACTTGGAAAAAAGAAACCTGGATCTTCAGTTTACATATCCACACTTTACTATTGAGGTAAACCCTCAGCATTACTTATCACGTCGAAGACCATTGGTCTAGAAGGAAGAATGGCCCCGACATCCATGGTACACTAAGTACCTCTCGGGTTACCTAAACGCTCCGAGGTCCTTCAGCACCATCATGTCCAGCTGATAAGACGGCTGATTAGGACATTTAGCAGGTTTTATTCTGCTTACTACAGAGGGTTAAGTACAGCGTTCTTTTAAAATGAACACACGGCGTTTCTCCTCTCCCGCCACCTTTCTGGATTTCTCCACTACCGGATGCCGTTCTGCGCGGGGACTAGCAGTGTACACTCCATTCGGCAGTATTGTACAGGCTACAAACACGAACAAGCTCTTGACTCTACAGCAACGCATTGTCGTGTGTAAAAGTTATTATAAATGGAAATCGCCAAGCCGTATTCGCAGAGAGTATATCCAAACTTCCCGTGGTGAAGTGCCTCCTTCCAGATTTACAATTCTTAAGACTGAAGAAATTAGAAACCACTGGTTCTGTGGCAAAAAAAGACGAAAGCATAAACGTACACATTGATGTCCATGTTGCAAAGATAGTCCGCCTTTAATCTACCCCTCAAAGCGGACCAAAATTTGTGCCAGACCAACGTGTTGGTCCCCGGACTACCGCTAATCCCGGTTTATGGATAAGAAAATCGCTGGTCCACAGTTAGTTGAGGGAAGCCATTAATATTCCCGGGTACTAGCCAGCACAGCTAGTAGAAGGTGTGCTAGATCACCAGGCGGCCCTACCGACGTCATAGCGGTAGCCTTCCCATTTTGGAGTTGCCGCGCGTAAGTGACGTATCCACTTCCATCCCGTCTCGAGTCCATAGGACCATATGGGGGCTTGTTAGTCTCTAGGTCTTGCCCCACGGAGGCGCCGGGCGCCCTTTTGGGACAGTTCGGTAACTCCCTGGTCGAAGGAGGCCCGGGTCCAGGACTAATAGGAGTAGAACCTCTGACATTACCGTGACATTAACGTTAGTCCGCCGGAAGTGGCAAGTTGGTCCGGACCAAGTCCGACTATGAATACGGCCCACAGTGTTAGCAGAGGAAATCTTAGACGACATAGGCGTGTGTTTTAAACGTTTGCCAATCAAATTCATCCCAAAATTAGCACACAGGAATTTCAGGTTTCTGTACATAGAGCAACTAGATTATTAAAACTAAAATCGTATAAGTGTATAAGTGTCCATGCTTTAAAACAAGATGACCCAGTATCACGAATTTATTATTGTGAATGGTTTCTTTAATCAGTGAAGGACGGATTAATTGATCCACAGCTTCTGTTCTTTTCCGATGAGGCGTGGTTCCACTGCAGTGGTCGAGTAATACTCGTAACAGTCGGTACTGAACCTCTGAAAATTCCATCGCGTTCAGTAAATTCCTCATTATGATCAGAAAGTTGGGAGTTTGCTGTGCTGTTAGCGCTAGAGGAATTTCGGTCCAATATTCTACGAACAGACTAAATGCAGATAGAGTCAATATGAAAAATTCAATGCCATAGCCGGGATTTGAACGTTGTTTCCGTCCAGTCACTCTAACCCTTGAGCTACCATGGCCAACGTGCCGTCCTTACATTAAATTCTCCATTTGACTCGTATAGTAAGTCGCCACAAACGGTGTATCCCGAATGCGAGAGCCCCTAGTGGATTACCGGGGAAATATACGAGACAAATGGAGAATTTAATGTCAGGACGGCATGTTGGCCCTGGTAGCTCAAGGGTTAGAGTGAGGACGGAAACTTGGAGATCCGTGGTTCAAATCCTGGCCTTGACATTGATATTTTCATGTTGACTATCAAAAACCTTAGCCTATATATGGCTAGTGTGGAGAAATGATTTAATTTCCATCAAGTAGCTTAAAAAAACTAAATGCAGTTTGCCGGCCCTCGTAGCCAAGGTCGCTAGAACGTATGTCTATAGCGTTGCGCCGCGTAGAGGGTCGCGGGTTTGAGTTCCGCCTTGGGCATGGATGTTTGTGTGTATAGTGAAGAAAAGAGGTAAGAAAAACGGAAATAATGAAAAACGGTTAAATAAGAAAAAAGAAAAGGAAAATATATATCTATATACATAGATGTATTTTGGCATATAAGTATGCAGAGAGGTAAGAAATGACATTTTGACCCCATTTTATCATAACTGACAAACTTAATCGTGTGAATCCTGATAATGTTTAAGAGAGGGTAGACGTCATTTCCAGCATTTTCTATACCGCAAGAGTGTTATGCATGCCCTACGCGCGGAGTTTATGTAGGAGTAAAACCGGATGTGGCACATCCAACAGGCGCACAGGCGAAATGCCGTGAGCCTCTTAGGTTTCAAATTAAGAACCCTGTAGTAGAATAACAGGGAAAGAAAATGCTCCAGTCCCCCGCATCTGTCAGCTATTAACACTTTCTTCTCCGCACAGCGATATTCTCACACGGAAGTTATGACTTTTCCGCACAATATATCGTCTATCAGAGTATTCTGGAAACTCGTTCTTGGAATCCAGTCTTATTAATACTACAGACCAAAGTGTAAAGCGGATTCCTTTCCCCTCAACAGCATCACAAAACTCTTGTGCATGTTCTTAGCCTGGACTACTGGATAGCATACAATCTGTTGGAAGCAACCTATATTTGTTAAACCATGGAAGTATTTTCGTATTTCGAATATACTAAGGTCATTAAAATACGTTATTTTCTCAAGGCAATTTTTCTTTTTAGGTTCAACTGTTTCAAAAATATGATGGTATGCCTTTACTTACCTTTTGTCAAGTAGATGTGTTGCATAAAAATAGTCTTAAATGCTTTTATTTAATATTAAGTTTTGTAAAAATATTTTGTCAAAGAACTGGCTCCAACATTTTGACTAAAGCATCATGCTTAAGATATGATAAATGAAATGTAATTCTGAAGTTTCTGCAAGTGTACTCAAGAGTACTCTTCATTCTAAATGACATGAGATAATATTACTACTAAACATTTAGAACATGCTAAAACAAATTATTTCAAAAACATTTGAGTAAATCATTTTTCACATGCTTGTGTTTCAATTTTCTACTACTTAAGTTCTACTCAAATAGAAATACGCTATTAGTTAAGACCTGCCTATAGCTTAAAGTCAATTTTATTCTCATACTCCCTTGTACCTATACGAAAATTAACCGTAGGATGTTTATCAAGAAATAAGAGGAATAACCCTTTTTAAGAACAGTAACTACAGTGTCAAAATTGATTCCTGTCACGGAAGACAGGCTACCATTTACAAATTCCTTCTCTGCGTGTTCTATTTAAAAATAATGCCTTGATCTTCTGCTTGATGTATAAAATAAGACCGAACGAAAAACTATATTCAGTATCTGTTACGAATGCGAACTTGGCTACCTCATCCGCAATCTCATTTCCTTCCAATTCCCATATGGCTATGAATCCACCACATCCATAACTGGGAGCTTGAGATTGCTTTGAGGGGTGTGGGGGGGGGGGAGAAAAAGAAAGATGCCCACCAGACAATAGTATATTACATTCAGCTTTAATTTGCACCTCAGGAAATATTAAACACGACTTGTGTCTTTGGTCATTTCTGTGTTTAATTTATATATTGCAATTATTTCACATTAAGCAAATGTGGCATAGCGGAAAAATAAATTGAATGTACGTGGTTAGATTCCCTTTGTCTGGAAATATAAAATATACAATGTGAGGCGATTGATATCCTCCCAATGCGAGTTCTTATTGGAAACAATGAAGTACTTTAAATGCAACTTATTTCAGTTATACAATGAACTTCGAACAGTCATGTAACTGAATACTCTGACGTCAGAGTTTACGTACTCGCCGCTCTGAGAAAGGAAGCGTATTGCAGGTGAGGTAAGAGGAATGGCGGTGCTACTGTTCGAAAGACTAGCGGGGTAAAGTAACCTTTTAAGATGCAAAGCTTGCCGTTCAATTACCCTCTCGCCGCTTGCTGTGAATCTGCGTTGTCTACGTCATACGACAGCGTTACGTCATAAATAACTCAGTGACGCATATGGACTTAGAAAAATAGATTTGTTGTATTTTCATTTTCCCTTTCACAAATACGCTTCGTATTATATTTTACAACGGCTACCAGGCTGTCGCCTATCACAATATCTACAATGTAATTAAATATATTGGAATTTTTTTCACCCTCGCACAAATATGTTAGGCATTAGCAACGACTTGCTATAACATGCGATCTTTATTGTATTATGCAAAGCAGCGGTCCCTCCTCGACTATTGATTTTACCACTATATAGCGTTTAATGGCTCCACGACGGCTCCCTTATTTCATACAGCCTGGTTCACAGTATGCTGCATCGTAGACTACGTGAAAGCCCTAAAGGGCAATTTAATCCTTCCTATTACAAACATCCAGTTTACAGTAACATTTTGTCAATTATATTTACACCTCTTTCTTTAATCTAACTGATATTAAAGTTTTAATAAATGGTTTCCACACCAAGCAGTGTGTGGGACAGACTAGAAAAAGTAATCAGATTGAAAACCCAATGCCATAGTCCGGAGCTGACAACTGAAAAGTGATATGCACTTTCTTCAAATGTTAAAAATTGGAAACAATCTTAGGAATAAGCACAGATATTTGAATTCCTTGACCATTGTAGTGTTATTAAAACATAATATGTATTGCTTTATTTACTGTTTTAGCTGTTCTTATGAAGTCTTATTCTACCTACTTCTAGATAATATAACAAACTGATCACTAGACCCCGGAAGTTTAGCCAAAATTCCTGAATTAAGTTGCGCACGAAGTATATAGATCCTTAACTGAGTCAGCAACACGTGCTGTTGCTAAACAGAAGGAGAGGAAAATGTGCCTTCAGAGTAACGTTAATGCAGAAGGCATGATCCATGCAACATGACGCTGAAAGCAAACATCCCCTTTTTGAAAGTAGAATAGTTATTTGAAGCGGTTTTTAGAAAAATATACCATCCGAGTCCACAATACGCAAAGAATGCGTAAAACTGTGCTACGAAGACGTACTTTAGGATACTAGAAAATCCGTGTCCATAGACGAAACGGCAGATTGCAGGGAAGGAGTGTAGTGTTTAATTGTTACACTGATTCATATACACAGACATACTGTAGTAATTTTTTGTAATTTATGTCCTTAACTTTTTAAGTTATATCGGACGATGAATGAAATGGGTGAAATGATGCTCAAATGGGCCCAGGGTCCATGGAGCTTAGAGTTATCCGACATTCTTTTTAGGATAAGGGAAAACCCCGGAAAAACGTATCTAGGTAACTCGTCCTGACCGAGATTCCAACTCGGGACCTCTTGAACGTAGGGCAGACATGATTCATCGACGCAACCGAGGCGGGCAGTGTATTGTCACAACGAATTAGCTTTTCATTTTCTCTCCACACTGTAAATATTAATGATTCCTTTGTTTATATTCATATATCTGGAAAAGATAAGTTCATTTTTTTATAAGTTATGAATAAATGTACAATGCATATTCTAGGACACTGTCACATGACTATGATAAACGTTGCCCGTGACCTTGGTTGTATGGGTACGTGCGTGACTGCACGGCACTCAACCCCTTCCCTTATGTTTATGAGATGCAGGTAAAGTATAAGCCCGTCAGTACATTACTATTTTTGGTTTCGTTCGCGGCTCACGTGCTAAGGGTCCCGAGTTTGATTCCCGGCTCTGGGGTTGGCGATTTTAAGTAGGCGCTATCCACGCCTTCACCTCTGTCTGGCACATGTGAGGTGTCCCCTATGCCGAACGTGGTTCGGAGTCCACGGTA
Organism: Mantis religiosa; assembly: GCA_030765055.1. Lineage (NCBI taxonomy): Eukaryota > Metazoa > Arthropoda > Insecta > Mantodea > Mantidae > Mantis > Mantis religiosa. Next base: position 81,609,440 of record CM060959.1, read on the forward strand.
TAAGCTGTAGGTCCTCTCGCCTCACCGTCATATTCTCTATCACCCTATCATTGGAAGTAATGGACACCACCCTCTGGGTGCCTCCACCTGAGAAATGGGTCCAGACATCATATGGTGGGACGAGGTTACCCCGAAGGCCAAGGTTGCCATATGGGGAGTGTTGGCAGTCAACTAACCAACTTTTTTTGTAGGAGCATATATTGCGTTAAAACGATAGTCAGATGTTTAAAGGATAGGCTGCTATGGAAGTATATGAAATTTTACAGACCTGTGACCGCCAGAAAAAAAATGGCAATTTACTACTTGAAAGCACATGTAACTGAAACTTTAAACTACAGTGTTGGGTAGATAAAATGGTCCGTCCAGTCTCATCCCCGAGGATTTGATAAATTTATATATGTTTATTTATGTTTCTTTCTTTCCTGAAATGTAATTATGTTAGCTATACTTTATTGCGGGCGTATAGTTGCTGCTAAAAAGACGTGGTAGCGTTGTTTATGTAGGCATGACTTAGGAGCGGATATTCATTGTAGAGGCGTACGTCAACACCAGCTATATCAAGGTAACAATGTTCGGAATCCGCTTCGCTCAGACGTGTTTTCATGAATCTTAAGACGTGCACAAAAGTCTCTTGATGTAAATGGAGGGCACTTCCAACATTTATTATGAAGGTTCATGCATTTTATTACATTTTATTTTATTTCATTTAAGTTCAAAATTGATCTCATAGGACGAGCCGATTTTATCTGTCCTACCTGAATAATAAAGTATCTCGGGAATGAATAACGGTACAAAATAAATTAAGTTGACAAATTGAGTATTTTGACAGATTCTAACCAAACACGACAGACTCGACCAAAAGTATACCTAAATGAAACTTAACAGCACAGCCCCTTAAAATCCAATTCGTGCACCAACACTAGACAGTAGTATAACTGTAGCTAAGTGATGATTCGAGATGTATTTCTTTACTTCTCTATCATCTACTTCTAGTTTCAACCTACTTGCGGTTACTGTCAGGAGCCTTACTTCATATTGTTTCAAATGGGATGAGGTTTGATGTTTTTTTTTTATAGCAAAAAGTGATCCATGAGTAAGGTAGTGTAACAGCCGTAAAAGCGCCATATTTTTAGCTGAAATAGTTTTGCTAATACAAATGAAGTACTAATATACTGTAACAATGCATCGCGACTTAGGCACGTAATGATCATTATTAGTTGACTTGTATGCGTGAACGTATATTATAATTACTCAGAACTGAAATGTAAATGCTTGACATGACGTGATAAAAGAATTACTGTGAATAAGCCAAGTCAAGCGAGAGCAAATAGTACACTTCCTGCTGACGACACAGTGCTTACTAACCATTCATAAACATATGTGACGATTCACGTTCCATTTACTCTAGAGAGTTCAAAACAGTATTATTCTGATGTTCTTCCGTTTAAAAACCAGGGAAAAATATCAGCTGGATCAACTATCAATTGAAATGAGACACGAGGTAATCCGCCTTCCCCCTTACCGCTGCTAGTACAACCCAATTGAGTTTTTATGGGCTCAAATTATGTACCAAACAGAAATAATATTTTAAACTTACAGATGTTTAACGACTGATTCACGGAGAAATTGACGAGGAACCAAGACTGGGAAAACTGCATAGGATATGCAGATAAACAAGACGACGACTTTGGGAAAGAAGTAACACGTTACGAGATTTGAGCCTAGCATAAATCTGCATTACTCAGACGATGAAGACAATGGCAATCACGAATTGTCTCTTGACGTAAGTGAGATTCACGGTTATATGAATGCGCCACTGGCAGTTCCGTAAAACAATATTTTTATAATTTACAATTCAAATAGATTTTCTTAGGTAACGGATAAAATTATGTATAGGACTAGCAAGGTTTGATGTATATCTTAAATTTTTTTCACTCGCTAAAATCAGTCTACCTCGAAAGTCTCAAATATAAAACTATCCATCTTTATTTTCTAAGCATTTTTGAAACAGCGTTGCCTCGCATTTCTGTTTGTTTATTTTGACTTCCCGGTACCTCTGCAGTGCCGAAACTTAGAATTTTGAAAGTATGTTATAGTTACATGTAAAATGTTTCTTGGCGTCCAATTTTCTCTGGCACTATCTCGAAGCTTTATGGAAGCAGCAAACACACCCGATACTCACGGAGGTGCATTTCAGCGGGAACTCCCTAGCGCCACACCACTTCCTTTTATCATCTTATCTTTCGTTTACTATCTACTTTCTCTTTGTATAACATAACTGTTTTACATTTTTGAATGCATTCTTACGTGTGAGTGTTTAGCGATGCTTAACAGGATGGTTTGTAAACTCTTAACAGATTTCAAGGTATCTTACTTCTAACGATAACATTGTTAATTTCAGAATATATAGATACTGTCTCATAAGTAATGTTTAAGAAAAACAATTATTTGAAATATGTTCCGACAAGCAATTAATTTTCAAAGTATAGACCATTATATTCTATGATCTTAAGTCATCGTTCAGCAAGGTTTATTATCCTACGATGGTACCAGTTTGGTTTTTGATTCGAAGAATTCGGTAATACCCACTTGCACTGCTTCAAATTTCTCAGAATTTCTTCTACGTAGAAAATAGGTCATGAATCGAAATCTGATGGTGCGAGATCAGGGCTGTATGCTGGTTGTGGTAGCAGTTCAACTCTCCCAATTACAGATTTTTTCATCATTTTCGTGCAGTATGGAGTATTACATTGTTCTGTTACAATAAAACTCTTTCGGTTAACTAATGCTGGGTATCTCCGTCGCAAAGTATCATGAACTCTTTCCACTTGTCGAGCATCCATCGTCTGCCGGTTTGAAACAAACTCCCTGAATCACACTTTGAACATTCCAGACACACAACATTACCTTGGGACCGAACTAACTTTAACGATGACTTTGGCAGGTTGGCGGGGATCAGGCCACTGTTTCGAGGCATCAGGGTTTCGGTAATATACCCATTTTTCAAGACAAGTGACAATTCTCCTGACAAATCTATCATCCATGGGATTACGGATAAGCCGGCGACAGATCCACCCTATATTGAGCTTGTTGAGGTGTCAGATCTACAGCATCTTTTTCATTTTCCAAGTGCCTTAATGTGGCGATGTATGGTATTGTCACGGCAACAGGCATAAAAGTTTCGGCACAAATAAGAAAACAGTCGGCGGATAAAGTTTCATGGTAATAATGAGCCTTGTTAAGCAGTTAATGATAGCGCGGCTATTTTAAACAAGCGCCGGCGGGCAGCGATAACTGAGCTAAAGGACTCGCCGGCATAGATTAAGTTACGCTTCTAGAATGTGATAGAATCTTTGGTTTCTTTATTCTTCCGGAAACTTCTAGACTGAGAGATTGTTCGGGTTCTGGCTTATTGTAGTTCAATCTAGAGTTACGAATTAGGTATTTAAGGACGTGACGGATCGCAAAGTTAGTTGTTGTAAAACAGTGAGTTGTAAACAGAGTAAGCAGAGAACAGCTGAGAGTGTTGAAAAGACAGTTGTGTAACAAGTGTTGTTGTAACGAGAGCCAATGTAATCAGCTGTCACGGTTTGTTATTGACATCGACCTTGGAAGATTGTGTTATTATATGATGTAATGTTACGTGAGAATTGAACAGTGTATCTCTACGGAAATAAAGGAGATTTTTAATTTCTACAACTCGGCCTTTTAATTCTACAAACCCACAAAGTCACAGTATCTTTTGATACACCAAGTTGTTTTGAAAGCCTTCGGGTACTATTTTTGCGGATTTTCTCGCAAAACTTGGCGTGTATCCTCAAGATTTACCACGTTCTGAAAGAGCTGAGGTATGGAATCTTTAGTGTTTCCGTCTCCATTGCTGAAACGTTGGAACCACACGTTGTGCCACACGCTCACTAACGACATCATCTCCTTCTACTTCACATATTCTTCGCGTTGCGGCAGTGATTTTATAATCTTGTTTCCAGTAGTGTTTTAGAAGGACTGAAGTTCAAACTTTGTTACCTCCATCTTGCCATTCTTTATTAACAACTGAAGACTGATGCATGCTTGCAATGTACGCAACACTTACCGTGGCATCCTGTAAATACCATTGGCAAACCAAAGAAACCCAGTAAATTTTGTGAAACAAAAAAAAATTACAAATAAAACCAGACTATTTTTGAGACAACCTAATATCTTCCATGCATGCAGTAATGATTTATATGAAATAGAACGTGTTATTAATTGTGGTCTTCATTAATGAGAATATGTTGAATTATTAATGATTAATAAGTAAGCAAAACGTCCCTATTCATTGTGGTAGGGAAACGGTCATTCACACGGTAAGAGGGGTAACCAGTGCAGTAAGGAAAGGGCACGCAAGCACCGCTCCCTCTGTCACTCACGCACGCACGCACGCACGCACGTCCTACCCTTCGCTCGGTGTCGTGAGTTATAACAAATCCTTTGCTTACAATGATACTGGAGTGTCGAGCAACTAATGTTATTTTTATCTGGGGGAAATTTAAACAGACACTATTACGTAAACAATCCACACTTTCAAGAATGTGAGATTGAAGTCGGGAAAGTACTCATTGAAATTGTGATAGAGCTGCAGAAATTGTTTCAGAACTTTTTAGGCAATTACGATCTATGCATTTGGAAGTAACGTCCATAAACATAAGTCATATCAAGTGAAGAATGAAATGATGCTCACATGTGCCCAGGCTACATAGAGTTAAGTTATCTGGACAACTCCCTTGCTCTAGAAGATGATTTTCGGATAACTCACCCTGATGGAGATTGGCGACCTCTTGAAAGTAAGACACTGTACCCCCACACAACAGAGGCGGGTATAGCTCTTACCGACACATATGGTAAGTTACAGCTAATCTCCAGCATTCACCGCACATAGGTTTTGTATCGCACGAGATAACACTCGCATTTCCCGAAATAATGCCATAAGGACCGCTATAAGGCGTACGGTATTAGAAGGCAAGAGGCGGAGCCAGGGAGGGCTCGCCTAGAGCGACTGTCCTATCATAGGTGTGCAGCGTTGCCTAGTTCGGAACGCACAGCACAAGTGTGAGCAACAGATTTCTTTTTCATGCGCCCAAAATTACTATTGGAAATTCAACATTCTAGTACGATAAAAATTTGTGGCTGCCTGTAAAAAGGTCCTTTTCTACAAATTAGGGCTTCGAGAATAAACACCCGACTTCCCTGTTTATGCTTATGGTATGCTTCAACTTCCAAACTTGCCTGTTATTTTCATTACGCAGTACTGAGTAAGACATAACGAAGTGTAGTTAGGAATTCCATATATTTAGTTCATAAATTAACTGACCACGGATCACTGAGGTCCAGAAGCACCCGCACGTATTCTTTGAAGTTCGGTACAAGTCCAGTGCGTAACTAAATTGAGTGTAAAGTGCTTAGTGTAACTGATAAGCATAACTCACCTATTTACACTGAAAGTGACTTTAACAGTTCAAAAAAACAAAGCCTGGTACCAGTGGGGCAGGTACTAAGGGTAAATAATTCCGCTCCAAGGCGGAGTTAGTGTTATTTTTCAAGTGTTCAGTTTCTTTAAGGAATTGTCCTGAGGAAGTGCGTGACCAGATCAATTTTTTACAAAGCTAAGAACTCCAACAAGAGGGTGCAATGTGAGTGTACATACTACGTCGCCTATTGTGAAACAGGGCAAAACTTCCAGCACAGAAATTAGAGAACTTGTTTTTTTCCCCTTGTTCCATTTATACCCTGGCTTTAACTGCTATGGTCATATCAGCGGCCGTTCTCCTTTGGAACATAACGAAGGTGTTAACTCGTTATCTTTGGTTTTTAATTATTAGATCACGTACACATTCACTCTCATTCATACTTCCAGACTCTGAAGAAGATGGGGAATTATCTTGGCAGGAGAAAAATCCCCAACCCCACCGCCGGGAATCGAACCCGGGACCGCAGGCACGGCAGGCAGGTGTTCTACCGACTGAGCTACGGGGCCAGCATAACTTGCTTTATTTAAGCTAGCAGCTCCTCTATAATAAGTCGCTATCATAAATGCAGGTATGTTATTTTCAGTAGACGAGCACGATAATATTGAATATTACAGTTTATAATGTTATAATTGCCCTTTGTTGCGCAAGTTTACGTTCTGACAATTTGTCCTTCTCTCTATCTTCCGCTCTCTGGTGTATCAGTTGGCCACCGCGCGCACGCATTGGTTCAGCTCACGTGTCTTCTAAAACCGTACGCCGTATACATCAACACTTATAAAATGGCCCGCTTATAAAAGCAAACTTTGGGTAAATACGGCACTAGCTCTCCTGAAGTCGTCCGTAACCTGTCTGGTGTATTACCTTTGGGAGCAATATTCCACCAGCAATGAAGGTGGAGGCACCAGAGTGAGGTGCTCACCACCTCCAATAGGAAGGTGATGAGAATGGCGGTGGAATGAGAGCAGCTACAGCTTTTACCCTCGACACCGAACCTCGTGGCCGTTGTGGATACTCGCATAAGCCAGTCAACAGGCGAAGCCTTAGATATGAACAACTAAAAAGCCGTCACCCCAGAGCCGGGATTCAAACACTGACCCGCAGCACAAGAGCTACGAACGAAACCAGTGAACTACCGAAGGTGATGAAAACTTAAGACTATTTGAATCCTGTTTTGCGTGAAACTCATTAAAGTGTCCATACCAGGGGAAGACAGCTAGTGATGGTGTGACGTAAGCTCCTTCAGCTCTAACTGTCAAATATACTCCCGAATGAAAGGCAGGTTAGTATGTGACGTCACCGCACTGATTTCTGCGCGACAGGAAACGTATCGGGTATTAATAATATGTAAAAATTACATCTTGGGTGTTCTAATAGTAATGCTGACTGCTTTAATTACACAACTGGTCACAGTTTAAACAATTACATTTGGTCTGTGTACTACGAGAAAATATATAAAACTTCAACTCGTAGTTTATATGAAGGCCAGGCATGTTGTAAATAAAATGAAATAAAACAGTAATTTTCTCTGCAAATTAGAGGAGACCCAGAATTAGGTGGATATTTTCCGACACTTTCTGCTTCGATTTTCTTTAACTAGTTTATCAATGTCCGGACGTAATGTCTGGGAAATTTGTAATCGAAGGCTGCATGTTAGATTGTGATCCCACGAGGTATTTCGGGGTTGAACTTAGCCAATTTCATAACAGAAAAGAAATTGTCCGCCCACATATGTTGAGCCAAACATACACAATATCCATGCGGCAAGTAAATACAACCTCGGAAATCTGCTTTGGGGGACATTCTTGTAAAAATCAGCCAAGTCTTTCTTGTGTATATATTTGTCCTTCAATAAATCACCACATTGTAAATTTAACAGTTCCATTTGGTACGTGACAGCTACATTGTCATCGAGTGTGCTACACCTAACTGAACCCCCAGATTCTGTACTCAGTGTCATTTATATAGGCTCTTGCCTGACGTCATACGCAATGCAGTCCTCGCTCCCGGCTTAAATACGTTACAACTCTGGAAGCTGTCTCTCTCTGGTCCATATAATAAAGTTGTCCCATGTCCTATATACATTTTTTAATGCTCATTTACCTAATGTCTCCATTTACTTTCTCTAAAATTTGTTTAAAACCAACGTTATTGCGAGTATGTAGGAGATAAATAAGATGAGCCTAAATAAGAGGAGGTGCCTGAATTAAAATAGTCTATAAATTAGTTTAAAATGTTCAAATATGTCCATACACATGGAACGGATTCTTTTTTTTAATTATATGCCAATTTAAAGGTCATAAAATTATGTTTTATATTCCATCTAAAGTAATTACATATGCAATAAAGCGCTCAACGTTTCAGTACATTGTTCTGCAATGCACAATGAAAATGTTTCGCATGTAATTAATAACGCTGAACTAATTAAAATGCACGCAGTTTAGCGGAATCGTCAGGACAATGAACCATGAAATAATATTTCCATAAATAATGCAGCAAATAAATTTAGCGTTTGAATAATGTAAATATTTCACATTGCAATGTGGTTTGTGCTCTCGGTAGTGAAAGCAAATAGCAAAAACTAGTCGTTCATAGAAGAGAAGAGCTTGTACAAGAGTTTTGGACTGGAAGAAAATTAACATAACATTTCATTGGTAATTTTACGTTCGCTACCACGTCTATATAAGGTAGAATGGACTATCGCACTGAAAATTTCCCAAAATACTTTTTACTCAAAGTGTATGTTTTGAGGTTACTTAGAAAGCCCATGAAAGTGAACAGAATAGCTCAGAAATACTTGGGATGAGTCGATACCAGTTTTTCTCGATTCTCGATACCGATACACGATGTTTTCCACGATACCCAATGCCATTATTTCCTACTTCTACAGTGCGATCCATATAAATCTGAACTATTTCAATAGGTTATGATTTCCCTTTGAAAGCATAGTATTTAGAAATTTGTTTTAATGATCTCAGTGGCTCTGGGAGAATTCACAACAATTTTTTTTTTTTTTTAATAAGCTTTATTAAAACAAATAACAAGGAGCATCGCTTCTCATATGGAAGCGGGGTTAGGTGAGGGAGAGTTCAGGTATGGTTGGGCAGATACCGCAATAAAGCACTCTGGTAATTGTCGTAGGAAACAATGGATTGTAATTGAATGTAATTGTCGTAGGAAACAAATTCACAACAATGACAATTGTTGACCATTTATTTTGATACGGCTGTAGACACTGAAGTTCAAGGCATTTGTGGAGCAGCTGGATGATATCGAATTGAGAGAAGGCTATTTCCAACAGCGTGCCATACATGTAATGACACCATGGACCTTGTAACCAGTTTCTTTGATAATTGAATAATCTCAAAAAGTCTGTGGCCCCCAGATCCCCTGATCTAACCTCACCGGATTTCTTCTTTTAGGGTTATGTGAAAATTAGAGTTTACAAGAATAGGCCACGGACAATTTATGTTCAAGGAATACATTCGAACCAAAATAAGTAACATTGGTGAGGATACTCTCCGTAAAACTTCAGAGAATATGGTGAGACTAGTGCAAACATGTATAGATGCTGGTGGAGGACACTTCCAAAATTTTCTGAGATGTAAGTAGTGTAGTGTAATCTCCCAATTGTGTATTATATTCTCCCAAAAGTTGTACGTGTGTCCTATTACTGATTCAAAAGTTATGACCTTTTGAAATGGTTCAGATTTATGGATAGCATTATAGTTTCAATACAAAACAGAATGCTGGAAGAACTGTGCAATGTCAATAAAATTAAAGAAGTGCACATATTTAATGAGACAATGTTAATCTTCAGTGTTCTTATTTTAAAACTCTGCATTAGGCATTTAAAAGCAACACAGTCTATTTTTGTAAGTTTTTGTTAAAAGTACTAGCATTTTCACTCTTTCGGGGTCAAGTGTACTTTTTCTGCTAAATTTGAGTTCTGATGTGCTAAATTTTCAGAGAAAACTGCTGCACGTGAAAAACAAATATTAAGGTTGCCCCTCCCCCTTTTTTTTAAGTTCTGGAAACTTTAAATTTGTTTTCCAGTAATCCAGTGCTCTAGAACGAGAGGTGACAAATCGTTATTGGGATATGTAGCGATTTCTTGGGAACTGGTAACTGGCACTGAATTTTACACGATTATTTTCTTGCATTTTATTTTATAGGTACCAAATTCCTGGTAATTTATTGGGCTTTACAATGTTCTACTTGCGGCAATAATATTTTGTGATTTTAAAATAGAATAACAATTGCATAAGCGCCACCTAAGTATCGAAGAAATATCGAGCGAATTTTCTGAAATATCAAACGATCGTTCGATGTGGAAATATTGTATCAAGGTATCGGAAGTATGGAGAAACTATCCCCAAAAATAGTAAATTTGGTAGTTCAGCAGCTTCCAGGATGTTACATGATTTTCAAATAAGTTCACCACCCCAAACTACAGTTAACGCGAAATATTTCTTAAAAAATATTCTCAAAATTGTTGAAAAAAACTCTTGCTTAAAATCGCACAGGATATTTTCTCGATGTAAAATTTACAGGGATATTCATTTAACACCTAACGTCTGTGTACGATTGGGTGTGCCCAAGCCGGCTTTTCTTCCACATAAACCTCCGAGGTTAAAGCATGTATAACACTGACCAAGGGAGGGCATTTCCAGCCTTTTCTATAAGGTAAAATAAGCATTCTATCTGAATTCTCATTCACACGAATAAGTTAGGCCAAAGTGATGTTTCTGATTCGATTTCTAATGTTTTTTATGCTTTAGTGCTTTAACTACGAATTAAGATTGGGGCTATTTGCTATAGTTTATTCATTTATGTAAAACTTATTCAAAAAAAGGACTTCTGAGGTTATTCGCAGAAAATTCAAAGTATAATTTCTTTACTCAAAAGTATTTCAAACTTTATGGTAATTTAATAAAATCATTTGAACCATATTTCGCAAAATATTTTTCGACAACGCTTACATATAAGAGCAACTTCAGTGAAGGTTTTACTCTATCTTCGTGTTGTACACTTGGAAGACGAACTTAAATATCCTTTTATATATTAATCAACACTTCGTAGGTAAACAATTCCGAAGCTTCATTTTGTAGCTATCAAACTAAAATAACGATTCAAAGCAATGGTATTAATTTGCAAGGTAGCATGTCATCGAGTCAACGCTACTTTGTAAGAGAAAACGTCAGAACAAAAGAAAAAATGAATACGGGTTCGAAAACTGACACTCCAAACAAGCTATCGCTTTCGCCATGGAGGTCGTAAAGTACTGCAGGTTACAAATGAAAGATTCTTTTATTTAGAGTGTCGGTAAAACTTTGCCCTCAGACCTGTAGTCCTGATCACCAAAGTTCTCAAAATAATAAACTCCATTACATACAATTATCTACGGTATTTTAGTGTTTTTGTCCGGTCTAAACAATTGAAGTTTAGAATTAACTCTTTACTCGGGACCGAACAAATTATCATGCCAGTACAAAATAAATGAAAAGGGTAGGCATGGAAATACTACAGGATACGAGGGACAACTTTGTCTTTCTTTTTTGGAGTTTTCCATAGTTCCTGCTTAACCGAATGATCTTGGTGAAGGCATAAGAGTAAATCTACCTTCTCTATTACATATAGTAAATAGGGCAGATGATTTCCACCCAAAATTTAGTGAGAATTTTGAAGTCGTATTTCAGACAGACTCGATGAGTAAATAAAGCATTTTAGACAAAGCTATCTCGGTCCGTCGGTATCTCTCTATGGTATGTGTGTGTGTGAGAGAGAAAGAGATGCAACAGGTAACAAATACAGGAGGTTCAGCATATTCCATCACCTAACCCAGACTAAGTTTACACGGAACATTTTTTTCAAAAATCACTTTCTTGGAAAGAAAAAAGTCTACAATTTAAATTAAATGAAATGCTCAAGCTTCTCCCGTCACAAATTACATATCGATATATCTTGAATTTTCCGGGAATCTCCTCAAGTCTTCTTCATTCTCGATAGACTGGACTAAGCTACAGAGGAGTCTGGTACCAAGGTCCGAACTATTGCACCTATGCCTCAAGAGGGGAAGGATGACAGAGGAGTCAGGGTGGCCGTCCCAAGGAGCCACGACATGGAAGAAGCCAGTATTTCTGCATTTTACCAGTTTGAAACTCCCCGGCTAGTCAGAACAGGCATACCACCCTACTGTGCTCCGGAAACGGTCACACCAGACTGGGTTCGGAGACCGGAGACCGTTCTACCAAGTGTTTATCAAAGGCATATCATCCCGCCATGCAGCGCCGAAACTCCCGCCGATACTTCTACCTTCAGATATCACCAGATGAGAGATGATATGAAATAATGAAGATGAAATGGAGGGACAAGAGATACGGAGGGTGTAGTTAACCTAACCAGCATTCGCCTGGTGGCCGTAAAAGCCCCCGAAAAGAGTCATGGGTCATGTAGTTCGGCCACGGGGATCGAATCCGGGCCTACCGAATGTGGGCCACAGACGATACCACCTGACCCATCCCGCTCTTTCTCATTTTGAATGACTTGTATATCTGGTAAGTAGTAATTGAATACATAAAACTGCATTCCTGGTTATAACAGACAATTTGTCAAATGCATTTGTTGTGGAATGAACAATTTAAGAGATATTCCTTGTTACTTTTTTGAATTTTCCAACACTTACATTTTTCACAAATGGGAAGTGGTTGATGTTCTATTCTCTTTAGATGTCCAGGGCATAAAAAAGAAAGCACGATATACGCACATATTCTTAAAATATTTGACCATGGCTTAAAACCTACTGAATTCGACTATTACCATTGTAGCTACAAGAAAATTAGCAATAAGATAATTTCTAAGACGTTTAACTCTAAAGTATAGGAATAAGCGCTTCAAAGAATGATTTGTATATTGGTTTGCGAGTGCAAGACTTCAAATTTCTTAACTTTACATTTTCAATTTAAGGAATCAGTGCTTCATCGACTAGATTTAAAAATTAGAATGGAATTTTAAATATATTTATATCATTGTTTTTAGAGTTGTAATATTGCACAAGCTGACAATCTTGCAAATTCTGAAAAATTCTCATACCACAGAAACCCTTTAAAATAAGAAAATAGAACAGAAAGTTGAATAAACAGATGTAATACTCCAGTCACCAAGTAGGAAAAACAGTGCATCTATGAAGATCACCTCCGATTTTATTTATAAAATATTGATAACTTAACTGGAAGCAAATTTCTATCTGTATAGTATTTAATTTATCCTTCTGAAAATAAATGAAAAAGAAAAACTCTTACTTGAAGGCAGTGCGGTAGTTGGAGAAAATGTTTAGGCGGTACTCTAAACTGAAAATAAAGTTTGAGTGGTACTCACCAAAGGCCACTTAAGAATTGTGGTTCGCACCATCTAACTCTTCACTGTTATACCAAGAAGCTTTATGGCTAATATAAACTGTTACCATTGCAGTTTAGTACTAAGAACAAACAAAATGGTTTTCTTCAATTCTATCGCTTTACAAATTTAGACGGTACGCTTACAACGTGTTCAAATTTTAGCTGGTACGGCGTACCGGCCCATCTACACGGCACTGCTTGAAGGTATCAGAACATTTTGGCATTGCTATAGTCTTACCGTACCACAGTAAAACAGATTCCAAACTATTCTGTTTTGCTATCTAATAGATATTCTCGTAGGGGAGGGGATCCATCCCCTTCAGCTGCTTTAGTGCGAGCGCTGCGGATCCTAAGCACTCGTGGTACCTCTGACGTTACTAGAGGAACCTCAGGCCGAACATTCGAGCCGCTTCCTGAATAGGAGTTGTTCGGATTGTGTTGGACTCAAGGGGGCAGTGTGTTCCCGTAACTCCCGGGAAATCGGGTTCCTCCGGCCAGGCTTCGGCCGCCCGGAGGGGGCAGAGGGTTGCCTAAAATTTTGGGCACTAGCCTGCAGAGCTAGTAGAAGGTGTACTAGATGACCAGGCGGCCCCACCGAGATTATTCGGTGGTCTTCCCTGCGGGATTGACGCGCCTAAGTGGCGTATCCACTTCTACCCGTATTGACGTTGACGATGGGGGAGGGCTTTAGACTCCAGGTATTGCCCCAAGGAAAGACCCCTGGAGTTTTTCATCGCTCCCGGGTAACAGGCCGGGGTCTTCGGCCTTTGGGGTAGACCTCACTCAACTATCTAATAGATATTTTGAAATTTCCGCATTATCTGTTGCTTAGTCACAACTACGTGTTACTTTACAGCATTTTCTGTAACCTGTGAATTGAAATTAGATTTTAAGGTATAGCGTATGTTCGCCAGAATGAGTAGGGCTTTTAAATAGCGAAAGAACGAACAAATTTGATTGTCTTTATTTTGTCCTACATACATATGCGCTTTCAGAGTTTTCCTTTTTTCCAAGTCTATATGGTTTCCACGGCCGGGTTAGAATGGTGTCAAGGAACGCGTCTCTTTAGCTTCGTTCTACTGAATCCTCTCATAACAGTCTCAGTTACTAAACGTACACTGATAGCCGAGCAGTTTTAGACAAGTATGTAGGAGCTAGACCTACAAAGGTTCGAATCCCACACATTTTGATATTTTTTATTGTAGAAATATGAAATGTGTACTACGTATATTGTAATATAACTTCCAACTACTAAGGTTTACTTTTATTTTATGACATATACTCACACATAAAAGTATATCACTATTTTTAAACTGAAATATTTTATTCGTATATGTATAAATCAAGTAAAAATAGAAAATTAGTATTGTAGTGTAAACCCCTTTGCTTATATTACTACCAGCACAATAACAGATGAATGAGCCGGAGTGTTGACAACCAATATTAAGGCAATTTTCTAATAACATTGCATTTGTTTTGAAAACGACAAGTATGTTGTTTGCGTTTTATAAACGAATATGTTTAAAACATTTAACTTCTGCAAGAAAACAGGCATTGCTATTAAAATAACAAACGGAACATGCACATCAAGGATTCAAACTCATGTTCGTCCACTTACGAGACATGCGTTTTATCGCTCGGTTACCATGGATACGGCCAAACCGCAAAGCAACTGCCTATCTATCGCATAGCTTTGAAATGAAGCCAGAGTGGAATCATAGTGTATATTGTGAACGCAGCGTTATCGAATGCTTCCGATGTTTTTCTAAGAGAACTTTGTTTCTGGTAGCTGCTGTCTCTCTTCCTCTCACTTTCTGTCTAAGGTTGTACATTTATAGGAGAGAAATCCTAAACTTAGGCTTGGAAAGTTTTCTTCCAAAATTATCTTTCCCATTATCATATCGTCAATTTACTACCAGTGTCACCGCCTGTGGTGCTGCATGTAGTATGAGCAAGTCTTAAAACACTAAAGATAAAAATAAAAAAGCCCACTATTCTCGCACTTGGTTCAACCTGCTGGTTACTGTTGGGCCACCGGAACAGTTTATGCCTAATTTACCTCTGCCGCGTGGTTTTCCCTAGTAAAAAAATGGCCGATCCAGATCGTGCTTGCGCTGCACAACACACGTTAACGAAATTGTCAGATAGGAATCTGACATTGTAGCTACTGGCCGCCGCTACCATTTCAGAGCTGTGAAGCAGGTATCGCAAAGCGAGTTCAAATGCGTAAATGTGGTTTCGAAATTAGCGGATGGGCTCTACGAGTGTTGGAAAATAAGTTGAACTCCCACGTTTATCTCACAAAGGAATTGTTGAACCAAAATGAGGATATTTGTAACGGTCACTGACGCAATACTGTGTTCCCGCATTTGAAGAGGTGCATGCATTTAGCCTACTTTCTCTACACGATATTGGCTTACAGTTATCTCTTGTGATTTTACTTTATACCTACTTCAACTTAATCACAATAAATGTTAAGCGTGTAGCAGTTTAGTAGTTTTTGAATAGTTATTTATGAGACTTGCAAGGTAAGTTTCTTTATTAGCCAGTGACAAATTTAATGCCCAAGGCATTAGCGCCAGGGAGCATGATTAACCTCAAACCTCGTCAGTCCCATACTTAATTTTATCAGTTATCTAAGAAAGAAATGAAATGAAATCTGTAGTGTTTAACGCCTGCTTTTACTACATGCGGCACCACAGGCGGTGTCTAAGAAAGAATCCCTTTGAATTACGAATTACAAAAATATTAAACATTTTACAAAAGATTTAGAACTGATGATTTTACTAGGTGTAAGATGACATTGGAGGCTATGAATAGCGAGGAATCGTAACTTTGATGACGCAAAAATAACATGGTAAACTGTCAAAGTGTTCATGCGACGAAAGTTTTATACCTCAAGAAATTCGAGAATAAGCTGAATTGCTAATTTTAGTTTGCTGGCACAAAAGCCATCTGCAATTTATAACAAAGAATATTTATGGTTTAAGAAATGGTGTAATTCAAAAAGGATTACGAATATTTGCAAAGAAGTGATTTAAGGGCTCTCACCACATTCACTACTCACTTTAATCGTCGACTGTGGGAAGCGGTTCCCCATCACCAAAGTTTTACCTTCGGAGCATACCAGCAAGACCAGTTGGTTCTCAAATATTCAGCAGTGTAAGCAGAATCAAATTTTTTACAGCCAGTTAGTGCATCACATTGTGGACAGTAGTTCATTAACTCGCTCATCGGTGGGGTTGTATGAAGTAAGCTTTTATGAGATTTTTATTTTTAACTTGTGGCTAAACTTCAACATTTTAGAAGCAACTATTGTTTTACTGGGGACTCCATTATAATGCACACGTTACTTTTTATATATGCAAAGCAAGTTTCTTGTCTTAGAAAATTTCTCTATTACTTTCAATTAAATCGAGACTTTATAATGTTAATGTGGGCGTTTATTCTGGTGGCCAGGGGGAGATGTCGCGTCTATGAGTCGCGTTGTACGTAACATCACGTCACATCACTTGTGGTATCACCCTCTGGTGGCGTGTTTTTTTTTTTTTGTAATTTACGTCCTCCAACGTTAAGTCATATCGGACGATGAATGGAATGGATGAAATGATGCTCAAATAAGCCCAGAGTCCATAGAGCTTAGAGTTAACCAAAATTCGTCCTGGTGGCGTGCGTGAATGTGCTGAAAGAAATTAGAGACAAATCCTCATTCATTGGAGGAATTAAAACAAAATATTAGAAATGAAATCTGAAACATTTGTGACCCAATTTAATCGTGTAAATCAGAATGTGTTCTCCCGATATAATACTTGTTTAGCTGAGGGTGGATGACATTTCCAGCATCATCTCTACGGTAAGTGTTACACATGCTTTACGCGCGGAGTTAATGTAGGAGCAAAATCGGCTGTGGTACATCCAATCGTGCACAGGCGAAATGCCACGCGCCCGTTAGGTTTTAAATGAAGAACCCTGTAAATACTTTTTTCCCGCCTCGGTATCGTAGATGGTAGAGAGTCTGCCTCAAGTTCAAGAAGTCCCGAGTTCGAATGTCGATCTGGGTGAGTTATCTGATAAGGTTTTTTCCCAGGGTTTTCCTTTATCCTGAAAGACGAATGTCGGGTAACTCTTAAGCTCTGTGAACCCTGCGCTCATTTGAGCATCATTTCACCTACTTCATTCATCGTCCGATATGACAACGTTGGTGGACGTAAATTACAATAAAAACAAAATTGCACATACCTCATGAAAGTAAAAGCCGAAAATAAAATAAAAACAGACATTTCGTTTTGGTGTTACATAGTTTCAAGGAATGGGATTCTTAAACGTTCTTGTTATTATTTAATTTTTGTGTGAAATACAGTTCTACGTACTCTAGGTAAAGAGGTAGAAAATGTTTATTACAGTATTTCTAAAAATCTCATTACATATACGTACTGTAAACGGAGGGAGAAAGAGGAAAATCGGAAGTTAAATTTACCTGAGTGGAGGTCTGAATATTGCTTGTATACCTATTCATAAATGCTTTTATTTTTCACTCTAATCAAGGAAGAAAGGTCGCGCCAGTTCTCCGTTCTTTCAAACGTTGATTAAATCAGTCCTGACGTGGGAAATAACGCTGGCTGTAGGTTGCGTCGCATGTAATAATCCTGCTATTTCCAATTTATGCTGTGCCATTGTTAATTTTAGTCGTTTTCTCATTCTGCAGCGTGAAAGCTTGTTTCAGTGCTGTGAGCGTGGAAAAGGTCAGAGAATCGTGAATCATGAATGTAAATTTCTGCGCTATTATTGCAACTGTTGCTTATTAAGATAAGTTGGCAATGCTGTGATACAGTGTTCCACATTACTGCTTAATTCGCGAGAGCTGGAATTCTGTTAATGAAAGCGCTTTATCACAACGTGACCTTGCATTGTTAAGGTAGTTTATCTTACTGTGCCTTTAAACGGCTTTAAACTGCAAGAAAATTAAATGTCATTTCTTGTATAAACTACCTTTAAACGCGATTATTTTTTCAACCTAGCTCTTGTTGACATACAATTATTCATATTTATTTGCAGGCATAACAGTGCCGTCAGGAAATTAGCCTACTGTAAGGATAATCAAATCCTAAAGGCTGGTGAAGCATTAAACCTTTTTATTTAAGAAATATAACTAACATTTGAGAAAGACATTTATAATTTTGAAATACAAAGCAACAGGTAATAACTGAAATATTTTTAATTCCAAAATATAAAATATCTTACGAAATCTACATTTTTGTGTAGCATTTGTCTTAGTTTTCCATCCATGGAAACGTCTTTCAGTATAAAGCGGATTTGTAGAGGCTATTTACAAAAAGTTAAAGAAAGAATATACTTCATTAGTTATGAAAATGTTAAATATGGGCATTTCAAACAATAGTCATTTCTGAGGAAAAAAAATAACGAAATTACCGACAATGTGGAGTATCTTTCAAGTTAAATGTTCTTTTTGTTACTTAATCTTCCAAGTAAGAACTATTTCCTTTAGAAGTTCTTTGCAAATAAAGTATAGTAAAACAAGATGGCGTAGTGTTACTTAACCCTGCTGCTATAGCTCACAGTTTAACAATGAATACTTTAATTATGAAATTCAACTATTATAGGTCTTAAGCCTGAACACTACGACAGTAAGCATATACCATTTGTATTTTTATATTTCACTCCAGCATGAATGTTCATATATAATCTTAATGATCTAAACAAAATAACAAAATAGACAAATGTCATGCACTAATGAGTGGGTGACAATTCCTTTTAATTGGCGAATGCACATGGTTTATCAAAGCCTCTAAGGGAGTAGAAAGTGAGAATGCCTTATTTATTATTAGAATACATCTATGATTAAAAAGTAGCAGGAGAAAGCAGGCACAAAAACAATTTTAATGATATCCGTTTATAAGAAAATGTTTACCAGAGGGTTTTGTTTAGTTGCTTTGCGAGGCATTTTTCAGGAAGTAGTACTTGCTTTAGAGCTGTAGCAGTACCTCTTATGCACGGCTGCTGGGATGATGCACCTCGTTAGGAAGATATTTGTAGCGGTTGTTTCTTGACGTTCTCTACCAGCGATGTGTTGTCGCAGCAAACGTTTCTTATTGTAGCTTCGGTCGTATGAGATCTGATCTTGGTTGTGGTATCGGATAGTTGAAGTATGGGAACTTAATGTGAAGGAAATCCAAAAGGTTGTAAAAATTCTCTTTAAGTTAAATCAAACTTAATTTCAATTTGATTTGTATTTGAAATCAATATAATTAGTAATTACACAATTTAAAATAACACTTTTCTCCCGTTGATGAATAATTAGAACACACTTCAGCTTCTGGTTTGCAACAAGACTTTTGCAAACATCCAGCACACACGTATGCTCACGATGAGATCACGATGCAAAAGACGCCATTATTTCTTATCCAACTTGATTTTCACCTCTCGTTTCTATAACCACCAAACAAAGTTCTTTTCATTGGTCCACGTCAACACATTACGTAATATTTTTGCAACTACCACTAATAAAACATTACACCTTGTATACATATTGTATCATCTCATGACCCACTGAATTAAACACTTATTTCCTGTGCATACTATGACTTTGTGGGTTCGCAGAACTAAAAGTCCAGTTTGCAGATATTCCAAAATGCTTTTTATTTTCGTAGAAACATACTTTGGTCAACCCTTACAGTAGCAGAATTATGTAACATACACAAATCCAATCTTCAAGGCCGTCGACCATAAACAAAGAGTTCACTCTCAAAACACAGTTACACGCGCACGATTATCAAGTTCCGATTACGATTAACCCAACTGGCGAGTCGCGGCTTCCTTTTTATACCTCCACTGATTGATATAGAACTTAGAAGAATTTGCTGTAACAATCAAGAACGCGAACCTTCCAGTCATCTTTATCTGTTTCGGCAAGCTTTCGATCTCCTCGCTGCACCATGTCCCTTTGTGCGCGCCGGCCGCAACAATGCCTCGCGACAAAATTAACATGAAACTTAAATGGATAAATTTGACATTGCTCTGGCATTTGATATATTAACAACTGTTTCAGAACCAAATATTTAAAATAACAAAAAATCAACTTAATGCGTATTCATAGCGATTCAAACGTGTAGTCATTTAAGGCAAATACCAATCCTCTGAGAAATAAAATTATGTAGAAATAATATTCAAAGTTCTTATATCATGGTAGATTAGACATAATGGAACTTTGGAAAGGAGAGAGCTGGTTATATTGCAAAACGTACACCGGAACTAACTGGAATTTAGCTATTCCTAATGTCGAAATTCATTTAATAGCAGAAAAGTGGAATATCTGCTTAAGCCATTTAAACGGATCATTTACAATAAATGAGAGTTTTGCTCTTCAGTTTATGTACGTCTTTCAAACATTTCGCATCAAGTTACTGGTATTGTATTACAAAGGCCGTTTTGTTTTCAACCTCTGATGGACTACATAAAAGACAAGTTCATAGAAAACTATTGTTTTATTGCCAGAAGTTTTTTTCTACACTTATGGTTACTTTTAAACATAATTAGTAGTAGTTTTATTCACCGTAGGAACATACAATATTCATGGCTTCAATTTTGTAATTATAAGAATACAATTCTTTTGAGTAATACAATTATGAATACAATAGTAATTAAATAATACAATAGTAGTTAATACAATAGTAATTAAATTAATGCAGTAGTAATTAAGAATAATTCAACTTAGGTCACAATTTTAATGTATTACATTTTTAAGAATTAAACAGTAAGAGACATTATAAACTTTACAAAAAAAAAATCAAAATTTATTTCATTATTTAGTAGGATATTTTTACAGTTCTGAAATTTATTATTTAGATTTTTAGCTTAGCTGGGACTCTTGTTAAGTCTTAGTAATAATTCTTTATTTCCTATGTACTTGTACTCATAAGTTATAAGCATGGTCAGGCCACTATTTACAAGCATTACAATACAGTTTAATTACAATTACATTTTAGTGCAATTATTACAATACAGTTATTGTAATGCACATGCACACACACCTTTGTTCAGAATTCTTCCACTTTATACAGAGGCTCATTTACAAGGTATTTAGCTTGGCCTTAAAGGAGGTAATCTGTAACGTTTTTAATTCTGTTGGCAGTTTATTATATAAAGTTCCTCCTATATTTAATGGGTCTTTGTCAGAAAACTTGTGTACTGATCTATATACATTACTCTGACTTGTTCTAGTATTGTGCTTGTGCACCTCAATGTCTTGAGATATCTTTGGATCCATGTATTTAAAGTAGTACACGATATAAATACAGTGATACAACTGTGATAATTTCATTTTTATAAATAACTCTGCATGGATGGTCAGATCTTACATTTGAAATTATTCTTATACACTTGTTTTATAATAACACTATTCATATGCACTCTTGCAGCACCACCCCAGAGTTCTATACCATACAGCAAATGAGGATATATTACACCATAATAAATTGTGTGTAATATACTTAAGTTTTTTAATCCAGAAAAATATCTTAATAGATATCCTCCTTTACTGATGTTATTACAAACTTTATCAATATGTATGTCCCATGTTAGATGTTTATGCCTAGAAAAGAGGTATGATCGCTTTCAACAATATGCTCATTACCTACTTTGGTAGTTAACTGTTCACCTTGTCTATGAGAAAGGGTAAAATTTAATATTTTAGTCTTATTTATATTATATCCTAACTTGTTGGAATTGAAATAGTTCAGCAGCTGGGCTGTGTCCACTTATTTTTATAGCAAGATCATCTATTGGTGTATGCCTGCATAACAGCGTTGTGTCATCAGCATAAGACAACAATTTTGAGTTTAAGATACTAGGAATATCACCGAACAGATTGAGACATTTATCGTACCTGTGGACAAGCTTTGCAATACCGTCTTCAAAAAAAAATGTTGCCGCCAATGATTTCAAATGAGCATTGACGTTTTCACGATGCATCCATTGTTGTGATTGTCGTTTTGTTTCCGGAGTTTCGTACTGGATCCAAATTTCATCTCCAGTAACAATTGATTTCAAAAGGTTCTTTCCATCGTGATAAGGATGACCGGTGTTGTATTTTGATTTTATATTCCTGACATTTTATTTGTAGTAAGTTATTCATTTACTTCTATCCTGAAATGTAATTTATTGCAACAGGATTCAATAATGAACAAACAAATCTATAGTGAGATACAACAAAAAGGCCATATATAAAGTAAACAGCAAAAGATGGTCTTTGCTTATCACTAGAACCCGGATTTGTAAGCACAATCAAATGGTGAAAAGAACAACCAAATAAGCACGCAAATGCAACAAATAAGCACCAAAAAGAACCAAATATAAAATAAAAATTTAATCATAAATGTATTGTTTTGTAGAATCTTTACCTTTCTCAAGCTTGTTACAGTACATGAAAGAGCTATCTTGAGATTTTCTTGAGGGATGCTCCTGCGTTTTTTAATGAATTATTATACTGTGAAAAGGATCTCTCAACGTCACATGACGTCACTGGAACATGTGAAAAGCACCACAGTTCTTTATGAACTTCTCTTCGATATACGTTTCTGTACCAGAAAGTTTTATAGACATTTTGCACTGTTTCGTAACCAGGGTTTTTCGTTAATACCTTACCGAGTTTCTCAAAGGCAGTTTTAGCAATACTGTGAATCTCTGAAGAGAACGTTACTGAAATTTCATCAAGGAGAGTGAATGTTCCAAGGTATTTCGAGCTTTCAACTGTGTTCTAATAGCAGCTATTTTGGAGAAAAGGTTATGGATGTACTTTCTTATCTTGGATTCTGTTTGCAATAATTTGTGCTTTTGCGATGTTGCTTGAATTTTCTGCATTTAAGGTGCACAACACTTATTTCATTGAAATGTTCTGTGTAGAATGATACAGCCTGTAACCAAGAACCCGATCGAGTTAAAACTGGCTGAGGAGGTAAAGAAATTTGGAAGTACTTCATGACATTTTTGAACTCTATAGGCGACAGTACAAACACTTTCTTTAAGCCGGAGACCAGAAGATGCGAGTTTTTATATCGGCTCCTAACTCTTTCAGCGAGACGAGTAAACTGTCTTATGAAAATGATGGATAGAGGTGAACATTTACTTTTAAATTAATGATTTGGATAAAATCAGCCATTTTAATTAAAAAACATAAAATAAGCAAGAAAAGGCCGTATTTCGGCAAAATAAGCATTTATAAGCATTTTGCTTAGAAATCCGGGCTCTACTTCTCGCACATTACAGACCTGCACCATCATCCTAATCTTTACGAGGTGACTACATTGTAATTTAATATAGGGCAAGAAAGGAAGTCTTGGACAAGTTTTGTACGCTTTCTATGTAAAACAGTTCGGTTTTCCTCTCTTCCTTAGAACTTTCTGTGAAACGTATGCATTTTCCACGGAGTTTGGCCGTTGCAATGATAGATGAACAACTAAGCTGGGTTTACCGAAAATGGGGGCGACCGTGTGACAGGAAGCACCCTCATGTCAAAGAACGAAACTCATGTCGTCAGCATTCTGTGACGTCATGGGGGTATTTGGTACTCAACACACGTTCGCCTTTGAACAGCATTAACTACTTCCCACGCGCCTCGTCGAGCTTTACCAGCCTATGCAAAAGGCACCATTACCGACTTTATGACGTCTCTAAACAGTTGCGTTTTTGAAAATGTTTTCTTGTATTGGCGAGTTTCCTTTGAAGGTGTTTGTGGCAAGCAAAGCAGAGTTGGAACGTTTGAAAACTGATTTGTAAATTCATTTCGGGTAGTTTACTTTCTGCACATCACCCTTCTAAAAATAACATGACATTCAGGGCTAGTCTGTAGCTTCTGGTTAAGAATACTGCTACAGCTAACAACTGAGCATGTACAAGTATGGCGGGTTTTCATATTCCGTAACTGTGTTTGTAATGGCGACGGATCATCTCAACCATATTATCTACTATTATGTGTTTCAAATGGGAAGAGTTCTCGCCTGTAGCGAATCGGATGCGTTAAAGCCTTCACCGTTGCCACCTAGTTATCCCCACTCATATCTCCCTCTCTCTGGCACACTTGCGAGTGTTCGTGGAGCTAGACATAAGTGAACGCAAACTGAATTTTCCAAAGTTTTGTAATAATGCAGTTGTTGAAATCACAATTGCAAAATGAATATTCGTATATTACGCAAATGTTTTAAATAGTTAGTTTAAAGTTAATTATAGTTTATGAATTACTTAAGTTTTCTAATACAACGAAAATACCAGCGGTGCATCCGTATAGCTGTGAATGTTACTTATGTTAAGAGATAATTCGTCATTGTCATTGTCCTCGACGTCTGAGTACTGCAAATTTATGATAGGTTCCAAAAATCTCGTTACGTGCTATTTCTTTCCAAAAGTCGTCTTGTGCTTTATCTGATGTCTCACGCATTTTTCCCAGTCTTGTTGTGTCCTTTTCTTCGTGAATAAGTCGTTCAACGTTAGTCAGTTAAATATTATTTCTGTTTGCAACATAATTTGAGTCACTACTGCTAGAACAATCCAATAAAGTTAATGTAAGGGGGGAATGTGGATCACGTCTCATTGATCCAACTGTTACTTTTTCCATGGAAGAGTAAATGAATAATGCTGCTTTGAACTCTAGGGAAAATAGAGATTACCAACCAGTCATAAACAAAGACATAATGTGAACAGACACATTCTGCCACACCAGGAAGAAGTGCATTGCTTCCTCTCATCGAATTTAGCAAACACCTTGGCTTATTCGAAGTTCATATTTCTTTTATCACGTCATGTCAAAAGTTTACGTTTCAGTTCTGAGTAATTTCAAATATACATTCACGCATACATACCAACCAATAATGATATGCATTAAAGTGCCTACGTCGCAATGAATTGTTATAATATAATGGTATCTACTTTATTTATTTGTGTTAGGAAAACTATTTAAACTAAAAATATGGAGTTTTTACGGTTATGTTAATTACATTACTCTCTCCTTCCTCATGGATCAGTTCTTGCAAAATCTGAAATTTTGTCTTAGCGCGAATAGTATTTATTATAGATTGATTAGTTTAGAGCTCGTCACACACCACATAGGGAGAATGCAATACAACAACGCAGGACTCCAATTGGTTGTACTTGAGCGCTAATAGGTGAGCAAACACCTTCCCATTTGAAACAAGCACCTGGAGCGAGGCATCGCAAATTCATACGCTTTGCAACGTCTTTTGTTTTTCCAGCACTTTCAGAGCACCAGTACAAATAATGCAAATTTCGATCACTTCATTCCAGACGTCCTTCTGTACAGCCCAAGATGCAACGCAAGGGAGATACAAAGACTTGAATATGAATATGAAAGCCTGGTAAGGTTTGGCGTTCCCATCTGCCATATTCTTTATTTTCGCATTAGCCACAGTCATTTTTATTGACCTTATTAACCTGGCAACAACTTTAAGTCTTAGCTTTGTGTTTGCGATAACTTTATGAGACTGAGGCAAAAGGCAAAACATGTCAATAAACATCATACGAAAACTTTCGATATCTCATTGCACTCGACATTATCTCGCTTTCAACGTTTTGTTTCTAATATCCATTGTATACAACTTGATCTCGTTCTAAACTCGACATCTTAATTTCATAAATATACCTACATTAATATTTTAAAATTTCGAGCACAGACTGAAATAATACGTAAAGCACGCTTTGAACTCAAGCTTTTGTTGCATTTGTGACAACAGAAAAGCATTCTGTATACGGTGATCTATGGTATTTATTTGGAATATTGATACAACATGGATCTCAAAGTTCATTTTAATCTACAATTCGATTGATTCATTTTCATACTTAAAATGCCCACCTCTGCAGCGTCAAGTTCCAGCGTCTCACCCTACTGAGATTCGAACTTGGTACCTCTTGAACGTGAGACCAAGTTATCTGGATAAGATCTTTCCAGTGTATTACCTTATCTTGAAAGCTGAATGTCGAGTAGCTGAACTCTGTGGACCTTGGGCTCATTTGAGACCATTTCAGCCATTTCATCATCCGTTACAACTTAACGAAGGAGGACGTAACTTAAAACGGTAAAAAAAACTTAAAATATACCCCAGAATTTTCTTTTAAATGCAGTATCATTAGATTTAAAATTGCCGTAACTTTAAAATCCCTGGCGTGACATTCAAATGTTCCCTTTGCCTCAACCGCATACAAGCTTTTATGGCCCATTCCTTGCTTTTGGAGTCGAAAAAGCAGAAATGTGAAAAGGAGAAGAAATAGAACGTCGCTAAGAATATGACGGAGAAGGGAAGGAAGGAACATGAAAGGCTAGGGTCCCATGCATGCCTACCGAGATCATTACTACTGTTAAACATTTAAATGACGTTTTCTTGCTTTCTGTGGCAATATCGGGTTTATACAGAATGTGTTTATCATTTTTAAAGTTTCACACGCGTTCGTATATTAAAATAAAGAACGCTGCTGTAGATTCTGACGTGGTAAACATATAAATTGATCTTCTAGGATACCTATGACTAAAGAGTTTAAATCTTGAACTAATAATGATAGCCTTTTAAGATGTATACCACAGATGTGACTTAGTGCAAATACGATGCAGCACAAATTTTGTCAATTTCGTTTTGATAGTTTAGAAAATATGGTCAAATTTATTTATTTTTGGTTACGTCACCTAAAAAGTCCCTTGCGACAAAATAACTTAAATTTTGGTCTAATATTTTAAAGGTTCCCAACAAATCCATTTTACTAGGTTTCTGTGTCTCATTAACTTTTGGCTCCAGAAAGTTTTAAAACTATGAATGACTTTTTCCCCCAAAATTTGAAATTTGTGTTTTAAAGAAGAGAAAGTGTGCTTAAATGAATCTCACAAAACCCAGGGCAACTTTTATTCACTGTCTTTATGAACGTGTGTAGCAAGTTTCATTAACACCAAAACTGCGAAGCAAGGAGCATCTTAAATGACGAAAAATGCTGAAATGTTCATTGGCGAGAAAATAACGTTAACTTTGAAACTAGATTAGTGCATTTAAAATGGCTTTTGGATGCTATCTAAGCATTATTTGGATTCAGAAAGGCTTACACTATTTTACAGACTAAAAAGAAAAGGTAATTTTTTTTGAAAATGTTCATGATATTTAAGTCATACATATCGTTAAGCTAACAGAACAAAGGAAATGTTTTAGAAATAATTTACGTTTAAAACAATCTTGCGTTAAGGCAAGGCTACACTGAAAATTCACCGAAAATGTTGAAAATCATGGAATTTTCTTTTTCGGCATTTTTGGTAGCTTAGGGTTTGTAGTAATAGATGGCATATTATTTTTATCATTTGCACCATTTTAGAACATCATGAGACAATTTAAAGAGACCTTTAACAGCCATTAAAAGTAACAATCATGACTTTAAAATTAATTTTCTGAGAAACTTCTTTTCTAACACTTTTCAGTATACTAAGTGCCTCACGCGTCAAAGTTTTCCATTTAACTTGGTGAAACTTCCAGGATAGGACCATAATATGTAAATAAGAAACTTCACGTTCCCCTTTCTTGTTAATGCTCATGTTTTGATAATTATATAGTGTTAAGTAATAAAATAAGTTATTTTCAAAATTTTCAGAGCTAGCACGTGGAAAATATTTTGGAACAAATGCTACAAGAACATTCCAAAAAATAAGAATGTGGGTCTTTTAAAATTTCTCTGTACTAGCCAAAAACAAAGATTCAACGTAAAATCTCAAAAATTTTGACGCTTAAAACATTTTTAAGCTTTTACTATATTTTCACAAAAATCATAGTTAATGAACTATTCGGTGTAACATAAAAATTTGCATGAAAGTTTAAAATATTCTAATTGTGTGGTTAAATGTTCATAATGATAGGTTTATTATTATAAAATTTGGAATTTTCAGTGTAGCCTTGCCTTAAGGTGTAATCAAACAAATCCAAGACAGTTTAACAATTATTTTAAATGTTAATTCACAGAAAGGCCAGAATATGTTAGGACATCATTTAAACGAAGCCACAAACATTTTCATACACTGGTATGACAATGCTCCGAAATGCAGACATGTCGCCTTGCAGGCGGGTGGAAAAATCACACTAACGGGTAAGATCCGCTCCCATCTTGTTGCTGTGGAGTTGCGGGAGCGATATTAACTTTTGTTAACGATATCGAATTCCGAGACCAGCATTGGTGCACTTTCAGCGAATGAAAAACTTGAAACACTGCTTTAGGTTGGAACGAAAAATAAATCAAATGCGTTAATCTAAAACATTTACTTATTACACACTCAAAGTGTGTATACACCACTATCAGACAAAAACGTTCAAGTACTTATCGAAACCTTCAGTGAGAATCGAGTGTATGAAATCAAGTACATGATTTGAGTAAGTGCTAAATGAGATGCGCATCTGAAAGTTATTTTTAATTAACATCCATTGAAACTAGATTAAAACGACATAGGTACAAAGTTTGTAGCGATATTTATACTCAAGATACCAATACCTGAAGGAGATAACCTCAGCTGCGTGTGGTGTGTGCGTGCTTATGGCCAGTTATTTTGTCGTGTTGCAACATCGTAATTTTGTCGTAAATTAGGAATTTTAGAAGACGCAATGCAACGAAACAATACGCTTAAAGAAGAAAACAATGCGACTTCTCCTCTATCATACGCTATTTTAAAATAGTTTCCGCAATCATTGTCTATTTCGATAATGCGACAGAAGGTACGGATAATGCACCCTCCCAAAATAAGGCTCTCACAGCCTAAAATAGCAATATATCCGCATTTTAATTTGTCTCTGTACACAAAGAAAACTGAATAAGTACTTAGGGTAAAGGGAGGTGTTTTCGTGACATAGATTTCAGGATACTTTTTCGAAGGGATGTCACAGAGAAACGAGTTGGTGTTAATGCGCCTGCCGATAGCTCCCAAGTTTTAGGAACAAATATGTCAACCAACAGGGAAAGAAGAGTTAACACCAACTGGTTTCTCTGTGACATTCCTTCGAAAAAGTATCACGAAATCGCATATGTCACGAAAATACCTCCCTTTACCCTACACATAGTCCACCCTTACATGTAGAGAAATATAGTGCGATCCATATAAACCTGAACCATTGCAATAGGCCAGAACTTTTGATCCAATAATAGGACACGAGTGCAACTTTGGGAGAATATAATACAAAATTGGGAGATTACATTACGCTATTTACATCTCAGAGAAAATGTTGGAAGTGTCCACCAGCCCTTGAGAATTTGAATTGTCCGTGGCCTATTCTTGTACACTATTTTCTAGATACCTCAAGAAAAAATGCGGTGAGGTTAGGTCAGGGGATCTGGGAGGCCACAGACCTTTCGAGATTATTCGATTATCAAAGAAGCAGCTTACAAGTTCCATGGTGTTATTAGATGTATGACACGTTGCTCCATCTTACTGTAAATAGCCTTCTCTCGATTCGGTATCATAAAACTTCAGAGAATATGGTGAGACGAGTGTTTGCATGTATAGACGCTGGTAGAGGACACTTCCAACATTTTCTCAGATATGTAAATAGTGTAATTTAATCTCCCAGTTGTTGTGCATTATATCATCCCAAAGTTTCACGTGTGTCCTATTATTGGTTCAAAAGTTATGGCCTATTGAAATGGTTAAGGTTTATTTGGATTATATCAGGTTTATATAGTTCTAGTAAGATGTATTTTATCGACAATTGAAAGGTTTATTAATTTCCGGGAGTGTATAAATAAGGCTTCTACCGTACAATGTTTTGTTCAACTTACCATTTTTTTAATTACTAAAATAGTTGGATTTTTTTTTTTGGAATATAGGGCTATTTAGACCAAAGATGTGTGCCGTTGGCTAATACATAATGAGAGAATCGATGTTGGTAGACATTTGTTTTAATTGTTGGTATAACAGCTTACGGTACTTTATTCATACTAATTAAGAAAAATAATGTTTAATACAATTTTATTAAAACAAGAGAAGGTATCTATACCAGACAAAGTTTTGGAAAAGTGTTTAAAATAAATATTATACTTGTAATGTAGGCCTAGTGATTGTATTTTATTGATACAGTAGTTAAAGTGAAATTTTATCTGTCCTTAATATTAAAGTGTTACTTTAGTAAGTTAATTTATATTATTAAACTGCAAGTAAGTGTTAAATATAATAAAAATTTCAACTGAAGGGTGTTTCATAATATCATGTGAAGTAGTCATTTATGGTACTTGCGAGGTAAGTTAATGTTAATCTGTAACTGAAAAATTGTAATGCCCGAGGCGTTAGCGCCGAGAACTTACAATTTCAAGAGCATTATCCTCGCTAGTACCATACCTAACTTTATGCTTCACCTAAGAAAAAAATTGACTTGTACTGTTAATATTAATTATGCAATTGAACCAGAATAAAATATATTTCTCTACATTTCAGATGTCGTATGTTTGTTTTTAAGATAACTAAAGAAAAACTGAACATCGCACTAAGCCATCTACGAGGTTTTTGACACTATATTAGGTGTTCCTGAATGTTTTTGTCTCGCAAATTTCAACTTTATCTTCTGCTTGACCTGCTATACTGACTCAGGTAGAGATAATTCGACACTTTGTAGAGATTGTTCATGTGCAACAGTAGAAGGCCTACTTTTCAATAACAAAAGCATCACGTATTGTGTTTTCTTATGGTGGGAATAAACATTAGAATGGTGTTATAGGGAACAGTTTAAGATAAAAAATTCTATTTTTCTACTATTTGTCTGTACTAAGCAGAGCAATTATAGCGGTTCATCCAAAAATTGCATATGCAAATTCAACTAGAACGTACAGAAGTACACGTTCCGAGGTTCTATTAATTCTACAATCATTTAGGTGTGTAATCTTCATGTATTCATGTCAAAAATAAAAAATTAAGTTCAGTAATCTTCAAAAACTGCGTCACGAAGGTTTTGAAGAATATGTAACGGCCTAAACCAACCTTTAGAGGGAGGCGTTTTCGTTAGTCTTGGAGTTTTAAAAATGGCTCTCGATTTAGGACTGAATACAGTATGCTGAAATATTTGCATCACAAAACGTATATTATCTGTAATTTTGTAAATACAACTTGTGAAGTGTCACCACACTTCCGGGTAACGTTATGCCAACGGAAGCGATGCGCGGTCTAGGCTCAGTTTTGAGCAAGAGGTTCCTCAGGGTTTGCGTGGATATATCCGAAGTTGCCGACTAATGGAAACCAATCTATATTACTGTCTGGAGTTACCGTATGCAACGCGCATATTACGCGATAACACTTAATTCGTGATTTACGCAGGGACAAATACTTTCCTGAGACACGTATTTCTTCCTGGACGGACCGTCCAGCTGTGTGTGAATCCTTTCAAGAAAATTGTGTTATTCACACCAGAATTTCCTTACTCAAGTCGTCTTTTGTCACATGTGAACCTTTGTATCCTTTTGTTTCGGTCATGAGTTACAAAAGAAGGGTCTAAGAAGCCACTTTCAAGTGTGGACCCTAGAACCGCCTGCGATTATATCTTTCCCCACCTCAGTGAATTACTGAATAAAATCCTGTTCACATCTGATAATCTACCCCATGTTCATATCTAATTTACTGAATCCCTAATTTCGCTATCAGAAGTACGAGGTCTGTTCAATAAAGAATGATCACTTTTTTTTTGAATACATACCTTTACTCATCCGGTCCTCTCCCCTGAATGCAATGCACTTGTCCCAGCGTTTCTGCCAGTCCTCAGAGACATGCTGGAAACCATTTTTGAGAGATCCTTCAAAATTGCCTTCGCAGCCTTTACCACTGCTTCTGATGACGGATAATGCCTCCCATGAAGGCGTTTCTTCAAGTTAGGGAATAGAAAAAAAGTCACATGGGGCTAAATCCGGATTATAGCGAGGGTGAGGGATACACTTCACGTTGATTTGTGCAATATATTCAGCAACAACATTGGCAATATGCGGCTGCATATTATCGTTGTGCAGCATCCAGTCTGCTTCACGGAAATGTGGTCTTTTACACCTGACATGGACTTTATGTTTTCAGGACTTCCCTGTAGTATTGTCTAGTTACTGATGCGTGTGCAAGTACAACATGCTGATAAACCATTCCATGAATATCAAAGAATGAGATGACCATAACTTTCTCAGCAGAAGCAGCCACTTTTGCTTTTTGAGGGGGTTGGTAATGAAGGAGATTTCTACACTGAGCTTTGCTGTTTGCTCTCAGGATCAAAATTATGTGGACAAGTTTCATCAGCAGTGATTACGTTTGAAAGAAACTCCGGATCTTCCTCTAATATCAACTTTAACTACATGTTACCTCCATTGCAGAGGTAGGCGATACTGAACATGTCTCAACTTGCCTGAGGCGGGAACCAAGAGTACCAACAATGAAACTATTACGGCGTGTTTGTTTCACATTAAGCTAACATAATGTAATAAGATTGAATTTTAGTGCGAAAAATTATGACCGTAAGAAAATTATGATCATTCTTTATTGAACAGCCCTCGTAATTCATTTTGAAGTGAGAAACCTTAGGCGAGAAGACAACTCTCCACTACAGTAAAAGCTGCAGCCTCATTGAAACAACATACATGAATAAAATGATATATGACGTTAACCAACCTTTACAAGATATGATATTAGCTTGTATTTCCATTTATAAGTTGGTATTAATTGCTGTCCAACTTTCCTGCTTTTATATGATCATGCAAGGAGCACGAAAGTTTTAAACCATATTTTAAAAATATCCTCACTCTTATGACGTAAACTATACTTATACATACAGGCAATATGTGTAATGAATGTTTCCTTATTAACAAGTAGGTAAATAGAAGTTTACGCTTTTGTAGCAATACGTTGTTGAAAAGCTAGTAGATAAAGTTTGTGAATGCAACAAATATTGCGATCAATGTCAGATGTACGCACTACATTCACACAAAATACTTTTTATAAATATTGCACGATGATTAATGGGCCACAACAAGCGTAACTCTGGGTCCGAACTCGTGGAAAACGTAGTAATGGACTATTTACTGATTCGGAAATTTTTCATGGTGTCCTGAACCGTATATCTGCAGCAGTATTTTAATGAGTGTCGCGCACGCTAACAACTCAACGCCATGGCTATTAGCATTAAAATCGTTCACAACAATGTTTTTAACATTACACAGATGACCTTGCGTGCTCCACCAGTCATTAGCTAGCTGGTGATTTCAGTTCTTTGGCAGGGACGGCTTGTTTATAGCCACAATCCAAATGGAACTACATACCTAAAGAGAAGAATTAATACTTTTATTAAAATTTATAGGGAAAGATAATTTCGCTTTGTTAAAATCAATACATAATGTAACAAACAAAATTTAAAAGTTTCTCGAGGAATAGGCAAAAGCTATATTTTAAAGAAAAAATCGTATACGCCAGGGTAACTAAGGCAATTAGGCATTCCGACGAAAGCGGTCAACGAAATTCTGCCCAAGGTTTCGCTAACTACATTCAATATGTCCGCATGAACATTTGTCAAACTATTTTATTAGATACTTCCCTTAGGTGAAGATGATTGGAGAATGTATTAAGATCAAGGGATTAACAAATCTTCAGAGCTGGTTGCAATGGAATGGCTTTGAAATTGTTCTTTTTGCATGACCACGAACAGATCAAGAAAAATTCATTTCTTTGTATTTCAACATTCAAAGCAATTGCAAATGTGGAATGGTTAACACTACAACAATGTTTCTCATAAATTGCGTGTTTTAACTTCATTTTTGTAGCAAGATTTTGCCTATTTACGATTTATCAATTATAGAGGATCATTCGGCGTTAACAGGTCTTTGAGTGCTATCCCCAGAAAATTCAGGATATGAATTTTATTTGCTATAGAAATGTATTAAACATATGTTAATCTAGATCGTTAGCCACTTTTGAAAATGTAAGGAGTAGTTTGGGGTGGGGGATTTTCTGAAAATTTTACTGTTGTATCCTTGGAAGATAAACTAGGCGCGGGCGTCCATCATGCATTGCCGGCAAAATTGATACCACAGGTATTTTCTTTGTAGGATATAAAACTTCAAAGTACGTAACAAAGAAAAGTAGAACTGTTTGAAAATTTAAACCATTAACTAAGAACAACTTGGAAATGGTTAAATACATAAAAAATATAAAGATAAACTAAGTCAAGGATAGTAGATAAGATATCTATCTATTACGGTTTACCAATTATACAAAGGTTATAATTCACGTCTTAGTCCACCGCAATATGGCCAGGTTCTTGAACAAAGTTACCTCTACGTCCTGCTTCTCTCCCTTGGGGGAGATCAGCTGCCACAGTACGCGGTTAGTGTGGAATCACTGACCAAGAACTTCACCTGAAAGTAGCGTGTCAGGAAACCAACATTAATCTAACATCTAATGTTTATCTTTTATATTAATGACTGTTACACAACTGCCTGGAAACTGTCAGATTGGAATAACGTATTTCTATTTTTTTTATAATGCTAAAAATTTTACGAAAATGATGTCCTGTTTTAGGCAATTACAATTAATAGGTTAAACTTGTTCACCTGGGTAGCGTAGATGGTAGCGTGTCTGCCTCACATTCAAGAGGTCCCGAGTTCGATTCTCGGCCAGGATGAGTTACCTAGATAAGGTTTTTCCGGGGTTTTCCCTTATCCTTCAAGACGAATGTCGGGTAACTCCAAGCTCCATGTACCCTGGACTCATTGAGAATCATTTCACCCAATTCATTCACCATCCGATATAACTTAACGTTGGGGCGGACGTAAATTAATTAAAAAAAGGTTAATTTTTTGTACCTTCGTTTGGCCCTATAGTTATTAAATAAAAGACAATCTATATAACTTTAAAGAAAAACCATTTACGTGTGCAATAAAGTAATATTCTGCACTCCTCTGTTACTACTCTGTTAAACACACGTGGTCTATGACCATAGTAAAAAATAATTTCAGTTACTATAAAATATATTACAGAATTATTTAACACTCCCTGATAACCAATTTTATTACAAATAAGTAGTACAATGCAAATAAAGGTCTTATGAGGATTAATGAATTATTCTGGTATTCAGAAACTTAAGTATATACACGTATAAAATTGTTATAAGGGTTATAGTTTTCGGCACGTTTTATTAGGTACATAAACATTTGTAGTATTGGATGTGGCAATAAAGGAAAATAACATGCAGCATATGATCTATTGTCGCTTTTTAAATCTGCCATTTGTTGAAGTGCTATATCATGGCCATCTCTGTATAACCCTTGCAATAAAATATAACTGGCTTTAGTTTTTATACTCCAGGGAGTGAAATAACCATTTATAATCTCTGGAGAAACATTTTTGCTACTATATGGCATTCTCAACAAAAGTCAAGTCGTCTTTGCAATATGTTTCATGATTCCAATGTGTTCGTTCAAGTATAAGGGGTTTAAAACCCCGTTTAATCTTTTAGTAATTTTACCATGTCAAATTTCTTTTCAATGTAAGAGGATTGTCAAAACTTGAGTTGTTTGAGATTTCCTTGCACATATAAATGAAATTTTCCTCTTTGTAATTACACAGTATACATTATATTCTTGTTGCATGAATAACAAAACATGGGGTTAAAATAACTGGCAATATTCACAAGACTGATTTTGTTTACCAACAGCTGTCTTAAGAGTTATTCGAGCATGAGAGCTATTTCGAGCATTAAACGACGTGGTGTATGTATGATCTATTTTCATTTCTTTCCCGTAATTCAGTGTGATACTACTTCTAAATCCCTGGATGATGGATGAATGCTCAAATGCAGCTGGGATTTATCCGACGTTTGCCTTTTCAGAGCTACTAAATCCCCAGTTTATTCCGCCAACTCACAACAGATTAGAATTCAGGCTCACAATTACAAGGCAGACATGCGGCGGTTTAAGAAGGATCCGTCTTTGCAAAATGTAAGAGTTGTGTATGTATGTGTTTTTATGTTTAAAAAGTTTGAAATAGAACTACACGAAAGACACTGTACCGAGATTGGACATGGGATATATAGTATCGGTTTAAGAAATAGCTATTTTCCACATGTTTTCACACGAGACTTCTTTTTTGTGTACAGTAATCTCTTATTGTTGATATGAATAATCTCATTTGTTGGCATCAGCGTAACGTTTCTTTTTCTTATCTGTTACACACAACGTATCTTAAGTTGAGATTTCACTTAACTGCATTTATTAGACTCCCAAAACCTGTCAACATTTTAGGGAGTTAATCCGCTCATGTGTATCTGAATAGCAGAACTCAAAAGTGAAAAGTGTACTTAGTATTTAAGTTACGTTAAAGCATTAGATGAATACTTTTATATGACCCGCGACAAAAGAACTAAAGAAATATAGGAATATTGCAACCCACGGAAAGGAAATATCATTTAACAGATCGTTGGAGGAAATATTAACACCACAAGAAACTTTAGAGACAGATTACTAGACTTGGGATGACCCAATTCAAGATGCACGGCTGATAAAAGAACGCCAGTTATGAATATCGGAAGGAAGAGCAGAAGCCACAGAAAGAAGAGCAAGATCAGAGTATCTCATGAAAGCCAGAGGTGGTATATGGAGAGAATCAGAGCGACTGGAGACACTTATGTAGAAGAGGAAGGATAACCCGGATATCTGAAACTGAGGAACCAGCTCCATCTACTGATGCCAGTCCCTTTAGGAGATGGATGCTAGCAGGAGGAAGTTTTGGATACCAGTTGCATAAGAGGAGGTTTAAAATTTTAAGAAACAGTCTCTCATAGTTATAGTAATTAAAGCTACAGGATGACGTAGATTTGAGTTATACTGTTGGAGTAGAAGTAATGGAGAAGAAATACTACTTTTAGATAGGTTAGATGAGTACATTCTTAAGGTTACTGGGATTAGTAGCTTGTAGACTTAGTTACTTAAGGTAGCACGTAGATTTTATCTCGAAAATTTATGAATTTCATGTAATTTGATTTAAAAATTAATAAAGTTAAAAACAAATTTTGCATAGTAAGGCCTGGTATAAATTTCAAAAAACCAGGCTATAAGCTATTCTGATTTTATTTTATTTTGTTTTATTTTTGTCCCAGCTACACTTTACACGGAAGAGTTTTACAAATGTACCAATTTTTCTCAGATAGTTCTAACAATTTTGTTTAAGCCCGCATTCGGGAGGCGTGGGTTCGATTCCCGTAACCGACCATTCCTCACCCCATGGGAATGCTGGGTAGGTTAATTATTCCTCGAATTTCCTGTCCATCCATTTCATGGAAATTATCATTTCATGTCATTTCTCATCTGGTGGTCTCTTTCAGGGTAGAGGTATCGTCCTTCGCTAGGACGGTTCCGGTCTCCAACAAGTCTGGTGATGGGACTGTCTCTGGACCACAATAGGGGGAAATGTGCGATATCCTGGTCTACCGGGAAGTTCCAATCTAAGGAAAATGCAGGAAGCCTGCTCTCTGCACTATCGTGACTCATTGGGAGAGCCCACCTGTGTCCTCTCGCCTCCTTCCTCCCGGGGATGCCCCATTGGGAGCATAGGTATTATAAGCCAAGTTTGCTTGCTGCGCCAAGTCCCCTCCGAAATAATCCAATATATTTAATATATTTACTGACGAATTGAGTGTTTATCTTGAATTTTATAGAAATAGTTTGAGAAGACGTCTATAATTTTATACAGCTAAACTTAAATGTTTAAGACGAAAACATACTACAAACAAAATTAAATTTTTAGAATACCAAATTTATTTTAAAATAACTGGCATCAATTTCCAAAATCTTATTCTCTTGTACTTTTCGATATTTTCTTTTACAAAGTGCTGTCACTATTCACATTTTTTATCGCAATGTCGCGCAAAGACAGTGGAAGTTAAAGGTCATAAGCCGTTATACAGCCGAATTAGTATCCTTTATTCGCTTTTTATGTGCAACGAAATGTGAATTTAACAATTTCTGAAAAGGTTTCTCATATCCTTGAATTAGAGGAGTAAAGTTTCATAGAAGGATAGTTTGCAGAGGTATAAATGTTAGTGGAGAGAAAGTCATATGAACTTACAGATTAGATAGGTTGCTTCTGACATACGGAACATGTGGTTAGTTGATACCTATTATGAATCGCATAAATAGTTTGCGAGTACGAGTACTGCTGCAAAATGGAATTCTTCCCTCCCTCACTCTCTCCACCCTTCCTTTCACCCCCTCATGTGCAAAGAAACAGCTTTGGTAATCTAAATTGAGGATCTTTATTCAGAACTGCTTTATCCTCTAAGCGATAAATAGGCCCATTTCCTCCTCAGAACAGGTTATTTTTCATTTACTCTACGCCGCTGTAAGAGCGTACGTCCTGCAGTACTGCATAAATCTTCCACAGCAAGCTTTGCAGTAGTAGGCACATTTCCACTACGTTCAGAGGAAACAGCAATTTGTCTTGGCTTAACTTAAAAAATTCATACCATTGTTCTTTTCTATAACAACTTCTGTCTCTGGAGAGCATTTCTGCTTGCTCTCAGTATCCTGCCTACGAAAATACGATTCCGCCCAAAAATTCTGTTGAAATGTTTAAGTTCAAAAGCATTCCTTAGAAAAACTTCACCTTCGCGCTTGAACAGTAGGTATTCAAACTGTGTTTAATAGGAACTGCTGTTAACACAATATTATCAACAGTACGAGGATTGGTGCAAGGTAAATAGAGCTTCTCTTGGGAATAAAGATGTGCTACTGGCTTATTTGTCTGAAAGAAACAAAGCACAGCCGCAGCTTACAACAGAAGCGTTATCAACAGACAACCAGAATGAGAACAATTGAAAATGTGTTCCAGCACATTAGTAGAAATTTGTAGACCCCTCGGACCCGCCTATCTAACCCCTTGCGATTTCTCTGTTTGGGGTAACAAAGCATAAGGTTTACAAGAAAATCCCACATATCCTGGAAGAATTAAAACATAATATCCGCCAGTAAATTGACAGCATTTCTCAACGTGAACTAGGCGAGTGATGGATAGTTCCCTAAAGAGGTCCCAACTGGTGGTGACCAGTTTCAACATCTCCTTTAATAACATAGGTTAATTTTAAAAATTTACATGGTTTTATCCGTGCGTTTCTATGTTTGCGGCAGAAGGCAACGAGACCCAAGGGCACGTATAGGCAAAACACCACGAAGCGGTTCGGATGTTTCTGGGTCTCTTCGTATGTAGGTAATTTATAATAAGCCATTGTTAGACTGAATAATCTGTAATAAAAATATCCCTGTCTTAGCTGTCACTCCCACTGCCTCAAGTTTAACAGCCTTGAGACATTAGAATGGTTCAGTAATTCCTAATTATTGTATGTATAAGGTGTAACAAACTGTAGAAATTAAAAAAAAAAAAAAAATAAAAAAATAAACATTTATCTCTTCAGCTATTTTTTTCCCTTTTTGGCACGTACTCATTACAGAAAAAAATGCATATCTAATAGCTTGGTTTCTGGAATCTACACCAGGCCTTATTATGCAACCTTATATTTAACTTTATTAATTTCTTAAATCAAACTACGCAAAACAATTTACAAATTTTGCAGATATAATGTACTTCCTACTTTAAAGAACTAACTAAATGTACAGATTACTGTATTCCAGTAACCTTACAAATCTATTCATCTAATCTATAACAGTCTTTCTTCTACTTTACTTCTACACCAACAATATAAATCAAATCTACATTTCTATTACTGTTTTAATTCTTATAACATTCTACGAAAGACTGTTTCTTACAACTTTAAAAGTTCCTCTACTGCAACTGGTATCCAAAGCTTCCTCCTACTGGTATCCATCTCCTAAAGTATCAGTAAAGTAAGTGGCATCAGTAGATGGAGCTGGTTCGTCAGTTCCAGACATCTGGATTGTCATCTTTCCTCTTCTGCATAATCAGTTGTATCTGTCCGCTCTGATACTCTTTATATATCTCCTCTGGCTCTCCTGCGACTCTCTTTACTATGATTTCTGCTCTTCTTTCCGATATCCAAAACAGGCGTCTTCTATTTATCGATTGTGCGTCTTAACTTAGGTCTTCAAGTCTGGTAATCTGTATCTTCAGTTTCTCTTGGTCCTATTTCCCTCCGACGATCTCTTAAGTAATATTCTTTTCTCGTAGATTGAAATGTTCATACATTTCTTTAAGTATTTGGTCGTGAGTCATATATTCTTCTAACTCTTTATCGGATATTATACGAGATAGATATTTTCAAAATGTGCATAATCTTCTACATATCTTAAGATGTTCCATAAACATTTTCCTTGAAGTTTCCTTCGACCGTCTTCTACTAATTCACTATATTTATTGCACTCAAAAATAACTTGTTCAGGCGAATCTAAACAGTTACATTCCTCACACATTACAGATACAAAAAAGAAAACGAAACCACACGTCAAATATGGACAGTCTCAGCAACTTCAAAATTTTCTGTGTGGTTAAGTGGAAGAGAAGGCCAAATGATCTAGCTCTGTCACGTAAATAAATTATTTCAAAGTACACAGAACTATAACTCAGAGTAGAACGATCCCATTGTAAACATAAGATTGGTGAGAAAGTCATACTTCAACGGAACATTCTTAGACTGCCGGTCATCTATACGAGTGTAGCTGCCACTTCTTGCTTTGCATGCTTACAACAGGGGAGCTAAATTCTGGAACACTAAATATTCAGAGTTCCCATTAAGAACACTGGGTTTAATAACATCGTTCATTCAACGTCAACACAGCACTCGCTCAGACAGAATACTCCTGATAACATCGATGTTAATTGGGAAATATGTTCGGATCATATTGCTTGGTCAAGTGATGCTCTGTTTACAATTTGAAACAGAGCGGCACACATTGAATATTACATGCTGTTAAATAAACTGATTGTATCTATATCAATTATTTATTGAAAGGAATTCAATGTTTATATAGGGTGCTTCCGAAATTAGTGGTATATATATATATTTCACATATCGTATTCACTTTAATATAGGGACGATTTCCCTCACTGGAGGAGCAAGGTGTACACATCCCTCTGGGAGACACGTAAGCCGGAAATCTCTACACGGTGGGATGCATGTTTACAGAGATCCCTTTTCCCTATCATGTAGCTTCTGAGATATCTGTCGACGCAGGAAAGAATTAAGTGGATAAAGGGTGCAGTGCAACTGAGGGAAGTAATCAACGACGGAAACTACAACATTCTGAATGCGGGCGATGGACGTTAGATGCCATTTAGTAATTATTTTCTAAGTTGAAACTCGGGAACTATAACATTACTACGATTATTGTACAGCCTTCCAGAACTGGTATGGGCATTCTTGAACCTGCATGTCAAGCAATCTTCGCCCCTCCCTTCCAGTTCGGCGTTTACAATACATAAGCAGTCCCCTAAACCTCTTATAGAATTATGAGATACATTCCATGAGAGTTGGTCAGACATTTAGGAAAGAATGAATGTTGCTTGTAAAGATCCAATGCTCACCAAACTCCGTTACTCCCAAATGGAGGCTGACACTCCCCCCCCCCCTCCAGTTTACGCCTTCCAACGTTAGGTCATATCGGACGATGAATGTGTAAAATGATGCTCAAATGAGCTCAGATTTTATAGAGCTTAAATTACCCGACATTCTCTTTCAAGATAAAACTCCGGAAAAATCACGCTACCATCTACACTATCGAGGCGGACAGGATGACAAAAGCATATCAAACATAAGCTGATTACTAAACAATAAATCTTTAACTACTCCCAAGCTGGTACCTGGCAGTTTTGCTATTAATTTTAATTTCCTTTCTTTCCTTTCTAATTGTTTCCTTTACTAACAGTCTTTTTGTACTTTGCTGCCTTTATTTCAACTTTACTATTCTTCACTTAGCCTAATTTTACTTAACTTCGTTTTAAGATTTCTCACTTACATATACCCTTATCTTATATCTTACTTGTAACAAGTATTAAAACTTGAATTTTACCCAAACTTTCCTCCAATAATCTTATTTCATTTCAGTTGTACACATTTCATTTACATCTCCCAGTCCCACTCTTTCCTTTCGTAATTTGACTAACCATTTTGCCTTATTGCCAAGGGTAACATGCCCTTATCTCTTTCTCTCCCCTGTAAGTTCCCATTTCCTTCACAATGTCATGTTTATTTCACTCTGAACTTGCTATACTGGAGGTATACTTCTTGCCTTTATTTCTTGAATAAGTAGCAACTAATGAGACCAGACTGGGCAGCGCGACTGCGAAAGGAAGTAACTCTTCTTGCATGTCTTTGAGCTTTCATATATTTACAAAAACATTCTATTAATGCCACTTATTTAAACAGTTGTGAAGTTGTGACACAGTTTAACCAAAACGTAATGAGAAATGTTCAGGAAAAAACCTCACTTGATTCAAGTCATCTCTGAAGAATGAGGGGATGTCCGGTTAAGTTTCAACACATATTTACTGTGTCTGTTTTAACATTTAACACGTATCTCACATTTCATTCATTTATTACCGCATCACCATGCACTTCCTTTTAATTTTTTGTAAATTTCTACAGGTTTCAACTTCCCATCATTCAAAATAATTCTCTTCAGAGAATTGAGAGCCGCGGAATTCTATTACAAGTAGCTTCGAACAGTCTCAGAAACCATAAATAACGTTGTATACAAGCTCGAAAGCAATCTGTACTGCAGGAATGCGCACATGGCCTTTACTTCCTGGATTACTCTGGTGTAACTATGCAACCATCAAATCACGTGATAATTTAGGGTCATATAGCTCCGTAATTAGGCCACGCAACTTCTTTATTAAATTACTAGTTAGAACCAAAAGGATAGGAATTGTTCAGAAGAACTAATTTATATAGGTACGAGTAGCTGAAATGCTCCTGCTAGCTTTTAAACAAGCAGAGTGCACCAAATGTATCTTCAGTTGATACAAAGTCAAATCACCCTTCCCAAAACAACTGACGCAATGGTAAAACTTGTCACGCAAAGTTACAAGCTTCATCCCACCTTCTAATGTTTGGCTGCTAAGTAGCGCTTTAACATAACACTAAAAATCATCCGACTAGTTCTGGAAATGTTTAGACACCTTCAATGTTACCCAGAGAATATTGTTGATTAAACAACTCTTTCCAACGTTTAACAAAGTCACTCGATTGAGAACAGCGTGCTACTAAAAATGGGTTTAGAACAGCGCGTTGCTTTGTAATAACAAGTGAGGGTGACATTTTCGAGGTATGGATTCTATTACTGGTGAACCGATCACGCTGCTCTACTTTTATTGTGCTTTACCCAGATCGGTATTAAATGCTGGATTGGTTGTGTATTGCGTGAATTTTCCTGTCATTTTGAGTCGCACTGTTGTAGTCGCCGGATCAGGTGAATGGACGACGTAGCGGGGCGTGTGGTGTGTGACGAATACCAAATATACATTTTTTCTTTCTTCGTATTAAATATTAGATTTCTGTTAATATGGCTGTTCAATTCGCATTCTGACCACAAGGCCACCTCGATTAAATGGCAAGGATGAAAGTACCGTCAGTCTGGTTAATTTACAGAATTACTAGCACATATCTAACCATATCACGGACATTCGTTACAGGACCCCCTATAGTGTTGTTTATACAAAGCCAAAGGAATTCAAATATCCGAGTGTGGCTACAGAATGTGAATTGCCCACCCATGGACGTGAAATCCGAGTGAATAAATACGTGATGAAAAGCATGTTCATGTCTGGGCGGGGCCAAGGAGCAGATGGTTCCCACAACACAGTGAAGGATGTTTGTACTAAGTTACAGAAATAGGACATTCCATGAAAACAAAATAGGTGACTGCTGCAAGCATAATGCCTGCAGTTTATCAATACTACCCACCACCGATCAC
Organism: Mantis religiosa; assembly: GCA_030765055.1. Classification (NCBI taxonomy): domain Eukaryota; kingdom Metazoa; phylum Arthropoda; class Insecta; order Mantodea; family Mantidae; genus Mantis; species Mantis religiosa. The sequence continues at coordinate 81,653,265 of CM060959.1, forward strand.
TCGACATGGTTCCAATATTTTACATTGGATTAAGTGATCTCCTCTGCGATGTCTTCACTTAACATCCTGCAATAACTCAGGATTTCTAGAGAAGACATCAAGGTTAAAGTATGGCTTTGTGTGGGAGTTTCGCAGTTTGAGAGACCTTTGTACGTTATTGACAAGCGTAGGGCTGATAAGAGATTTTTACTTCATATTCCACCCAAAAGATGATATAAAAGAGTTCTCTGGATATATATTTTAAGTCCCTGGGTTAAAAATTCTGTTTGAAAAAGGCTCAACAGCACAACCTAAAAACAATATCCCATAAATACGAAAATGTCTATTGAATTTGATGTGCTGATGCCAAAACTTGAGCTTTTTCCTACCATGCACTCCCCCTTTTTTCAATTAGCAGTTATACCTAAAATGTTTTAATGTAGTCCGACGCATAAATACGCTATGGAAGCAAGAAATTAATATATTTGTTGAAATCTATGTTTCACAACAATGACACCAATGTAACAGACGGTACTAAAATAGGTCTGGAAGGTGTACTGTTGTATAATGGACATAAATATGTATCGTAGCTCTTTCATTTCACAAGGAAACATACCATAACCTAACATTACTTCTAGAGAAAGTCAGAACGTACGCGAGGATATAAAATTTGTTGGCTACTAGGTCAGCAATGGGGCTATATTAAAATGCCATATTTTATTTGTGAGTGGGATAGTAGATTTCTATCCAAGCACTGGAGAAGAACAAATTGGAAGCAGAGAGACAAGTCTCGTGACAGAAATAAAGAAACAATGTTATTCATTATTGTTCTTGTGTACCCAAAAAATGTTCTTGCCACCATTACACATAAAATTAGGTTTAGGCTGGCCCCGAAGCTCAGTCGGTGGAGCACCTGCCTGCCGTGCTAGGGGGCCCGGGATTTTTCTCTGACCAAGATAATTCCCCATCTTCCCCAGAGTCCGGAAGTATGAATGAGATTGTGATCTAATGATTAAAAACCAAAGATAACGAGTTAGCACCTTCGGTATGTTCCAAAGAAGAACGGCCGTCGATATGACGATTGCAGTTAAAGGCGGGGTATAAATGGAACAAGGAAAAAAAAAAATAGGTTTAATGAAGCAAATTGTTAAGGCTATAAATAATAACAACTGCTACAAATAAATCTGCAATAGTTCACAGAAATATGCTAAGATTAAAGAGGAAATATTTGTGGAGCCACAAATTAGATTGATTTCTTATACCTTTTTTAAAGAAACAATGACATAATGAGAAACATGTGGAATGGTTTTAAGAGTCTCGCCGAAAAGTTTCTGGGAAATTACAACGATCCAAATTACAAATATTGAACGCTTACATTTTCAAAGCTGGGTTCCAAAATGAGTGTGAAAGTACATTTCCTGAACTGTCATTTGGTTCCTTTTCCAGAAAATCTCGGCTGAGGACAGAAGACGTGTCTTATGAAGACAAGGGAAATGGAAAAACGTGCATTTAAAGGCTAAGTGTAAAAAAACTGGTGTAATATTCAAACGTGATTATTTAGAACAGTTGTGAAATATTAGTTTATTTATTAAGAACGTTGAGTTGACATTTTTTGATTTAATAACTTAATATAATACATTCGATAGAACATAGTATAAAAAGGTTTATTTTACTATTTATTCTATTGTGAAGGATTGATAGGTGACGGATAAAATCTTCATATTATGATTCAGCTTAAATTACAGACAATACGTATTAAATTAAAAAAAAATAAAAAGGTCAAATTTTGCATATTAGTGTTATTAGTGCTATTAAGCCATTTGGTATATCGTTATTAGTTTGAATTTTTCAATACTTCTGTAATTTTCAGTTATTTCTAGCTATGTCATAAACAGTATGGAATTTCAAAGCTATAAAAGTGACAGTTTTAAACATATCGGTTCGGTTTCTGTTTTCCCTTGTATCTTTAAAAACATTTGTAATAAAATATGCACAATGTGATTTTTGCAAGCGTTTCATTCCCATTAACTAGATAAAGTTTTCGTAAAAACGGCTTGTAAAAACTATATAAGAATAAACAAGGTTAAAGAAAGTCGTGAATGCAGTATAATTTTTAAACACTACACAAGCAGCAGGCACAGATTAAAACGAATTTGATATCTAGGTCTACAGACCGTGTGTGCAGTAGCGTCATCCTGCTGAAACAAGACTTTCAGTGTAATGTATGAAGCAATATTTTTCACGTGTTATTATTGAAAACCCCGCGATTTATGATCACACAAGTCCTCGGAAGTAAACTTCTGTAGTTAAACTCGGAAGTAAGCGCAGTAAATTTTGCGGCATGCTGCAAACAATACATTCTACGTCACTCTTGTATGTCAGCATACCTCTGTTTTGCTGCGGGGCACGTGTATGTTTTAAAGTTGGTGAAGGCGATAATACAAAGTGATGTATCGCTGAGTGGAAACTAATGTTAGAAAATGTTTGCTTAGATGTAACCTCTGGCAAAATTTCAAGACAAATTTATCGCTACAAAATATCGCTTAAGAAACCAAGAATCCAGTTCACATTGTTTCGCTTTAAAATGCCATTCTACATTGACGTTTGTGCAATTTTCAGCCTATGAAGTAGAAATTAAACTTTCTTAAAGAATAGAATTATACATTGGTTATATACGGCAATGCAAGCCTTAACTCAGGACTCTTATATACATCTTCAAACTTTAGAGGAGCAGGCACTAATACATGTAAAAATGTTGCGGCTAGAAACAACAAAATGGGAGAAAATATTACTAAAATTAATGAAGATGAAAACAAACAAGTTTCCTATTCAAAGTTATGGAACTAAACAGATCTAATTCTTTCTAATTCTAAATAAAACATTTTAATCACATAAAACCCACTGACTTTTGAACCAATTAATATTCATTTACATTTAGAAGAAATACTTACAAAATCTGAAACTTCCAAAACTGTACTAGCATTAGAAACTGAACAATAGCTACCCACCATAAGAATGGTTACATATCTATACAGATGGATCTAACCTGGACAACTCAGGAGCAGGAATTGCGTGTGCACTATTCTCATTCTATCGACCAGCAGGTATCACAAAACAAATTTTAATGTAGAAGTAACGGCTATTCATATTTCACTACAGCACCTCCTATACAAAATAGATAAATTTAAACATGCTATCATACTTTCCGATTCTAAAGCAGCATTATATGCAATAAGTTCATATAAAATGAGGTCAATCCAAATTAAAGTATTGTCAATGATCCAACTTCAAAAACTACAGAAAGGAATTAAGTTACAGTGGATACCTGCACATTGTGGAATTACTGGAAATCAATCAGCTGATTTTCTTGCCAAAAAAGTGAAAATTTAATTCAGAACAAAAATAAAAACTTATCCTTTACATCCATAAAAATGTTAATTAAAATATAGAAACAAAGAAAACCAATCAATATCTAACACAGATAAAGATAAAAATGGAACATTTAAATTAAAAATCCAGAAATTATTCCAGAAATCCCACGTAAAGCTGCAGTAGCAAAATTTAGATTAATTACGGAACATGATTTGGCCGAACACTTACAGAGAATAGGAATTTATACAAGTCCAAATTGTCCTCTGTACAACAAAGAGGAAATAAATGAAGAACATCTAATCAGTGCAGCCGTACCTTCCGGATCCACTACACAGAAATATTGGAGAGCAATAGAGCTAATGGCTTCATTGCCAAAGCCTAGCATTTGAATATACGTATAAGATAAAATATTTTTCTTCACTGTTACTTCATCATTGCTATCAGGTTGCATATTTACTGTTATTTCGCTAATATAATGGATTTAAATTTTCACTGTCCCTACACCTTTCTTTACGACAGAGCGGGGAAGTGCCGCTGAGCATCCTCTTTTCTATGGTTCTTTCGTCGAACACAGACCCGTATAACCTATCGCAGAACCACAGTCATTGATGTCGCAATTTCACTTGGAAAGCACACTAGATATGCAGTACTGTACGTGATTTATATTAAAAACCCAATGTCTCACTAACTGGTACATTCAAGACCACGCTTATATTATGAACCCTGGAGTTTTGAACTATTCTAGAATGTTCGGAAGGCGGGGAACAAGAACGCTTCCAGAACATTATCATTGCCTTTTGGTACGAGTTATGATGTGTACACACGATGTATATCTTCAGCTATTATAGTATCTAGTGCGTGATAACCTCAGTTGGAGGTCTCAGCTTCACACCCGGCGGAGGACGGTGGCATAAAACTTTTTGGTGGAATTACTGCCTTCAGAATGAAATTAAAGCCAGCATCCTATGTGGATTTACCGTGGGTCTCATTGTTCCACATAAACTCCAGTATCACTCTCGAGGTTATTTGCATTCAGTGTTAAATATCAACTTAATAGAAGTCCTTTATATCAAACATTTGCAGCAATCCTTACATACGTATACTGGGTTTAATATGATGAATAAATTTTGAACTTGTTTTAATCATGTTGATTTTTTAATTACAGAAACAAATATTAAAAGTGCAGCACAGTAAAGTTCTCACAATCCCTACTGCATTCCGAAATGCACTTTAGCCACACAACTAAAAAGGGACTTTATACAAAGCAAAATAACGTATAAATGAATTAAAAAATGAAAATTCAGTTGCACTTGAGTAACATGACTTCGCGGAAGGTATAAGTTTTGTAATCGGGTGTGCAGTTGGGGCGACCGCTTCAATAAGGCGGTTTTTCGTGGTCTGGATGCGAAGCTCGGGTAGTTTACCGTCCGTCCTAATCTGCCAGTCACCTTTATCTCCTCTATTTCAGGGTTTGAACACCAGGTGATACTGGGTTAAGGCACGAGAATGAAACTTTACATTCAGATATCTTAACGCTGGGGTTCAAAGAAATTTTGGGCCACTTAATTTTTAGAAGTTACTCGTCTATTCCTAAGACACGGTGGCTAAAACAAAACTAGCCAGCGTCAGGTTTGATGTCACGTTGGAATCAATCATTGTGTGGATCCTTTTGCCCTTGCAAGGCAACTATGACTACTCACACCGCTAGGCACCTGTAAACTGGATGGTATAAATGTCTGCTATATATACCTAAAACAGCTGCACAAAAAATCTGGGGACAGGCGCAGTGCCCACAGTACCCACGAACGACCCGGGAGAGACAAATGCTGCAACCACTTGCTACCACAGCCCTTATATCAGTCACTTATGGTTGAGACCCCTAAGGACCTCCGCCTTGAAATCAGCAGCATCACCACAAGACTGGCCGCCACTGAGAAGCTCTTAGTCAGCACAGCCACCACTGCAGCATCCGGGCTCTCTGCTGAGGCAATACAAGACCTCCACACTTGAGGTTCTCTATCTTGGCCCTCGCCTGACCAACCTAGAGGAGGCAGTCGCCAACTTTGTCAACATACTCAGCGCCGACCACACCAATACAATAGACGTCATAGCCCAGCGTACACAGCAAATGCAACACTTCATCGCAGACACCACATCAAAACTCTCCACATTTCTGATATGATCTCCAAGATCGACACCAACTCATCCGCACAACTTAGCCTGATAAACAAAATTACAACATCCAACACGACCACACTTCAAGACCTGGTAGAGACACTTGACACTACAAGGCAGAACTGCCTGGACTCGCTTCTTACACTCACTCAGCTTGAGTACAACACCAGCAAGTACAAGGAAGCACATGAGTACGCCACTCAAGTTATGCACCACATCGGAATATACAAACAGCAGAACAGCACAATGAGATCACTGCACTACTCGGACAGGAGAACTTCCTACGTCCGACTACACAACCACTCACATGCCGCCGCTAGGCCCCCTCCCAAGCACCTCTGGTGCACAAATAATTAAGTTCAATAATAGTATCCATGAAATCGAGAGGCTCCGCTATCAGTTGCAGCCAACAGTACGAGTGTTACGGCCACGCCACTAAGGAAGTTCAACATAGTTTCGAACGAAACATATGGAAGATTTTCCACTAGACCACAGCCTACAACCCCGGATATTCATTATCCACCAAATGGCTCCGGCCGTGAAAGCCTACGCACTAAATTAGTATTCTGAGATGTCGTACACCCCAATCCTGGTGTTATGTACGAGCCCGTCTCCCTGCCCCCTAGAATCTCATATATCATATATTTTTATTAAAACTTATTCTAAGGAGGGCACCTAAACCTAACCTAAAGCTAGAAATCAAACACTAAAAACTACAGAAAAACTGAAAGGTGACCCTTTGGAAGCTAGAGGGCAACTAGCCAAAGATTAAAACAAACTGAATGGTGCTAAGGCAAAAACTAAGTCACATCTAAAAACATGTCTTCGCCTGTCCGGAATGTTGGCATATTCTAGAAATGAACTATGGATGTTCAAGCTCATCCTCAGTACTGAGAGAGAAAGGTTTTCCATTTTTCTGCCAGAAAAGCCCCACGACCTCAGGATATCCCTAGTCTAAGGTGGTACGGCCCACCCCCTCGAGCCGAACACCAACGGTTGGACGGTTAGGATTTCCACACAGAGGTGAACTGCTCTAATAGGGGCTTCGAGAAGCTGGTATTTCTCGATCTTTTCTAATTGTGCCTCTGAGAGGGAATCCATATCTTCGTACCTAATGGTGACATCGATTGCGAAAGCTTTGCTCTCTGTAACAACCATCAGATCGGGTTTGAGGCGCTGATCGTTTTCCACCAAGAAGTACTGCTCATGATATACTGTGAACGGAGGGTGATCATTTGATTTGATCTTTTCCATCACCTCCTGAACCACGGTATCATGCCTCCTAATTCTTGCGGGTTTGGTGGAGACACACAAGCTAAGAATATGACCTGCTGTCTCCACCGCAGCACCGCAACGCCGGCAGTTGACATCGACTTTGGGGCTGTATCTGGACTCGACGACCCGGCAAGATTGAGTGTTGGTACGTAGTTTTATAGCTTCCGTAAACCTAGTAGGTTTTAACAACCAGGGTTTCAGAAGCCATTTGTTGTCAATAGAGTCGCTGTAAAATGTGCCCAGCCCTTTCCCCTGAGAGGAACAGGAGGCCCAGTTATTCCATTCATTGGCTTTCAGCGCCAGCTTGTGGGTATTGATGTCCCTCATTGTTGCGGGCTATCTCAAACCAATCGACTCCGAAACTCGCTGGAGCCAAGCAGGTATTGATGCTTCCCTCAGAACAGCTTGTGTTAAGTCGTCGCTTGTATCCATCAGGGTTCTACGAGCACGCAAGAAGGCGAGAAGTAGCACGTCTGTCAATTTTGGCATCCCTAGTCCCCCGTCCCTCCTACGACTGTAAAAGAACCCTGTGGCGAAAGACTTGGGCAGATGGAGAAAGCCCTTGACAATAAGCCTAAGCTTCTTGTCAACATCGCCAAGCAAATTTCTTTAGTGAGGCTCCACTGTTGCCAGATACATGATCGGAGATAATATGTATCTGGTTAACAGCCCCAGCTTCTGCCACGGCTTGAGAGGCAGGCTAGCACACTTTTCAGCAGCGCCGACCAGATGGTCTCGGAAAGCATTTCCCTACCTGTCCATCCCAAGAATCTTATGTTTTTCCCAAGGAACCGCATCAAGTCGTCAGGTTTTACCACTGGGATCCTTTAGTCCTCCATATTTAGGCCAGGATCAGTCGTGGCCCAGGTATTCCTACCAACAACGATTCTGAAGCAGGATGACGTCGGCGGCGAGACACACAAACCAAGAGGGCGAAGTCCATGGCATAAAATATCGATCATGGATTGCACCTCCTCAGGACTTCCACCAGCCAGAATAACGTCATCCACAAACGCCAAGATGTTAAGGCGTTTGTCCCCAAAAGGTGTTCCGACTGGCATGTCGGCTATCCTCTGCAGGACTGGATTGATGGCAAGATTAAAAAGGAGCGGGGAGAGGGGATCTCCCTGTTTGATACCTCTTTTTATTGCAAATCGTTGACCGTTATCCATCAGGGTATATATCCCCCGGTACATGTCCCCAATTAAGGCCACCAGGTGAGAGTGGAAACATTGGACCTCCAAACCGCTGAGGACCGCCTCATGGCTTACAATATTAAAGGCCTTCGCCAAATCTACCGAAGCCAGGACTATTGCCTCCTCCTTTCCGACTTTGATCGCCTCGTTAAGAAGGGCAATGTTACGGAAAGTTCCATTCCCAGAAACAAAGCCCCCTTGAACAGAGGCGATAACCGCCCTGGATTTAACGCGGCGGTCACGAAGTGCGGAGAAGATCCTACCGAGGAGCGACCCGATGGTAATTGGTCACCAGCTCCTCGGATAAAGATGGGATAAAGATGGTTCTGTTATCTTTCCATGTACCGGGATATACCCCGGTCAACAAGATGGTGTTATAGAGCTTGGCCAAAAAGAGGGGAAATCTTTCCCGGAGCAAGTGCTCCCGAGTAATCCCACCCAACCCACGAGAAGACTTCCTCCGCACCTTACGGAGATGATTGCAACTTCCCTGGGTGAGATGAGGGGGAGACACTGCATTAACGGGTGAAATGTGGGCCTGATGTTCTGGCCTTCCTCTATATTATTCCCCTGGCCCCACAGATCTGGATAAAGATGGTAAAACTCATCCAGTGGGGCCTCTTTCTTACCACCATCACCGATCTCCGTCTCAAGCACATGTTCTGCCAACCCGGTGGGACACCTGCGGAACATGTTCTGGCAGCGGGCATAAAAATCTCTTCCTAAAGGAGCGTGCTCTTCCTCCGTCCTGCCTAATGTTCGGCCTAGGCCTAGTCTGAGGTCTCACTTGTTCCCTCAACATCCTACCTAACCCGACTATAACTCCATCTAGAGCCTCCCGGGAAGTTTCCTTCAGCGGGGGACTCAAGACAAGCCTATCTAGGGTCTCCCCTAGATCTGCCAATCCTTGGATGCAGTCGGGTATTTTCAGGCATCGAATGTATTGGGTAGCCTGCTTCACCCATGCCTCTTCGTCATGCCGGTAGTCATCAACCCCTGCCAACAACTCAGGGCAACGAGATCCCTCGGCAGCACCAGCAGTACTCCTAATGGCCCTGCACACCCAGAGCTGCCAGCGTGGGGAGACTGTGACCCAGCCTGACTGATAAAGTAGGGTGAAAACATGTTGCATCACCCTCGGTCTCACCATGGACCGCCTGCGGATTCCTCGGTACTTCACCGGAGGCCAGTTTCTTCCACTGGTATTTGATTTGGTCGATGGTTTTATTGGGAAGCTCAGCCTGGATTTTCTGGTTTATAGCCGGTTGGCCCTGAAACAGGGTGCACAATTCAGCTAAACGGCTGAGATCTTCGTCCGACCATCGACCAGGGTTACCTTCTCTGGGAGCCATCTGGTCAAGTCGCTTAACATTCCGGATGGACGGATGTGCTGACCTTTCATGCTGACCAAATCCCTTTTGTGTAGCAAATGCCCGATCACATCCTGGGCATTGAAACGGAAGTTCGGTAGCAGCTGGTGGACCAGGGCATTTGGGCACGTGACAGACGGCAGCGTGTTCGGAGCCGAAGGGCTTGCTGCACATCCGCCAATAATAGCTCACATCAGTCGTAAGATGGTCAGTATGGAAGTGAGCTAGATAGTTACGAAGGACATGGAAATGATTCCGGCAGACGGGATAAACAGATGCCTGATAAGGAAAACTAACTCTGACTGAGGATATTTCTGCAGCCATATTCCGGGCAGACGCCTCTCCCCTTTTATCCTTATTTCTTAAATTCGCTCTCATTGCTTAAATTTTGTTTCTGCCATAAATAAGAATATAAAGAGATGTTGGGGTCCCTCTTTAACGGAGACCGGCCCCCAGGCATGACGTCCCCAGAATTTCTACCCCACCCCACCAATCCCATGAGAAAAGGACCAAAGAGCCCTACGGGATAGTGGGTTACCACAGTCGTTTCCAGCTGAGATGTCCCCTTCCCACCCCAGTCAATTGAGTTTTCATTCTCCCGGACATCTCAAGCCCTTTGGCCCCAAACCGGGGACGCGGATGCACGCCCCAGTCTTCACCAGGTACTAGCCCGAGTTGGCACACAAGGCAAAGAAACCACCCCCTCGCGGGATTGGGCTTGCCTTCCCAGAATTACCCTGGCCTGCGCCTGTTAACCTGATCCACACAGAGTTACCCCCAGGCGGACTAGTGGACGCCCTAATAAGGACGTAGGGCTTCCAGGCAAGATACAGCAAAGCGAAATCCCGCCCAACCAAAAAGGAGGTGAGCACCCACCCTTGATCCCAACGTAACAAACTAATCACTGTTGAGGTGAGAACACACTTCCAAGAAACAAACATAAGCCAGCCACCCAAATAAGAAAGGGATAGCCTGACCATACTGCCAGAGGCTATTTTTCTATTAGCCTGTTTTCCACTCCCTTCATTTCTTCCTAGCACCCGCCTTAAGCCGCTGTGCTATGGTCTTGTGTCATGACCATAGCCAGCAAAGCCCACGTATCCTGCGCGTTTCCTTTCGCGCAGATAAGCCACCGCAACTAACGGAGGTGCATACTGCAGGACTCCAGTATCTCTAGTACTTTGTTATTCCTTAATCCTCCTGTCCTGTTTCCTTCCTTGTCCCCCCCCCCTAAAAAATAAATATGCTGTGGAGTAGAACCGCAACGCCCAAAACTGAAGCCTGGAAAGTGCCTAGCGGCGGACATCCCTCGTCAGCACTGTCCGGTGTGGGGGACGGCGCTCCATACGTATACCATACACAGACCGCTGACCGTCAGGAGTAAACAATCCTTACCGTACAATGCTGTGTTATGTATATGTTCCTACTTATTCTGGACTCATTTTCGGGTATTTCGAGCTATACTCCACATTCGATTTTTGGCACACAGGCCTCAGAGCAGAGTTGTCATCAAACTCTCAAGCAGATATAGGTATGAGCATAGTTATAGCTCCCTTGTTAGGTCTGCTTAGCTTAGCTTCATTTCTCCGCCAGAAGCACAGTGTGCTCTATTCCTAACTCATTGGCACCTTTTATCTATTATAGTTCAATTAACTTGAGGTGGCAGCTGAGTAAAGATACGCAATAAAAGAATTCGTCTGATACTATACCTGAAAGAAGACTGAAGGTGATTTATACAAGTGGAGTAGTTGATACATGTACCATCAATAGCTACACATCTATAAAATCATCCTCAGCCTTCTTTTAGGATTGGTAACAGACATTATTTTAGTGCGCATCTTTACTCAGCTGCCACCTCAAGTTAATTGGAGTGTACATAAGCCTTTCATACCTTTTGTTTACAACTATAAGAGAAATCAGAGCGAGAAATTCACTTTTTTAAACATAAGTGAATAACAGGATGGTTCTGTTTTAAGACACCAGCGCATATATAATTCCTTAATATGAACACGGGTCCTAATCTTAAATTTTGCAACATATTCATTTTTATTACACAGGCCTTTATAATGTTTTGTTACAGTTCGTAAATAAAACATGCAGCTTCTGGAAGCATGGAAACTCTAAACTTTCGTTCCACTCTTAAAACATCCCACTTAAGCCACAAGCTGCGTAAATTACTATAAAAATAGGGCGTAAAGTTTAATGACAGATAAAAGTCGAAGAGAAAAGACCAAACCCTTTTAAGATAAAACATCTCTCGAACACAAGTGTTTCAAGTTCATTGACAAACCTTATTATACAGCTGCACTGAATAAAAATAAAAGAAAATTTATGTAGTAAAACCTGCCCAAAAAGGCTCCCTTTATACGCCGGAAACCTGGAAAAACGGAAAAATTTCGGAATGGGGCTATTTTCCATGTAAAATCATACTCGAATCCTTTCCTACCGCGGAAACTTGAGTGAGGTGCTGGGTCAGGTAAGACTCCGCTTGACAGTACGAAACAAGATCGCTGAGCCCTAACAACGTCAGGGATCGTCAAGCCGACCAAGCTAGGTCACGACGGATAGACAGCATAGGGAATGTGGTATTGAGGTGTGAGAGGTTAAAAAGTGAGTCAACGCGGTTCATTTTTACTTGTTCCAGAGTAACATGTGCCATCGAACGTATAAAACGACATTCGGTTCCGACCAACCGACGTGCTACCAGGCTGAATACAGCCAGAGTACTGTTGGCTTCTGTTAATCCTCAATAAAGTTAAGCAGCAGAAGATTTTTACTGTGGGAATTCTTAGATAAGGAAGAGTTTCACTAGGTAGAATGTTGTTCCTATACCTCTTTGATCCGTTGCTCCTTGCCGAGAGTGGTTAAATTCAAGCTCGACTTTCGACTGATTGGGGATAAAGTGTTATGGCCAATGAGCTCTTGACTAGCTTAAATGCGCAAGTCAGGTTTTGCTGTTGTATGGAGTTACTCCAGTGTTAACTTGGGTGACCGCAAGTACCGGGAAGGGAGGGATGATATTGCCTATACCGATGTCTTCTGGGGTGATAATTCCGAAGAGACCTAACCAGGCGCTCTGAATTGTGGTAATCCTGTGTATAATTTTTCAGCCCGGCGACTAATTTCATCTACGTATATAAGTTAACTCACGGAGAAGAAACGACCAACAATAGATGGCATAAGTTCTATATTCTGTGCTGTCTGTGGCCTTGCCCTAGATCTAACATGCGTACAGCATGAATAAGGACCGAATGCCTGGAAAAGGTGCTACGTCAGGGGAAAAGGCTGGAGCCAGAACTCAGCATGGGGTACATCTAGGCAATTGCCCCTACACATGGACCGAGAGCTCCGTAAACGTGTTTGCGAAACGATAGATCTCTATCCAGCTTTACTGATGGAATTTTTCCGCTCAATCCTTCAGCCAGCGACCGACCGAGGTGCGGGCAGGCTAGCCAGTGTTTTTGCTACATACCCCACCCTCAGTGCGGTTTAACCGCAGATAGATATTTGATTTGGGACCTGATAGATTTTGATATTGGTTTTCAGCGGGGAGATGTTTACGAGATAGCATTATGCTCCTCTGAGTCGATGTACACGTTACAAACCCAGTTGCACATTGGTGGATGTGGTTAAATCAAACTAATTTTCAACCGACCGACCCGACTGGTTCCATCTATTTATACTCTCAGCCACCGAACGAGAGCACAGAGCTCCTGTAGTGCCATCTGGTTTGTCAAGCTTAACTACCTGTATTTGCAGCACGTTGTGATTTTATTGCAGTTCGGTTGTTTTTAAATTCGAAGTGAATGCTCATGAAGTCATTACACATACCTCGCAATCTTCTACAAGATCGTAAAATATACAAAACAGTCCGTGGTTATTTGCATACTAAAGTAAATTTTGAGGGAAAACTAGTTCTGTGAACAATAAGACAGCGAGTTTTATGAACCGGATAAGGAATGCTGTAAACACAATTCAAAACGTTATAAGAAGCCTTTTTTACGATTCAAAAAATAACCTGACACGCGTGCTGCTGCAGCCAAGTTAAGCTCTGATAAACAAAAAGTTCTCGGGTCCAGCGAAGCGACTTCTAAATTCACAGAAATAATTTTCCTTTGGCATTTATTCCGTTAGTGTTGTTTCAAAACTACGGCTAGCAGGAATGCCAGAAGTATATTTATTAGGAAAGCTCAAAATCTAGAATCATGTTTATCCAAGAGTGTTCCAGAAATAAAATTTAATAAACTGTATAACGTAATAGTTCGCGCTTTCATATAGAAGCTACACTTATTAAATCTTTTGTTACACACGCAAGGTTTTCTGAATCACTATTGTTTACTTTTATAAACCTCTTCAAACTATTACATCATGAAAATGTTTACAAACTGGTCTTCAAGAATGACATCACATGCAACAGCTCTCGGTTGGCACCACAACTTTTCCTTAAATCTGATAGATTATATGGGAGATGAACGAATGGAATCGGCGAAATGTTCAAGCTCCAAGGACCCCGGGCTAATTTGAAGTTATCGAAAATGTGTCGTCTTAAAATACAGAAATCTAATCAGTACTAAAGTGTATGCAAGGGATCATCCTAACCGAGATTCAAACCTGTGATCTCTTGACTGAAGCAGACACGCTGCTGCCCACCCAACATTGCACAAGTGGGGCAAATGACAACGGATATATCGGAAATAGCCCGCTAGAAATAAAAGAAAATTAAAAATAAATTGTGAAACTATACAGGATGGGTCACGGGAACTGTTTCAAAATAAACAGTATAGGATTCAAATTCACACTTAAATTATGTAACATTGCAATAGAGTACCGAATGAAGACGTGCCCTTATTACTTAAATATGACCTCTTAAATGGCCCCCATTATTTAGGATACGAGGGTCGGCTGATAAGTTCCAGGCCTCACATAGACATGGCGCCACTGGTACAGTTTGATGGATAGCATCAAATAGTTTAACTCTAGACTAGCTTTATTCATAGTTACAGTATTCATAATTGTATGAGGTTTTGCTCATAGTTACTAGCTTATATTCATAATTACAGGCCAATAGCTTATTTAGTTTTTTAATGAGAGCATTTTAAACAAGACAAGTTTAATGAAAATGGAGGATTTGGAAGCAACGAGCATTGCTTAAATACTCCCATTTGTAAGGCTTAACGCCTAAAGAAATCAAGGAGGAAATGGAAAATACATTGTAAGTCTCTCCCCTTTCATATACAATGATTAAAAGGTGGGTTATAGAGTTTAAAATGGGACGTACGAGCACTAGCTATGGACGGCCTGTGGAAATCAACTCCAGAGATCACTGAAAAAATTTATCGTTTATTCTGTGCTCTTCCAGTACTAAAGTTATTTGAGATAGAGGCTGGAAACATATCAAAAGAACGTGCAGGTAATATTTTAAGTAATGTTTTGGGCTTTCGTAAGTTCTGTGCAATATGGCTGTCGCGTTTGACACCTGATCAAAAGTTGTGAAGAAAAACTTCCTATTAGGAATTTGGAGCTCTACCGTAAAAATCCAATAGAATTTGAGACCGTTATTACAATGTATCAAACTTTGATACATCACTCCCCCCAGGGGCCTACTTCGGTAGGTACGGGTTTGGCGCACCCGGGGTCCCGAGCCAACAGTCTCCCTCGTGTGGGCTCCTCATCGTGGCTGAGGGAGACGGTCAACAGGCCCACCCACGTGTAGGCCGTGCGTGGAGACGATTAGATTCTTTTTGGATTCTTTTCGAGTTTAGAGTTTAGGATTTAGTGAACGAAATTCTTAGTAGGGTTTGATTGATTTTTTTTTTATGTACGTGCATTTTTAATAGGTTTTGTTACACTTGTATAGTTTTTAGAAAGTTTTATATCTGGCTTTTGCCATGACTAGTTTTTTAAAGGGCGCTGATGACCGCCATAGTTGAGAGCCTTATATATCATCATCATCATCATCATCACCATCATCATCATCACCATACTCCAGAAAGTAAATCAGTCAAAACAGTGGATTGCACCAGGTGAACTAACTCCAAAATAGGCATAGTCAATTTTGTCTGCTAACAAGGTTATGACAAGTGTTTTCTGGGATTCACAGGGAATTATTTTTATTGATTACTTGGAAAAGGGTAAAAGTATCACTAGTGACTAATACGCAAGCCTACTGCAACGTTTGAGTGATGAAGCGAAGACCAAAAAGTCTCATGTGGCAGAGAAAAAGATATCGTTTCTTCACGACAGTGTTCCGGTTAGTCCGTATTGCTTGCATATCCACCCTATTCGCCAGTTCTAGCCCCCAGTGACCACCACCTGTTCCTCAACCTCAATATTTCTTGGAAGACGAAGATTTCACAGCAACGAGGACAGGTCAACAGCTATTTTGAGACGATAATAAATCGCACGACAGAGATGGTTAAATCATAACACTGATATGACAAATGCATTAGCCTTTCTGGAGATTAAGTTGAGAAGTAAAGAAAAAAGTATTTTTTTTTTCTTTTATTGTGAGGCCCGGTACTTTAGGCCGACCCTCGTACATTGTTGTCTTATGCAGATTCGGTATCGCCGATTGCAACAGGTCATTTGGTATGGCTGTTATTTCCTCCTGCATGGCCTACTTGAACCCATTAATGCTCCTTGGTTTCGAGGTAGCTCCAAAGGAAGCAATCACATACTGAGATTTGGTTCAACGGAATGTCTCCTCTTCTGGATAACTTTATTTGGGAACATTTCTTTAAACATTGCAATGGACACGTTGGCATTGCGTTTGGGCTGTAGCTCCATTTTGTCGAAACCAGATTCTCTTAAAAATAAAAAGGACCTATGGTTCCAAAACACACAACACCACACTGTTACATGTGGACTATGAAGACTCAAATGTTCATTCACCATAATTTAAATGAAAATGAGCCTCATCACTAGAGCCCGGATTTCTAAGCGAAATGCTTATGATTTTGCTAAAATACGGGCTTGCTGGCTTATTTCATGTGTTTGAATTAAATTGGTAATTTTATTTAAATCATGTAAATTTCGAAGTAAATGTTCACTCTTAGCCATCATTTTATTACTTAGACGGTTTATATCGTCTGCATGAACCACTTAAGAGCCGATATAAAGAGGTGGATCATCTTGTCTAGCGTAAAGAAAGTGTACTGTCAACAATTAGAGCTCAAAAATGTCATGAACACCTACCAAATTTGTTTTTATCTCCTCAGCCAGTTTTAACTTAATGAAGATTTTGGTTAAAGGCTGTC
Organism: Mantis religiosa; assembly: GCA_030765055.1. NCBI lineage: Eukaryota > Metazoa > Arthropoda > Insecta > Mantodea > Mantidae > Mantis > Mantis religiosa. The sequence goes on from CM060959.1 coordinate 81,669,888, forward strand.
ACACTACGCAGAGCTTTTCAGTGAAGTAAAAACAGTTCTGTACTCCTTGGATGAAGATGCTAGCAGCACTGCTGCAACACAGGAATGTTTTGCTAATATTGGCATCGAAGATAAGAGTACATCCATAACCGTTTCTCCTGCAATTATAACAGTTGAAAGTTTGAAATAATACGTTGGAACATTTACTTCCTTTCATAAGTAAAATTTCAGTAACGTTGTCTTCAGAGACTCACGGTATTGCTAAAAATGCCTTTCAGAAACTCAGTAAGGTATTAACGAAAAACCCTGATTACAAAACACTAAAATTTCCGAAAGGCTTTCTGGTACAAAATGTATATCGAAGAGGAATTCACTCGAGAACTGTGGCGTTATTCACTTGTTTCAGGAGCGTCATGCGACGCCGAGAGATCCTTTGCACTTTATGAACTCTTCAGTGAAACGCCGGAGCTTTACAGAAGAAAATCTCAAATTAACCTCCCTTGTGTACTGTAAAAAACTTACGTAAGCTAAGAATTCTGCGAAACTTCATAATTAAATGTTTATTTGCTTATATTTGGTGCTTATTTGTTTTAGTAGTGCTTTGGTGAAGAGTCTAGTGGTATAAGCACTCTGCCACGAGGTAGCTTCTACCAACTTATTTCATGTTTAAAATCAGGTTCTCGTGCTCCAATCTTTGCATTAGCATTTTGTCCACCTCTTGTGCTTTACCACTTACACACAATTATAAAATAATTATAAAATATACAAAGCTCGCTTCCGAATGAACTGGGCCTGACGAGTATTCCGAGAAAAGTCAAGATACCTTTTATTTATCATCTTATTTATATGCCATTTACTCAAATTTTAACAAACGTTTTTAGAAAATAAATTTTAAGTGTTCGAATATCACACTTTGTGGCTGATTTCATCTTCATTTGACCTCTTAGATTTAATTTCCAAGTTTGTTTATGCATATACTTGTTTCTAAAACGCTTCTTTTTGGGTTAGAAAGCCCGAAACATATCTGATATCTTAACGGATTTTTAGGTGTAATACTTATTAAAGGCCGGACACGTGCGTTTTCCCCAATAACATACTGCACGGAGTATGTATTATCGCTCGCGCATGTATACAACTGCAGTTACGTACAGCTTGACAATGACATTTCCGAGAAGTAACAAAACAGTCGCCTTGACCTTGGGCCTGCATACACTTCCAAGGCAATGCTTCACTAGTTCGCAGAGTACTATAAAAGCGTTGAGGCGTATTGACCTTCAGGTGACCAGTGCGCATTCGTTCTTTATCGGGGTCTTGCCTGGGCGATTAGAAGAGTGAAATATTAAGTTGATGTACAGTAAGATACGAAACACAAATAGAGCGATTGGAAGCTGCGTGTGTTTGTTTTCTCGCGCCTGCCGATGTATTACACATTGCTGTCCAGAAGACATGATTATATCTGAACAGAGTATACACTGGACTCGCTGTGTATGTGCGATAAGCTGAGGTAAGTATCTGTGTTGTGCATTTTTTCCGATACGCTTTCTCGCTTTGCCATGTAGTACGTTACGTTGTTTTTCAGTTTGTTTCTAGTGGCGGTTGTTTGGTCGTGCTATACATCTGACGTCATAATCTGCGCCCAGCTAACCAGTGTCGCAAGCTAGCGCACATCTCATCGGCGTTTACTTATACTAATGTGGCAGGAGAAGTACAAAATCTCTTAATTACAAAAATGAGACAATTCCACTCCGGTGTCAAGCATTATTGGTCCCTTTTAACACTGCCTAACGTCGAGGTTTAAGACATAGGAAACCATAAGGTCTAAAACTGGCATTTCTCGGGAATGTCCCAAGTACGGGTTTTAGTTCTCTTAGTTTCTGGAATGATATCATAAGTTTCATATTATTGAATAAGAATTGCATTTGGGTATCCATAAAGACGATAGGTTATTCTAGAACTTTTCTTACCCTTTACTTGTCTAACAAACTCAGCTCTTGGAACTAAATTTCATAGAACCCGAAAAAAATTGCAGCCTTTAAATTTTTCGTATAAAAATGACACTGCATAAATAAATTCGCCTTACTGTATAAACCATCCGTGAAAATTGCAATTTTTCTCAAACGGAAGACTTTCTAATAACTTGATTCTCCTAGCTTTTAAATACATAAAATACTTGAGGTATACGTATCAGTAAAATTTTCATAAACCAAAATTAACTTCAAGATCTTTCTTCGTTTATATTTTTGGCACTTCGCGCTTTTCTAGCACTTGAAAAGTACAATTAGAATTCAGATGTTTCATTTATTCAAATATCAAAACAGGAGTTTATATTTGCAGCTATGCTGTAAACCAAAGTAAACGACGTTAACTTTTGTACTCTGTCAAACAGCAATATAAACTCAATTTTCTAGTGTGTTCAGAAAAGAGAAATGGCATAAATTTTCTTTTAGGAATGGAATATAGAACATTGGTGAAATACCTAATCTAGGTCAATTAGAAGTGATGATATGACAAGATGTAACATTAATTGGATTGATCGTAATTTTAAATGATCAGTTTTGGATTGTGGATTCTCGTGATAAATTCTCATATATATAACTGAACTTACCTACTTTCTAAAGTTACACTTGCCTCTCTTTTGAACCCCGAAACACTATACAATATACAAAAATGCTTTTAAACGTATTTAAAGCCACAAACAGTTTGATTCTTGAGAGTATAATCCCTTAGTATATCAATTACTGAATTTTCACTGAGGGAGTATGAACTAATGCACTGTAATTGGAAAGTGCTCATGTTAATGTTTGTTCAAGGTAATGAGTTTTAAGGGTAATATCTCTAAATATTGATTTACTTGTACGTTATACAAAGCTTCAAAATAATCCTAATAACCACACAATATCTTTTAGGGCTGCATTTTCTGGAATAAGCATTCTACATATTATTCGGAAGACAAGCATTAGGTTACTTCCTGAGAACTTTGCAAACTGCTCTTAGGACATCAGTATGTAACAAATACAGCATTTCATCATTTACAAATATGAACATTTGGAAAAAAATTATTTGTACCATTTATGGCCCGCTTAATTCGAAAAGTGTAATACTTTAAGCTAAATCGTTGTGCACGCAATTTATTCTTGATGTTCGGAAACAAACAACTCATTGATTGCCAAATCAGAACTGTATGGCAGATGCCCATCAATTCGTATTTTTGAACGTTCAAATACTCTTAGACGAGATGTGTACGCGCTCTCACTGTCCTGATAAACGATCCTACGTTCTTGTTGGTTTTCCTTACTTCACCGAAGACTTCCCGCAAATGAATGGTTGTACACCATTCGGCGTTGACCGGTTTGCCTTCCTCTAAAGACAGTGTTGTCACATGGCAAGTTTTGCTGAAGAAGCAGGCGACCATTTGCTCCTAAGTGCTTCGAGTTCAAACCACTTTTGTTGAATTTGCTTCATGTTGAAATCCCCTGCCCACCTCGGTAGCGTAGATGGTAGCGTGTCTGCTCACGTTCAAGAGATCCCGATTTCGAATTTCGCTTAGGGTGAGTTACCTGGATAAAGTTTTTTCCGGAGTTTTCCCTTATCCTGGAAGGCGAATGTCTAGTAGCTCTAAGCTCCATTGACCCCGGACTCATTTGAACTTTTTTTCACCAGTTTCATTCATCGTCCCATATGACAACGTTGGAGGACGTAAATTACACACAAAACAAATTGAAACAGCCATACAGTCGACTGCTGTTTACGGTCCAGCTCATACACAGATCCATGATTCGTCACCTGTTACAATCTTATATACGTCTTTTGAGGCACCGCCATTGTATTTTTGTACACCAATCAACATTAGCATCCTTTTGAGGTTGCGTCAAAATGTGGGATCCAACGAGAGCATAATCATGTAATATTTTATATATGCTGGTGGAACTAACGTCTAGGGTTACCTCAATCTGATAGTCGCATGACGATCTTTCATTATTAGTTTTTGCACAGCAACAATGTTTTCTTTCACAACAGATTTTGGATGACCTTCACGGACATCATTGAGGGGACTGCGGCTACGATTAAATTCGTTATACCGGGGTTTCGCAGTGGCAAAGGATGGAGCTTCGTCGACAAATGTGGAAGTTAGTTGATCGATGTACTCGTCTTGATAATCCACGTCGAAATTCGTAATGTCTTTTCACGAACCTTTTTTTGAGTTAATTCCATGTTTTTGTCGAGACAATTTTCAAGTTAATGTAAACAAAAGAAATGACACTTCACAAAATATCTGAAGTAGATTATGGTCAGTAATGTTAAACTTTCCACTGAAAATGTCAGATGGCACGTACAAAATTCAGGGTTGCCAAGGCTCAAAATATAAAGTGCCACGCACGTACACATACGCACAGTTTCAATTTTATACTTATCCAACTTTTGGTACCCCATCTTCATGAAAATAGTTTTCAAGAAGTTCCCTCATTGTAAATCCTTTACAAGGAAAATTACTCTATGTATACTTTCTCAAAAGTGGCTGACTATTTTAACACACCACAAGTTTCAATTATTCATATCAGTAATGAAATGCAAAAGCCGAATGTCAAGTGTTTTCCATGGTAAATGGTTTGTATATAATTTTGTATGGCTGACTAACCGCAAGAGATAGAAACTCAGCTGAGCATATAAATGCCATTGAAACAATTTATGTGACGTTCTGTTGCGTTAGCCATTTCTGGAATATTCGTTGCTGACTTAAGTGTTCATTTCTTTCTTTCCTCTCACCCTTCTAGCGATATCAAAAAAATGTGCAAGTTTAAACCTAATCATATAGCAACACGCGTTTAAAGAGATTGCTTCAGTCTCGAGTTCTGCAAACGCTCCAATAACAATGAAGTAGAGGTAGAACAGCTGTTCAAGGTTGTAAAAACTGAGTTGGACATTCAGTTGGCATGATGAAGCATGCTTCTAATCAATCTTAATAAATATTTGTATAAATGGTTTTATTACATTTCTTTGTACTAAAAAGGGCATAGGGCAATACAGTAGGCTTAAGATATAGCTAAATATTTTAAAAGTTAGTTGCTATACGATGGATTTGAAATTTTGTCATTGCATTACCAAGAAAAAAGGAGAAGGGGAAAAAGATCAAATTAGAACTTTTCATTTGGATAAATTATAAATAGTATAAATATTTAATTATAAATCGTAAACTCTGGATGAAAAAAATTACGGACTTAAAGAAAATCTGCAATTTTTATGTAGTAGAGGAAAATAAATAAATTTGCTATTTACAATATTTTATCTACATTGCATATTTTCCCTAGTTTTATGTAATAATTGTAATAATTTTCTGTTTTCTAACCCTCCCCATATTTTTCTTTCTATATCCTCCACTCTAGTTCTATTTTCCAAAAATTACCACATTCCTAACTTCTAGTCTTTATAAGTCACTTTTTTTTTTTTTTTTTTTTTTTTTTTTTTTTAATTTTACGTCCTCCAACGTTAAGTCATATCGGACGGTGAATGAAATTGGTGCAATGGTGCTCAAATCTGTACAGGGTCCCTGGAGCTTAGAGTTACTTGACATTCGTCTATCAGGATAAGGGAAAACCCTGGAAAAAACCGTATCCAGGTAACTCACTCTGACCGAGATTCGAATTCGGGACCTCTTGAACGAGAGGTAGACATGCTACCATCTACGCTACCGAGGCGGGCACAAGTCACCCATTTTTTCTGCCTCTGACTATCAACTCTATGATTCCCATTTTCTTTAGTCGACTCATACGTACCTTTAGGATTTCATTACCTTTTATCAAGCATTTATAACAAAATTTCAAGATTCTTTCAATTATATATTTTCTTTTGGATTTTCCTAATTCTACTACGGCTACTTCTCCTGGAGCTGATCTAGGCAATCCCAAAATATACTTAGCAAATTGTTTGCATAACTGGTCTACTTTATTACTTGACACTCCCCATATTTCTACAGCATACATCTTTGACTGTACCAGTGTTTTATACATTCTAACATTTGCTTGACATAGTGAGTTTCATTTTGCATATTCTGATTACTGAATTTTTTTGTGTAGTAAGATTGTGTATCTTAAGATTTACTAATTCTCGAAAATTCGAACATAAAGACCTTCGAGGTACTCCCAGAAATTAAGATACACATTTCATTTGTCAAAATGTCTTAATATACGGTAGTTTAATAGAATGTTAGTATTTTTAAGATTAAAGCTATTTGAAAATGGTCCATGCAGTGGATACCTTGAGGCGTAGGCTTTTATCTTAGTGTTGTATCTTCGAGAAATGGTTGGACACCTGCCTAGTATAGTATGTAACGGATTTATAGTTTTCGGATTACGCCGTTCATTAACCGGCACATCCACATGAATATTTTACTAAACGGATTTTCTTGGATCAGAGGACCTTTAAACGTGCATTCCGAGTGAAGTATCGATGTCTAATTTTTGGGTGTAAAATAGTAACTTTCTACTACGTAATGGAAATTAAAATTTCTGAAATAGAACCCGTACTTTTGCATTACCTGCTGTACATACGCATAATTTCAAATGCTAACACTGAATATTTGGTAATCATAGAGAAATAACTTTAAAGATTTAACACGATAAACCAGAATAAGGAATTGGAGAGGATTTTAACTGACCAGTGACTAACAAAGCTAACCGATTCTTCAGCAGCATTTTCATGTTAAAATCAGTGAACCCAGATGAGCAGAAGCCCGTTTTACGACAGTACAGAGCCAAAGATGGGAGATGTCGGTAGCAGCAGTTTTATTGCCTATTGGCGTAATGCCAATTTCTCCGATAGATTTAACTCCAAGTCGAGCCGGATCTTTGAAGGCATAACAACAACAAAATGGCATCTGGATTTAAAACAGCAACTTCGTACCTACCGCTTTTCATCATAGGAAGAAACCCAGAGTACTTCCTGTCTCACTCACTTCCGCTTCGCCTTTCTTAGTTGGCCATGTGATGATTGTCATTCCTTTGCTGCCTTTCTACCAGGTTCCTACTTGAAATACACATGTCACCAATTCAGGTTTCACATGCTACGTCCCTTAAGATAAATGCAGACTTCCCCATCTGCTTTTAGTGCATTACAAACACTTACGCTAGGGGTATGATTGAGAAACGTACCAACTCTATATGACCTTTGATTTCGAAAAGGCCTTTGACAGTGAAAAACTATGCCAGATTATGAAAGAAAAAGGCATACCTCAACTTAATAGAAATAAGTTTGCACATAGACAAAATTATAATACAAACCGGAAATAATAGCAAACTAACAGCAACAATTAGAGTTAGACAAGGTTGTCCCTGTTAGCCAGACTTCAGCACAGGTTTCGCTGAAGAGTCATCCTGTGAGGACAAGATTTCGACGTTTTGCGATTCCATTACTGACGTTATCATGGAGTTATAATAATACACCGTGAGTAGATGATGGCTCTTTTTTTTGAAGTATCACAAGCTGTAGGATGATAGAGGATATCATAACTATTTGCAACAAAAACTTCACTTATCTTAAGAAAATGTCAATTTTTCTTATTAACTTAGATCGATTTCACGAACATTTGTCCGCATCTTCGGTCAACATAATTCGTCATCAAAGATACAGGTTACTTACTATGTTACTATGTTTTTTCAGCATTACCAAAATCTGAAAAAGAAACGCCTAAAAGCAATCAACTGCTGGTATTTCAAAGTTCATTATGCGATGTTTATTTGCCATTTTGATCAATCGGCCGTAGCAGATCATGTTTGGTCATTTAACCATGAAATAAATCCTGAAGTTAAATTATTAAATCAATTAAATGGTCCGATATATTTAATGGTTTGGGAAAATATATTTATTTTAAAAAATGAACATCGCGTAATGAATTTTGAAATACCAGCAGTTGATTGTTTTTAGGTGTTTCCTTTTCAGAATACTGAAAAAACAGTAACCTGTATCCTTGACGACGAAGTGTTGACTGAAGATGCGGACAGATGTTCGTGAAATAGATCTCAATAAGAAAAATTCTCATTTTCTTAAGCTTTTGTTGCAAATAGTTATATTTGCGTAATATGTATTGCTTCACTGTCGCTAGCTTCCTTTTTACGTAATTAGAGGATATCTTGTTAACTATAGGAGACTATTGAGCTGGTGATGGGCCTCAGGTAAGTTTGGGATGCTTGTAGGTTTCCCCGGGGTCAATGTCATTCCCCGAGGCCTCATAAGTTGATTGAAGCTGTAGGGATAACAGGAATAGAAAGAATTTGTGAGAGAGGTTGAGGATATACTCATTTAATTAGGGAAATGATAGTTCTGAATGAATGTTTTCATTAGGAATGTACCATTGGGCAGCTTTTGCTACTCGAAGGTATCGGTTCTGAAGTATTTGAAGTTTGTAGAGGCAAGTTTTTGCAGCTGCGCCCCAAACCTGACAGGGTAGGTTTGTATAGAATGAGCTTATTCCTCAGAGCCATAGGTGATTTTTTGTTTTACAGTGGATAGAGCCTCGCCATACGCTTAGATACCCTGGAAGCTAGTGATGTAATATGTGCCTTCCAGGAAAGGAAGCATATCAAGTAGCACTCCAAGTTATTGTGCTTCTGTGCTCCACGTTACTTCTGATCCAGCTAAGCGCAGTTCAGGTACGTCCCTTAAGTGGCGGAGAGTAAATGTGACTGCTGAGACTTGTTGGCATTAGTGACAACACAGCCTGCATTTGACACTATCAGCGGAAAATCATGTAAGCCAATAACAATGAAAAATAAGAGCATCTAATATTTGTTAGCTGCGATTTTGAAGACAGTTTTATTTAATGAGACATTTTTAGTTTTACTGTGGGCTGTTATCCTTAGTACGGTAAATATGTTTAGTAAATAGGAACTAAGATGCTTCACTAAAATTCATGTTGCAAGAGACATGAATGCTCGATGATGCCATACAGAATTATTGGAAGCTTATGGTAGACAGAATTGGCTAGGTGGGCAAATGCATTTCGTAGAGGAAGGGAAGATGTTCATAAAAAACGTGGAGCTGGCCGACCGCAATCAGCAAGTGCTGTTGTACATGTAAATGCTGATAGAACATCGTTGTTGGACTTGTATTAAAACTAGCAAGAGAAGTGAGTTTTAATGAAGTTTAGCACCAAAACTTTTGTTGAAATATAACCCAAAAGCGAAAAGCATTGGAAACCAAGGAAGAGATAGCTACAACAGCATTTCAATGTTCGAAAGCGGAACAAGCCTTTTTAGGCTTAAACTCTGGATGATGAACACTTACTGGACTCGCCTTTTTCTTCTGTCCTTTATGATAGCACCAAGAAAAACACTCACGCCATTTTCGGTATCCATAATGTGCACCTTCTACAAGCCACTCTTACGATATCTTATTTTTGTATCTACTTCATGTCAATTAAGAAAGATGTTCGTAGTAGTTTCATTAGATATTTCGTTTTAGATACAAGGGGGACAGCAACTTGAATCCACAGTTAAATATTAACAAGATTCGCTGTCTTGTATTTTGAATCACTTTCCAAATTTTACGAAAAATACTTAATAGCAACAGCAGTTAAAATTACAGTATTGAAAAATTCATACCAATAATATCGTGGAAACTGCGTACGTCAAAAAAGTTACTACAAATAAATTATTTCAAACAGGTCACTGCTTTTTATAGTAAGTTTTGTCTAATAAAACGTTAAAAAAATTCCCACCAAATTAAAAGGATTTAATAGGTGGTTCACTGAAAATTTAGGATGTATATTTTATTTTTGATAAAATAGCTCTATTTTTCTAAGTTTACATACTCCAAAGTTAAGCCATATCGGACGATGAATGAAATTATGTTCAAATGAGCCCAAGGTATATAGAGGTTAGACATTCGTCTATCACCATAAGAAATACCCGGTTACTTTATGCAAGAAACTCGCCCTGACCGAGATTCGAACTCGAGACCTCTTGAAGGTGAGGCAGACGCTACCATCTATGCTACCGAGGGGGGCTAAAAATATGGTACTTCGTTAAACTTTTGAGAAAAGCAAATGTAACATTCCATGTATAGAATATTTTGGAATGGAGAATTTTATAGAAAGCTTTGCTTCGATTCATGAAAAACAGGTTTGGTATTAATTCGAATTTATTAATTTCCTATTTATCTCTTAATTTACATCCTCCAACGTTATGTCATAGTGCACGATGAATTAAATAATCAAATGAGCCCAGGGTCCATAGAGCTTCGAGTTACCAGACATTCATATTTTAGAATGAGATAAAATCCCGGAAAAACTTCTCCAGTTAACTCGCCCTGACCGAGACTCGACCTTAGGACCTCATGAATGTAAGGCAGACAATTTACCACCACGTTAGATAGACGGGCATTTGGGTTGAGTGTCTCTCTCTCTCTCTCTCTCTCTCTCTCTCTCTCTCTCTCTCTCTCTCTCTCGCACCTAATTCAGATCTTGCCAATTAAATCTCCATATCGAATTCTTGAGTGGAATGCAAAACTTATAGTAGACATTGTACACAAACAATGCGGATACAAAATCGCTTTTTATACATAGTTCCTCATTGGTGCAGAAGACCTCGAATGCATCATAAAATTTTTAATTTCGTTCTTTAAGCTGTTGCACTACAAATTACTAGCCATACTTTCTATCTACGTTACCGAACTACGCTAAGATGTTTGGAATATTTACTCCGAGCTCCACGTGACATCACAAAGCTTGTAGTGACAACACGAATGTATTTTGGATTATTTGGCATCTCCCCCTGTAAACCGAAGTCTAAAGAATGAGACCCAGCGTTCTTGCTGCTAAGAATAAAACTATTACAACAGCACAACAAGCTGCTTCTGACGCTTCCGAGTTATATTTAAATGTTCCATAAGACAAAAAACTGTTTGTGGCCTCTCAGAAGACGCCGCAACGGGTAATTAGAACTACACTTAATGGAAAGTATGTCATCCATGAGGGATATTCTTTGCAAGGTGATATTCTATATATAACTTTCCCTGAAACAAGTGCGTGTTTTGTTTTATAACAATAGAAATATTTTTTGCTCGATCGTGTATATTATATGCCTTATATTTATACGTAAGGGCATTTATAATCCAAACACATGCATTTGTTTTCAATGCGAGTCATATCTAGTGCACGTTTTGGTTGATATAAATGCAATTGAAATATGGGCTTTATTTTACGAGTAAAACTGCTTCCGAAGCTAGGTCTTAGGCAAGTGTAATAAATTTAAGAGGGGTGATAACATTGAAGGAAAGAAATGAGGGAAAAAAGGTGTAAAAATTTCAACAATGGACGAACAAGTGACATGACAAACTTTATTCAGACGTTCATCTTTCATCACAATTGACCTTAAGAAAGAAGTTAATAGACTAATCGGGCAAGATGGACTATTCGGATGTAATCACAGCAAGGTGTCATCGGCTGGCCGAGATATACATAACGTGATTGAATATTGTAACAAGGAGAAAGAGGGAGTCAAAATCTTTTTATCAAGCGACAAAACGGGCAGGTGCAATGGTAATTTACATTTAGTAAATAACTAATTGTTTAACCTTAAAAGCCAGATACAGCTTCCAAGTACTTTGTGTAACTAATATTTCTCACAAGTGAACAAGATTTCAAGCGAATGCAGCACTCGTCAGTGAAGGTCAATAGATCTCAACACTCTGCCATGACGAACATATTCTATTGTGAACATACAGGAGGTGAGAAGGCATTAAAGGGACAGGGACTGCTCATTGGTGGAGGAAAATTCTTTGTTCTCGCACAATAATCGTCCGAGAAAAAATATTCCTGAATTTTTCTTCGTCAATCAGCGCCCTAAGTGCATTCCGATGCAGTATTCATCTTTCCTCTCCCATATGTTGGGAACAGGATCGTTATAGTTTGAGATAAATTACATAAATTTATTTTCCAAGCACTTCTCATTCTACACTTGAAGTAGTGTCCGAAATTTTGTGTACAGAACGAGAAACCAGACAGGGCCAATACTTATAACACGTAGTTTATTATTGGAGAAAAAGGAAGCATTAACTTGCCTCATGCGAGGCTCATATTCATGTGGTTCCGGACTATTTCTTTGACATGTTTCAGGTGCATTTCTAGGATTCTGGCGTAGAGTGGTGCCTGACAGATGGCGCGGATGCTTGCTAAAGATTAGAGTACTCTCCGTTGACACTAGAGAACTGCTTGGTTGAACGGGTTGTTCACCACCCTCTCCAGCCCGCCTCGCTGGAGTAGATGGTATAGCGTATCTGCCTCACGTTCAAGAGGTCCCGAGTTCGACTCTCGGTCAGGGTGAGTTACCTAGATAAAGTGTTTTCCAGAGTTTTCCCTTGTCCTGGTAGACGAATGTCGGGTAACTAAGCTCCATGGACCACCAATTTCATTCATCGTCCGATATGACTAAGTTGGAGGACGTAAATTAAAAAAAAAAACCGCCTACGGGAAACTTGATAGTGAGACAGGTCTGAGCCCAGAAAAATTATTTCCCTTGCTTTTCATTTTGGGAATATCGGAATAGATGACTGACAGTTTCATCAAAATGAGTGACAGGTAAAATTTAGTTTTGAGGACACATTTTACCTTAATGAATGTGTAAGAAAAATGAATTAAGATTTCCAAGAGAAAATAGTCTTAACTACATTTGCAATCTTCTAAGCTGTCATTTTTATTTTCTAACCAAACTACAGTATCCTGTTAACGGCTGTGCACCACAATTTCTGAAAATCCACTTTGGAATGGCACATATAGCTTGAGAAACATTGCACAATCCAACTCGGAAGTTTGGAACTAAGGGTACAGTTGCCTGGAATTGGGAATGAGCTAACTTTATCGTGGATTTTGTTAGTAGCGCAGGTAAACTTCTGGATGCTGCACGGTTCATCCCATTTCTAAAGCTCTTCTACAATTTAAAGAACCGAAACTGTGGTGGCAGTGGTAAAATTCCTCTCTACAACTTTATTTACAGAAGTATTGTATTTATAAGTGCTTTGTTTGGGCATAATTAATTTTTATAGGTTAACGCAGTTACCAGTATTAAGACTAGCACAGCAAGAAATAAAGTAGGTACAAATATACAATTAGAAGTAAATATAGCGTGCAAATATCATAGCGGCATCTCTACTCATATATTTTTACTTCCTCTACCATATACATAAGAGAAATCATTACGTTCCATCCAAAGGTTCGATATCGAGTTTTCACAGGAACTATATACGTGTAAATACTCTGGAGGGGCGACGGTGTCTGAACACAACTCGCAAGCCCACCTCTGTGGCGTGGGTGGTAGTGTGCACTTCAACTGGTACCGAGTTCGAATCTTGGCCAGAGTGAGTTATCTAGATAAGTTTTCTTTTTTTTTCAGGGTTTTCCCTATCCCAAAATAGGAATGTCAGGTATATACCTCTAAGCTTTATGGACCCTGAAATCATTAGCATCGTCCGATATGACCTAACCGGTTCAAGGACGTTAGTAAAAATAAAAAACAGGAGTACTATGCTAAATACCTAACTGGTCAACGTATTCCAAAGATATTAAACTCTTTGCCTACCCCAAAAAATTTACGGAAAATGTTGAGCCTTTTATTTTCTAAAACAATTTAACGATTTTGATTGATTTGTATTACAAGTAAAATGTAATCTGGAATTTTCTGGGAACAACCTTTGAAATCCTCTTCACTCCTAATACATTTCTTTACTGAAAAGTGTTGAATAGATAAAGTTTACCTACTAAAAAATGTAGACACGAGGTGCGTTCAAGTTATAACACCTATTTTTATTTCAGGACTGGGACCAGAGAGAAACTTGTTATTTTTTTAAAAAAAAAATACACGTGACAAAATACGTGACAGATAGCAACACTGTACAGTGCATAGAACTCTGGTGGCAGCGACGAGAGTTAGGACTGTTTTTGATACTTTTAGTGATGTGCAGAGGTTCTACTCCCATTAGTCCTGGACCCGCAGGATCAAGGACCCGGGCCTCCTTCGACCCGGGAGCGTTGGATATTTCGGAGCTCTTTCCATAGGGCAATATCTGATTTCTTAAAAATACCCCCCCCCCCCCGTTGAGTACAACGTCAAGACGGGATGGAAGTGGATACGCCACTTACGCGCGTCAACCTCACAGGGAAGACTGCCGAAAACCTTGGTGGGGCCGCCTGGTGATCTACCACACCTACTAGCTCTGCAGGCTAGTACCCGGGACTTATTAGGCAACCCTCTACCCCCTCCGGGCGGCCGTAGCCTGGCCGGAGGTACCCAATTCTCCGTGGGTGTCGGGAGCACACTGCCCCCTCGAGTCCAACCCAATCCGAACAACTCCCTGACGGGAGGGGCTAGGCAGTTTGGCCCGAGGTTCCTCTAGTAACGTCAGAGGTACCACGAGTGCTAAGCGTCCGCAGCGCCCGCACCTCGGCAGCTGAATGGGACGGATCCCCTCCCCTACGAGATTTTAATACCTAAAATGGCGACGTTTTCATTACAATAACAGAGTGTAATCATTCGTTTTCCCTATTTTCGTGGTGAGACGTATTGAAATTCATCGCCAGCTGAGTGAGGTATGTGGTGATGGTACAATGGATGTGTCTGTGCGTTCCTGGGTGCGACAGTTCAATGAAGGCGGAACATCGTGTGACAACAAACCAAGACAGGTGCAGACATCGCCTCCAAAATGGGTATTTCCATGGGATCTTTGCTCACAAATCTGCATGAACTGAAAATGCTCTATCGGCGATTCTCCAAAACAACGTTCTCCATTCGCTTGATCATATCGTCAGACCGGCTGCTGTGAGGCCGTGACTGTCTTGGTTTGTTGCCACATAATGTTCTGCCTTCATTGAACTGTCCCACCCAGGGACGCACATTAAACATATCCATGGTACCATCACCACATGCCTCACTGAACTGGCGAGGAATTTCAATACGTCTCACCACGAAAATGGAGAAAACGAATGATTACACGCTGTTCTTGCAATAAAAACGTTGCCATTTTAAGTATCAGAAAGAGCCCTTCCTCCCGTCGCTGCCAATAGTTCTATGCACTGTACAGTGCTGCCATCTGTCACGTATTCAAAAGAATCTACGTGTATTTATAAAAAACAGGAAGTCTCCTATCTGGTTCCAGTCCTGAAAAAAAATCAAACGACACATTTTTGCCAAGTTTCGTAACGTTAAGCATTTTCTTTGCAATTTATTTGAATGTTCAGAGGCTTATACTTCTCAGAAAAGTTTTGTCTAAACATCCGGGCCCTAAACATCAGATAGCCGTTAAGGTTTAAAAGATTTGACATTAACTTAAATCTGTTGTAATCCATTAATACCCTGCTGCCTGAAAGAAAATGTATATTTAAATGTATCTCGGTTAACATGAAATAAGCTTTTGTGATATTTGTTGAATGTACAGAGAAATAATGTGAACAAAGCATGACTTACTCGATTTACGGTAATCATGTCTATACATTTAATTTTTGGAACCTTGAGTATTTGTATGAATGAATTGCTCTGATTATGTCCTTAAGTTCCTTTCTCTTTTTGGTAAGGAAGAGATGTAGAGATAGAGGGGCTATATTTATTCCCGACGGCACTAATCAGCACCTAAAAGCGTCCCGTTACAATAGGTCTCGCTTTCTCGCCTACTAACAGGATCGATGTTGTGCTAGACACATTATATTCACTCTAGCGTTCTGTTTGAACAAACCAGTCGAAACAGCGGGATCTAGACGAGGCGTTATCAATAATTCCATTTACAAAACACACAACACAAAGCAAAGTGGTAGTAAATAACAGTTTGGCTAGAGCTTGGAGACGATAACACAAATGTTTATTGCCAAGCAGCTGTGTTTCGCAAGTTTACAACCCAAGAGGACTCATAAACCGCTGTCCTTCTCTTCCTCTGCTCATATTGCTTCACCTTCTTGCTTTGTGACAGTTCTTAGAGACTTTCTTTCAACTGCCCAAACTCTTGGCTGGACAACACGACGTATAATTAATATGCCCTCAGACCAAAATAGCATTATTTTTTAATTCTTGAATTATTCACATAAAAATTTCCAGTTTTTAGGATAAAAATAGTCCGAATTTGTGTTTTCATTAGATTGAAAGGCGCTTATTAACTGTAGCTCCAAATATTAGCAGAACTAGACTGAGTGTAACAAGAAATACTTAATTTTTGGGAAGGGGGCAATTAATGTTTTTGATCCAATTCCCATTCGTGCTGTCGAATTGGGAATTTGAATTTTTTTTCAGTTATTGCTGTTAAACCTAGATGCCATCTTACAACAAGTATAAAATATTAAATATTCTTTCAATATATTTATTATTACACAAAAAATATAATCAAATTTCATAGTTCAATTACATGTTTATTACATGGGACAAATAGCTTGAGTTTTATTTCTGTATGGTGGTAGAACTAACATGTGATGGCTGGCTAGTAGGTTGCATATTAAACTGTTAATCTATATGTTTGAAATGGGAAGAGTTCTTGCCTGTAGCGAATCAGATGCGTTAGGGCCTTCAGCGTTACCACCACCTTACTCCCACTCTTTTTATTTCCCTCTCGCACACTTGAGTCTTCTTGGCGCTAAACGTAAGGGAACGTAAACTGAATTTTCCAAAGTTTCATAATAATTCAGTTGCTGAAATCACAATTGCGACATGGATATTCTATATTACGCACGTAATTACGTGTATTACGCACATGGTTTAAATATTTAGTTTAAATATTAATTATAGTTTATGAATTGCTTGTTTTTCTAGTCCAACGAAAATGCCAGCGGTGCATCCATATAGCTATGAATGTTACTTACGTTAAGAGATAATTCATCATTGTCGTTGTCTTCATCGTCTGAGTACTGCAAATTTATGACGATAGCTTCCAAAATCTCGTTACATGATATTTATGTCCAAAAGTCGTTTTCTTATAGTTTATCTGATGTCTCGCACCGTTTTCCCAGTCTTGTTGTGTTCTTCGTCTATTTCTTTGTGAATAAGTCGTTCAACGTCAGTCAAAGAAAATATTTCTGTTTGCAGCATAATTTAAGCCCACATTAACTCAATTGCATTGTTCTGGCAGTAATAAGGGGGAAGGTGGATCGTGTCTCATTGATCCAGCTGAAGCACTTTTTCCATGAATTTTAAAAGAATGTGCTGCTTTGAACTCTAGAGTAAATAAAGATTACGAACCATTCATAAACAAAGATGTGACCAGACACGTTCTGCCAGACCAGCAGGAATGGTGTTGTTTCCTCTTATCGAATTTAACAAACACCTTGGCTTATTCAAAGTATTTCTTTTATCATGTCATGTCAAACGTTTACGTATCAGTTCTGAGTAATTTCAAATATACGTACACTCATATATGCCAACGAATAATGACATTCATTACAGTGCGCAATGATTGTTATAATACAACAGTACTTTATTTGTATTAGGAAAACTATTTGAGCTAAAAGTGTGGGGATTTTTCGGTAATGTTAAATACATTACTCTCTCCTTCCACATGGATCAGTTTTTGCAAAATCTGAATTTGTCTTAGCGCGAGTAGTATTTATTAGATTGATTAGTTTGGCGCTCGTCACACCATATAGGAGGAATGCAATACAACACCGCAGGCCACCGATTGGCTGCTCACCTAGCAGCGCTCAGACAATCATCCCATTTGAAACACAATAGTTATTAACTGTGGTGTGATGCACGAGTACCGCAGTATAGTGTACTGTCGTATCACAATGTAGGGTTTTCAAATATGAAAACCTACCTCGGAGGGCTGTAAAATCCCAAGACAGGATTCTTCAGAGTGATTCAGAATATTTTCCAGTTCTGGACGAAGGGAAAGCAAAACGGTTTACTTCTTCCGTTGCAAGCGATAGTAGCTAGAACGGCTATGGCAGCATAGAAAAGTGAAGCCACAGTAAAGAGGATGGTTAAAGAATTATTGTTTCAGATATACGAGCTACTGATCCAGGAAAACATAATCGGAAAAGTTTTAAATGGACGATTTCAGTAAGTGCATCGCTCGCAAAACTTTAGAATATTATGAAGTGCGTAAAGAAGTTCAGACGATGAAGTTGTTCTATGCAGTAAAGGAGAAAATTAATTTCGGTGGTGGACAGGAAACATTCTGGCGAATATTAAAGGAAATGGCTTTTAGCTTCAAATATAAGAATATGCGGCACATTTTAGTAAACGCCAGGATGTAAATTGCCACCTTATCAATGCCATTTAAACCCCAATGAACTGATATGGAATATAATGGAACGAACAATAGCAGAAAATGTGTGTTCTATTACTTCAACCAGACAGTGTTTAAACAAGACTGAAGAGTGAGTGAGTGTGTGGTGTTTAAGGGCCCGTCGACAACAAGGTC
Source organism: Mantis religiosa (assembly GCA_030765055.1). Lineage (NCBI taxonomy): Eukaryota > Metazoa > Arthropoda > Insecta > Mantodea > Mantidae > Mantis > Mantis religiosa. The sequence continues at coordinate 81,688,248 of CM060959.1, forward strand.
ATTTGGGCCCGACAAGACTGAAGAGCATTGGAAAAATGCGTACATCAAAATTACACATTCTATAGTCATAAAAGTTGATTAGACGACATCGCAACAGCTGGAAGCTCTGCAGGTACATTAAGTGAAACGGATATACAGGAATCTGAATTTTCATATCAGAATTTAGCAAGTCAATTTTGTTCTGCTCCTTAACGTAGCACGGGCCCGCCTTGGTAGCGTGTAGCATGTCTGTCTCACGTTCAAGAGGTCCCGAGTTCGAATCTCGGTCAGGGTGAGTGAACTGGATAAGGTTTTCTCCGGGGTTGCTCTTATATTGAAATACGAATGTCGGACAACTAAGCCCTATGGACCCTGGGCTCATTTCACCCATTCCATTCATTGTCGGATATAACTTAACGTTGGAGGACGTAAATGGAAAAAATAGCGTACCACAGTTTCTTTCTGCCTTCAATGATATACATATTTTTGTAAATTCTGTTTACCTCTCCTCCCCTCCGATAGTCAGTCTTGCGGTGTAAACAGATAACAGCGCCTCCACTGCCAAGTATTTTTCTGAAGGTCGTACCTAATCTTTTACTTCCTTTTTATTTGTTGCTATTTACTTGCGATTTAATTCACGTAGAAGCTAACTTATCAATCATTTTTAAGAACAAATATCAGGCGAGGATAATAGTATTTTGTAACGATCTAACCAAAGATGGTAATAGATAATTAGCACATGTCCAGATCGTTCACGGGGTATAGCGCATTAAGTAGGAGTCACATACTTTGTGAGGAGGTTGGGGTTTTCTATCATGTGTAATTATATAATTACATGCCAAAACAACAATTTAGACAACAAAAGGTTAACCACAATAAAGAAAGATACATGGGTGGCCACACCGGCCAGTTACCTGCCTCAAGATGCTGCGGACAAACACGTCCGTTCAGGCCTAAGGATGTTACTATAGAGGCAGAGAGACAAACCTGCTTGTACAGCTTGATTATCCCAGAGGGTGAAGGAGTGGGAGTGACGTCACACATACTTCTGCAGTCAAATGAACTATAGTATAGCAACGCAAAGATTGTCCCTGTAAGGAATGTGCTGTGGGACAGAATGTGTGGGGCAGAGAACGCGTGCTACACAGGAAGCAGACCCTTAAAACATGCGCCCTATTCACTCTGTACATTAAAACCGAGAAGATTCATTCACAAAAGTAGAAGCCGTCAGAATGTTTCTGAATGGTCTGTAACTGTACTCGCATGAGTGTCAAACCTGTCCAGGGAGGGTGTGGGAACCTTCGCCAACCCCCTTGCGTCTCACTTACTCTCCTGTGGAGGAGTATACTATTTGTGTTAATCAAACCAGTTACTTGTGACAATATCTGTCTTCCACAGTTTTTATGCTGATGGAACCAATATGTACAACAGATACTAGTATATTTCTATTATACAATGTCGTCGATAAAATAGTATGCATGCACAAGCGTTAAATTATTGGAGATTCTTGACCTTGTGTCGCATTTTCAAACACTCCCTCGTTCAATAATGACGCAGTTACCTCAATTGCAATATGTCTAACACGGCAGGGAATTACTAGAACTGCAGCCGAGAGCTTATCGTATCTCAGACCTTAGTAGGGTCAGCAAGGATGAGACGAAAATGCCCATAGGCGGCCAGAGACTATCACAGCAACAATAGAACCACGTTGAGTCCCTAACAGGTGTAAGTAGTTTCTTCATTCCAACGAACTTCCAGATTTTCATAGATAGCCCGTCACCAGCCGACCAGTTCCGGGTGATCAAACAGTGGCCGACAACAGTACTGCCCCCCTCCCTCAGCTGAACTATTTCCAAGAATGCTCTGCCAGCCCAGACTTCTCCGGTTGTATTAAATGAATGTTTCGTTCATGTTCATGTTCATGTATTGATGACGACCATAGAGCCAATTTTCGGGAGACGACCATCTTGGCAAAATGCAACAGTTACTGGAAGCGGAGAATTAAGGAGGCTTTGGCGATTTCCTCTGAAAGGAGCACGCTTAATCGTGATGCTGGATTTCAGTTCAGCTCCTCTTGGAAACCGGCTTTAAAAATGGAAATCCATCGAATTAAGAAACAAAGATCAATACATCTTGATAATCAAGTTAAGTAGTTACGATTCTTTGACACAATTTTCTATACTCACGCCATCTCCTGATCGGGTATTTAATTGACTGAAAACAGTGTTTTGTTCAGTAATACGAATTTTGATAGTGTTTTGTCTTTGTTTATAGTTGTGATATATCCAGTATTTCATTTGAGGTTATAACATTTTATAAATATCCTGATGATGGGAGAGATGTACACTCCCGAAACGTTGATATCTAATCATCTTTTCACCTGGCTGACTGCCCGAGAAGAAAGTGAGCTGGTAAGTGTTCTTTCAGCATTCACGGAGAAAATTCCGAAAAGAACCAAAGTTGGCCGCGGGATTCGAACCCGAGCTCGCGAATATGGAACAAGGCATTACCACCTAAGTAATGCCTGTTTAACGCAAGATGCATTTATATATTTTGAAGCCTAACGGAAATTACTTTTAGTTTTAAATCATTTATTTGCGCATTAAGACAGTACCTTTCATTTCAGATTTGTAAAGCGACATCCCAATGTTCTAAATAGACTTTCCTTGTTACTATCGGCAAGTGTTTATGTTCCCGTTCCCGGCTTACTGAAAAGCGAGGTACGGTTGCTTTCCCTTTGGTCTTCTCGTTCATGGTTTACTGTGAAAGGAGACTGTCTCTTGGGAGACAGCTTTTGTGCGAATCTTCGCTTTACATGCGAGTTTTCATGCTTTCGTCGCCAGCACCGTTAACACAATGCTATTCATTTATTCAGCAATTTTTCCAGTGTTTCATTTGGTCATTTCTAAAGTTTGGAGTTTAAATTGTTGTGATTTTGCTGTAAGTTTTTTAGTAATTATTGAAGGGAATGGAGTGATTTTAATGAAAAAAGATCCCAGCTGGTATTTCAAGCTGGGATATCTGAATTGAGAAGCTAGCACTCTTTATCACTGAACTGCAGGGGGAGCCAAACTTACCCTTGTGTTTGTTTAAAGTATCTCTTATGGTGGATACAAGCTTTCCAATATAATACAGAGCTAAACTTTATGCATAAGAAGCAGTGAAATGTTGCGTGCAGCTTCAGAAATATAAAAAATGTAGAAAACTAACAAATTTTGCCAGGTATGATTTCTAATCTATCAAGGAAAGTACAGTTAAGCTTTGTCAGCCTTTAATATACCCAGGGGTTTCAAGATATGGGATAATTGACTTAATAGCTTTAAAATACATTCTCTACTGACAGGGAGAAGGTAGGTAACTCATGATTTAAACAGGTTCATTAATTACTAATAGATCCTCTCACAGGAGTCAAAAAGTCTATTTTGGCTCAAATGTCACCCCCTCCCAACTGCCGCAAGCACTGTCAACCGGGAAATTCTCACACCTTTCATTGGAGTTTCCATTCTTGACTAGAATTGTTGCTTGTTGATTTGGTTAGATTAAATATGTATCTCAAGTGCAGAACTGCAATTTATCGGATAATGGATAGAGTCAACTTGAAAAATTAAATTCAACGACCGGGATTTGAACCACGGATATCCTGGTTCCGTCCATTTGATTACCTTTAAAGTTTTTAATTTTAAAAAGAATATGTTTTAATTTGGTTTTAATTTACTCTTCTCATTGAGCTATCATGGCCAACTTGCCGTCATGACAAATACTCCAATTGACTCATTTTCCCGGTAAACAACTAGGGACTCGTATTCGAGATACAGTTTGTGGCGACTTACTATTGTAAGTACTTGACTTAACGGATGAATAAAACTACTACTACTACTACTTGAGTTCCAGGCTTCGTCATTTAACTCTTAATATTTATGACGTGGTTCAAATCCCCGCCATGACATTGAATTTTGCAGTCTGACTCTACCCTTTCATAGTGCGTCCTACACACGGCTAGTGCGAAAGAACAATTAATTCTGTTAATATTTAATTGGAGAATTTAATGTCATGACGGCAAGTTGGCCATGGTAGCTCAAAGGGTAAGAGCGACTCGACGGAAACCAGGAGATCCGTGGTTCAAATTTCTGTCGTGGCGTGGAATTTTCAGGTTGACTATGTATCCAAAACCTTAGCCTATCTACGGCAAGTGTGAAGAAATGATTAACTTCCCTCAGTTATCGAATAATATTGAAATATATATTTTATATGAACCAAAGACACGTTCAACTTTTCTGGAAGGAATACCCATATCAAGAGAACCGGGGAACTGAAATTATTTCAGAGATCCGTTTTTGCCAACCCCCAGCTAATCCTATTGCACTTCTGAATGTGGGTTGGAATTTTTATAAGTATCCTACTTGCTGCATACCGCCTTCATTTGGACAGCTAACTCACAAGGCGCCTATATAACATCTTAACCAATATTGGGAAATCAAATTTCGGTCTATTTTACACACTTGGAGAGTCGATCTTAATGCTCTCTACTGATCACTACGGAGTACGGCTGCATCTTTGCAGACGCTCCTCCGCTGTACTATCGGATCATATACATGAAATACATATCGACGTCTACAAATACACTTTTGGAGGAAATGTTCGAAGCGCTTCTCCACATTGCTACATTGCATATATTACCACCTATATGATGCATTCAAGCAATGAACGGGGTGAATAAATTCCGCAATTCAACTTCGAAAACTTAACATTTTACTTCCATTTATTGTCACGCGGTACTTGTTCCCTGATTTCGTTGTTCCACTCGTACAATTATGGCTTGTGAAGTCAGTATGGTGAGTAGCTCAGTTCCTCTGAGTGGTGTACGGAAACAAGAGTGGAAAGCCTCTAAAAATTGATGACAAGCTATTGAATTAAAGTTAACCGACGTCTGAAGCCATTGGTACATCTGTGAACATCGTTTCACATGTGAGAAAGGAACTAAACTATAAAACACCTAAAAAGAAAAGGTTAGTTCATTTAAGTTTTAGGTCAAATGAATGATTTTGTTAAAAGTGCTATTCGATTTAAACTTCATCGATTAAGCAACGAACCTCACTATAGACAGGGTAACGGGTCATCGACAACGCCCTCCCCACTGGGTGGGAGCCTACCGCTGGAGAAAATGTTGGCATCCCTAGTTTACCACATTCCATTCCGAAACAGTTTTTATTGTTTCCAGCACATACTTACCGGCTGGCAGTGAGTCACTGTGCTGGCCAGTTTGATGTACGTGCTTGTGTTCTAGCGGCCGCGCCGTGGCTCAGTGGTTAGACCACTTGGCTCTCACCAAGGCGGCCCGGGTTCGATCCCAGGCGACCGCAAAGTGAGATTTGTAGTGGACAACATGGCGCTGGGGCGGGTTTTCTTCGGGATCTCCGGTTTCCCCCGCCATCTCATTCCACCGGTGCTCCATCATCTCATGTATCATCAGTGGCATCGCCTGCGGTGCCGTATGTAGTAAAAGCGGGCGTAAAACACTACACATTTCATTTTTGTGTTCTAGCACTGCCACCAGAATTCCCAACTCTAGGGGAATCTTGGTTACACGTGAGGTGCGGAGCGACTTTTCGATGACCCACTTGCTTTAGTAAGTTTTTACTCACAAAATTATATTTCATAACCTTTCTTTAGTAGATTCTTCGATTAGTTTATTTAGTAAATATGCGCCGAGTTCTTTTTCTGACCCTCCATTGGTGCAGTGAAATATTACGATTGCGATAAGTATACGTAAACAGCTTGTAGAGAAAGTCAACAGGCGGTTGTTGGCGCAGTGATACAAACCACAATGTCTATGTGCGTCTCCCACTTTAAACCCGGAGGGACTATAGAAAGCTTCAAAGACATCTTGTAATTGTGACAATACAATGGTTCGGTATTTACCATATTTCTCGTCGATATATCACCACAATTATAGAATACGACATGATCATGATTGCAACCCAGTACATCATTGTTCTCAAATGCTAGGCTTTGGCAATGAAGCCATTAGCTCTCTTGCTCTCCAATATTTCTGTGTAGTGGATCCGGCATGTAGGGCTTCACAGGTTAAAAGATGTTCTTCAGTCATTTCCCTTTTGTTGCACAGAGGACAATTTGAACTTGTATGAATTCCTATTCTGTGTAAGTATTTGGCTAAATAATCATGTTCCGTAAGTAATCTAAAATTTGTTACTGCAGCTTTATGTGGGATTTCTGGATTCTAAAATGTTCCATTTTTTATCTTTGGCTTTGTAGAAATTGATTGGTTTTGTTTGTTTTTAATTAATCTTTTTATGGATGTACAGGTTAAGTTTTCACTTTTGTTCTGAATTAAGTTTGCACCTTTTTGGCAAGAAAATAGCTGATTCACTTCCAGCAATTCCACAATGTGTTGTAATATAATTCTTTTCTGTAGTTTTTGAAGTTGTTGGATCATTTTGTGACATTTCTTTAATTTGGATTGACCTCATTTTATATGAACTTATTGCATATAATGCTGCTTTAGAATCAGAAAGTATGACTGCATTTTTAAATTTATCTATTCTGTATAGAATTAGTACATCATTGTTATACATGTATAACTGGACGGAGCGTTGAGGCGTATCGACCTTCAGGTGACCAGCGCTGTGATTGTTCCTTATCGGATCTTATCTGGTTGATTAGAAGAGTGTAATATTAGAAAATTGACGTACAACAAATAGAGCCATTGGAAGCTGCGTGTGTCTATATATGATATGATTTCTTGCGCCTGCCGATGTATGCCGCATTGCTGTCCAGAAGACCTGATTATATCTGAACAGACTATACATACACTAGACTCACCGTATATGTGCGATAAGCTGAGGTAAACATCTGTGTTGCGAATTTTTTCCGATACGCTTTCTCGCTTTGCCATGTGCTATCTCATTCTCCAGTCTAAACTATACTGATCATACACACACTTCACAGTACATTCTTCAATGTGTACTTCCGTGCCTTTCAGTTGTTATCGGTTCCTTTTCCTGTTAGCGTCAGATCTGTTAAATGCTCAACGGAAACCACTTTATTATGTTTCGATTCGGTTTTCCCCAAAGAAGCATGTTTACTCCCTTTCAGTAATTTTTCTGGCCACTGATGTTATGCCTGGAGGTTAATTGGCTTTTCACAGAAGGAGAAAACATACCATCTTTCGAAACATTTTCCCTGTGGTAGCGATTTCTTCCCTAAGAGGTCCTCTATCAAGGGAGGAAGGCAATTAGCTAAATGGGGCGATGTCCAAAATGGCCCTCATATACTTGAACGACCAGTTTCTGCCGCTGGACTGTAAGAAGATAAGCAAGCTAGTGCTTTTAGCGTGACAAACGCCCGCAAGTACACAATTCATCATTCGATATTAACGCTGCCTTCATTTATCAACGTTGCCTAGTGATCTGCTTATACTGTTTACCCAATACAGAACGCTTTTAGTGCGAAGCGATAAGGCTGCTAACGAGCTTGCATTTCTGATTGACAGTTTTAATTTCTAAATGCCCGCACGCGATAAACAAAGTTAACAACAAACTGCCCTTATTCTTTGAGTAGAGGTTCCTCGGTCCCATGGCATGTTTTCCAATAATTTTCAGAAGATAAAGCATCACCTTTATACCAGATAACATTGTTTTGCTCACGGTGGATCTCTTGTTCTGTAGCAGGATTATTTCTAACGTTCCGGTCAATCAACGAGCTGTCAAATAAAATAGATAAAACACAAATGTACTCATTTTAAGATAACGATAGCGTAACATTTGACTTACCAGAACTGAAGACAATGTTTAAAACTTTCTTTTGTTAAGGTTCTTAGAAGATTTCTTAAAAAAATATCAGTTTCACAATCCTTACTTTGCAACAATGATACAATTTTTCTTGCCAGCAATAAATCTACTTATCACGACTCCTAATCCTAGCAACGTGGGAAAAAAAGTAACGTTCCTACTTCACGCTAATCGCGATAACGTTTCCAGAAAAGTGTTTCGCACTTAAAACATTTCGTTGTAGGGATACAGGAAGCCGAATCGATAGTCGAATGTTAAAAAGCGGGTTGCTGTCTACTGCCGTTGAAATTGCTCACTCTTTCTACATCTTAAGGCAAGACTGCACTGAAAGATCAGCGAAAACGTTGAAAATCATGGAAGGTTGACACTTCAGCAGCTTAGGATGTGTAGTAATAGATGACATGCTATTTTTATCATTTGCGCCATTTAAGGCCATCACGTGACAATTTAAAGAGACCTTTAACAATTGTTAAAAGTAACAATCACTTTAAAATTAATTTTCTCACAAACTTTTCTAACACATTTCAGTATACAAAGTTTTTCATTTAATTTGCTGAAACTTACAGGATAGGTCCATAATATGTAAATAAAGAACTTTACATCCTCCCCCTTTTTGTTAAAGCTCATGTTTTGAAAATTATATGGTGTTAAGCAATATAAAGGTTAATATCTTCAAACATTTGAGAACTAACACATGGAAAATACAAGGGACGTCCAGAAAGTAAGTTTTGTTTCAATTTTTCTACGCTGCAGCGCTGCGATCGCAGTTCCGCACATGCGCATTAGACGCTCTGTGTCAAGGAGAAGAAACGTGCGCCATTGTGAGATCGCTGTCAGCCACGTACGCTTTGTTGTACGCCGCTTGTGAAATCAGTTCTGTGGTTCGTTTTCTGAATGCTAGGAAAGTAAAACCAATTGAAATTTATCGGCTGTCAAAAGGTGTTGTGTTTCTTCACGACAACGCATGACCACACTGCAAATGCAACGAAAAACATCCTACAGGAATTTGGCTGGGACGTGTTTGACCACCCCCCGTACAGCCCTGACCTCGCTCCTAGCGACTTTCATCTGTTTTTGCATCTCAAATCTTTCCTTGGCGGTCAACACTTCAACAATGACGAAGAGCTGAATGAAAATGTTTCCAACTGGTTGAAGACAGGAGCCAAACTTCTATGAAGAAGTTATACAAAAACTAGTGCCTCGCTATGACAAATGCCTGCAAAATTTCGGCAGTTATCTGGAAAAGTAGTTTTAAGAGTTGTAGAATTTTGTGCAATAATTTTTCTGTATCTGTACACAATTTAATTTTGTTACCAAACACAACTTACTTTCTGGACGTAACTCGTATTTTAGAACAAATGCTACAAGAATATTTAAAAAACTAAGAATGTGGGTCTTTTAAAATTGCTCTGTACTAGTCGAAAACAAAAATTCAAATTAAAGGCTCAAATTTTTTCATGCGTAGAACATGTTATATAGCAAGTAATTTTTACAATATTTTCACAAAAATAATGAACTATTTGGTGTAGCAACTTGAAAATTTGCATGCAAGTTTAAAATGATACTCTAATGGATGTGGCTAAATTTTCATAATGATAGGTTTTATATTATAGAAGTTGAAATTTTCAGTGTATCGCCTTAAGAAGGAACAGTTTGATAGTCCAGAAACAAGCTGAAGAACAAGTGAAACAAAATTGGATGTGTTGGAATAATGTGGCATTAGCCATTTCAAACCGTGTTTAAACTGGAGGCGTATCGGAAAATATATGAAGTAGTAATTGCTTACGCGAGCCTATCTTACATACTTTACTTATTGCAGTACATGACAATACTGAAGCGTATTCACCTACAATGGCAGCGCGGTATTCGATTTGTTTATAGAAATGTGAAACAAGTAACTTGGCGTACAGTAAGTTACAAAACAAAGCAGGAGCTGTGTGATGTGAAAAGTTAGCGAATTACACGCAACACGGGTGCATAATCATAAAAAATAACTTTCATGACAAATGCATTAAATATGTACCCACATAATTATTGTAAGATTGTTTAAATATTCAAAACGAGGCTAAACAGCCTCATCTTGTTAACGGAAAAAATAGAAAGTTAGGCAAATTAGTAACTACACTTCTGTTATTAAATGACTATTGTGCACGGTAATCTGTACAACGCGAATAATTTAAAGGTGATTTACTCAACCGGTAAATGTGTAATGCGAAACATGTCATCAGCATGTTCTGTCACTGAAATATGGCTCACTGTCATTGTCGCTATTGTCAACCTCGAACTTCTTGCTTCAGTAATCTATCCCTTTCTCCATTAATTATAAATTATTTTAATCTTTTAGTTACAAAAAATTATGGCACTAACGGAACGCTTTTCTTACGAAATACTTTCTATAATTACCTATAAGAAGTATGATAATTCAACTAATTTTATGAAGTGATCAATCTGTACAAATAGACCGTTGCCGTATAAAACACGATTTAAATGCATCGCAATGTTAAGCTACACAAAATTGTATATGTAATTTTAGATATAGAGCGATCCATATAAATCTGAACCATTTTGAATAGGCCATAACTTTTGAACGAATAATAGGACACACGTGCAACTTTGGAAGAATATAATACAGAATTTGGAGATTACATTACACTATTTACATCTCAGAAAATGTTGGAAGTGTCCCCCGCCAGCATCTATACATGTTTGCACTCGTCTCACCATATTCTCTGAAGTTTTGCGGAGAGTATCCTCGCCAACGTTACTTATTTCGGTTCGAATGGATTCCTTGAGAACAAATTGTCCGTGGCCTATTCTTGTACACTATTTTTTAGATACCCCCACAAGAAAAAAATCCGGTGATGTTAGTTCAGGGGAACTGGGGGGCCACAGACCTTTTGGGATTATTCGATTATCACAGAAACTGATTACAAGTTCCATGGTGTCATTAGATGTAATGCACGTTGCTCCATCTTGCTGTAAATAACCTCTCAATTCGATATCATCCAGCTGCACTACAAATGTATTGAAGATACCTCATACAAACTTCAGTGTCTACAGTCGTATCAAAGAAAATTTAAGACATTTAATATTGTCAACTATCAACAATTTTCAGTGTTGTCAACTCTCCCAGAGCCACTGAGATCATTAAAACAAATTACTATATTCTACGAGCTTTCAAACGGAAATCATGGCCTATTGAAATGGTTCAGATTTATATGGATCGCACTGTATTATTGCAATACTAATGAAAAATTATCACGTCACTTTAATAATTATATTGAATGAAAATAAAACTAACGACATTAATAGTTTCGGTTTATATCACAAAATAAATCCCTCCCCTCCGAGATACCGCTGAATGATATGCATTATGCAACACATGCCACGGAAATACTTCTGAAAAACTGAAACATTCAGAAAAAAATTTATGTGAGATTTTCTTGAAAATCTTCAGACCAATATTTGAAACATGCGCTAAACTTAAATACCGGATTTAATGTTGGTCAAACGTTGCCTTTTGGTTTTGATTCAGGAAGTATTAGAACATGTATTTCCTATGGTGTGGAATATTCCCGACTCGTTGCAACTATAAGAGGATATTCCATCTGGCTAAGCTCCACACAAACCAACTCCTACACCTTTTAGTTTGACAGCGCAACCGACGTTTAAACGTTGACGGATGCGGAAGGTGGCCTTCATGCAGCACTTCAAATAAGCCGATAAGTGTAAACACTACTTGTGTTCCTCATTTCTCCTTGGTCGAAGATGTACGTCCTATTTGTTGCTTATAGAACGTAAAGGAAGCATCCCACAGCAAAACATCTGGTATTCTGCACTTATCTGACTACTATTGTTACAAAAACTTATTCCTCTTTGTTAATCTGTTACAGGCAAACTTTTCGTGTCATATTTTAATTATAAGAATACATGGGAATACCATGCGACTTGTAGCACAACAGATCCTAATACTTTTTACTGCATAGCACTATTTTTCTAAATGACGTTCAACCATTAACCATTATTTCAGTTTTAAACCAATTCCCAGATAACAAAGCATTATATTTCGGTTGTTTGTAACTTCTGTGACATTTATTGGGGAAAATAGACTTATACAATATAATTATCAAATTTAAACGACTATTACTGGTTTAAAGCAATCTTTCATTTGTGTTATTTAAAAATGTGGATACTTCAAATTACAATTTGCGATCTCTCTACCTCTAGCAACAATTTTGATGAAATGTGGCACCATTTGCGTGTTTCTTTTTGTTTTAATTTAAAGCTACTTAAGCTTACGATAAAAGTGGATTACAAATGTCATTTTTATATACTTAAAACATGAAGTCATATCGCACCATGAAGGGGTGCAATGATACTGACTATCATCACTGTACTGCTACGCATTTTAAAATTTGGTGGTATAGTGCCTGATATATATAAACCATGTGCTAAAAATCTGCTGCGAAGTAGAACCGCAACACCCAAAACAAGCCTGGAGAGTGCCAGATACGACCACCTAGTAGCTGCTGGACATCCCTCGTCAGCTCTGTTCCGAGTGGTGGGGGACGGTGTTTCTCACATGTCATGTGTAGATCTCTGCCCGTCAGGTGTAAACAATCACTCTCGTACAATGCTGTGTTATGCCTTTATATTCTTACGTATTCTGGATTCATTTTCGGGTACTTCCAGCTATACTCCGCTCCCGATTTTTGGCACATAGGCCCCACATAGAGCAGATACCAATACAAATACAGATACCGCGTACAAATGAAATGTGTAGTGTTTAACGCCCGCTCTTACTACATAAGGCACCGCAGGCGGTGACACTGATGATACATGAGATGAAGATGGAGCACCGGTGGAATGAGATGGCGGGGGAAACCGGAGATCCCGGAGAAAACCCGCCCCAGCGCCGTGTTGTCCACCACAAATCTGACTTTGCGGTCCCCTGGGATCGAACACGGGCCGCCTTAGTAAGAGCCAAGCGGTCTAATCACTGAGCCACGGCGCGGCCACAGCCGCGTACAAGTGTGAGCATAATGATAGTTCCCTCGTAAGATGAGCCCAAGGTCCAGAGGTTGGTTATGAGGTTCATCTTTCAGTATAAGGGGAACCACGATATAAACCTTATCTAGATCTCACCCTGACGAGATTTTAACTTGAGACTTCTTGAAAGGTAGACACGCTACAAAGGTGGACCAGTTTTATTTAGAAGTTTATAGGATTTATGTATCACTATGACACAGTGAACCTCGTTCCTGGTTGAGAGATACTGACTCGCTCTGATGAGGCTATAAGTAAAATGATCAAAATCCAGTCATTTAGAGTGGTTCTGTGGAGAGATTGATTAAAAAGAGGGTATGAACATGTCGGAAGTCGCAGCAGCAACTAACCCCAAAAAATCGGTACAAAACTATATGTTGCTGAACTTCAAATCAACGGTATGAGGTTATAAGGCGCTATATTATGAACAGACCTCGTTTGATTCCAGCTGTATGTTACACAAAAGGATTTAAGTATCTGGATTTTACAACATTGCGTGAAGCAAAAGAGCACTGTGGTGAATGATTTGTATAAGTGTTGAACTATTATCTCACTACTCTGAGATGAATCATTACAACCTGAAAGCAATTTAGAATTTGAGTAACTATCACTGTCATTTTCAACATATCTTAAGAACTAATACGCAGATTTTCCATTTTCGATTACCTCGTTTCTTAAGACTTGCCATTTATGGGTGCGTTTTCCTTATTTACTCAGCCACGCCGTCTTCAAGGAAAGATTTATGAAAGAAACCTATGACTGAGCAGTCATTGTTGAACTAGGAGCGCAGTGCATTCTTTTGTGTTTACGTGGAACTGTATTGCATATAGCAGGCCTTCAAGGTTTGTGACATTGACTTAGTGTAGTTTCTCAAGGCAGTACTTTATCTGACAAGCCAAACTTCATAATGTACTTCATAAGTACATTTGTACTTATTGCTCTTACGGCGGGTCAGGAAAATGTGTGTGTGTGTGTGTGTGTGTGTGTGTGTGTGTGTGTGTGTGTGTGTGTGTGTGTGTGTGTGTGTGTGTGTGTGTGTGTGTGTGTGTGAACACAGACTAGGAACTGCCTCTGTGATACTGATAGGAAGTAAATTATGCACGGGAAAAGTTTCGCTGGAAATATAGTTTGACCAAAAATCTGAGTGGATGTGGAGCAGTACTTCAAAATAGGCACCAAACTCATCAGGCAGAGGTCGCCTGGCTAGACAGAGCATGTTGAATGTTAAAACTCACTAATGAAAATGGTGGTACAATCTGCCGTATGTAAAAGGAGAAAGTGTCTTGGGTGATCATCCAGGTAAGATGTGAGGATCCAGAGAACCGAAGGGAAAATTGTGTAGCAATCCTCTACCACTTCGAATGGAAGGTTAATGGTATGCTGGACTTTTAATGGCAGGCAGGAAAGATGTGGAGGGGCTATACAAAATTTTACTTAAGCAAGACAGCTTTGATCTGAATATTGGTAGTAAGAATCAGAGGGTTGGGGGAGTAAGAGACATTAAACATTGCATTTAGTGTTTATATATAATTCTTCCAGTTATTGTTAGTGTGTTATATCGATTTTTCTTCAGTTGCGTTTAATGATAGGGCATGAAAAGAATTAGTTGTTTACCGTTGTTCTGAGTTTAAGATGAGACATTCGAATTATTTGTGGACTTCCGTGCTTCTTTGTTTAAATCTTGCTTACTGTAACAGCACATGCGGCTTGAATCCGTGCCAGTGATATACACATATACACGTTTAAATACATAGGTTGATCGTCGTAATGATTGAAGACAATGGAAGGAAAACAAAAGATCTCTTGATTTGCTAATAAAGATTAAAGAGGTCCCGAGTTCGAAACTTGGTCAGGGTAATTTATATGGATAAGAATTTTCTGGGGTTTTCCCTTATCCTGAAAGGCGAATGTCAGGTAACCAAGTTGTATGGACCCTGAGCTCATTTGAACATTATTTCATCCATTTCATCATCCCATATGAAAAGTTGGACTAAATTAAAAAAAAAGAGGTTATCACAGTTAATATTTCTAGAATTTTACTTAATTTTGTTACATTTTCTTGCAGGTCATTTTCAGAACTAACAGTATCGGATCATTATTAATAGACATGACATTCTTTAATTGGTTTTAATGTAATACTTTAAGAATTTAGTAATTGCCATTCCTGAATAAATGTGCGAAGTATTAGGGACAATCCACCTCCTTGTTCGAGATTTTTATTAATTTTAAAAGGGGAACCATTATTCCATATAATCCTGGTATTATTATATATTTAGTAGCATTAATCAAGTTGTGACATAGTAATTTAATACCTGAATTTTGTCTACCTACTCTGTAATATGCTTTTTCATAATCTGGAAACCGATCAATAACAGCAGATAGTGGGGAAAAGATCAATGACGATGGAGGTCTAACTCAGACTGCATATTATCGAAAGAGTTACAAAACTTGGTTATCGAAAAAAGGATGAAAATTAAACTGAAAATGCGGAAATGAGATTTATAAGAAAGCTGCTAGGGGTATCTAGAAGAGATAAAAGAAAAATATAAGAAACAGACGAGGTTGTTTAGCACAAGATACTTGAAAATACTTCGAAATAACTGGCAAGCTTTTGGTTATATCCCAAAAGGAAGACGAGATATAGGACGATCAAGTTGGACCAGACCAATTTAAATGGACAGTTCAGCACGCAGACGGATCAAACTTCCAATCATTGCAAAGGCAGAAGAACACTCGTTCGTTCATTTGAAGATAAGTGGTTCAAATGCCGCCTTTTTCACCGTTTTCTAGTCCAATTGTAGATTTCTGAAAGGAAATAAGTGTCTTGAAGCCATGGGAATTAGAATTGCTTGCATTCTCTACTTTAAGTCTCGCCTTTTGCTTCCAATAAAGGACAAAGAAAAAGTTGAGCCAACCATTCAACATGTTCGTCTCAAAATCCGGGTATTTCATGATAATAGCAACAATGATAACCATTTTAAAATTTCAGGTTACTACTTACACTTTAATCGCTACTAGAAGATGTCCGCCATGGTTATAATTGAATACAAAGTGCCGAGTTTTATTCAGTGACCCTTCACGAGTCAAACTGAAAACTCGTTTTGTAAGGTCCTTCAAGACCCTTCACGTATATGGTTTCCTTTTAGGCCATAGGTCACAATGTAAGCTTTAGTGAAAATTAACATTATGACCATGAAATTAGAAACAAGTTTTAATGCTAAGTATAATTAGTTAGCATGAAAGGGCTGTTCTTGATTATTTCACTTTATGCACGAGATATTCGCCAACGCGGCCGTACTTAAGCAGAAAGATTTACTAACTTAGCCGAGGAAACAGGGAATGTATGCAGTTTCCCTCTCTCGGGCTCTATTTGAGAGCAGTTGCTCTTTCCAAGTTTCCTTCTCTATTATTTGCATAGCTTGGGGACTGCGGGACGAATCGCTTTTACGTCAGTTCGTGCGTGTAACAGCAAACAAATCTAGCCACTGGAATAACTACAAATCTTATCTTATTAATGCAAAAGTGAATTTCCGAAAGGAAATCCTTCGGTCCGGAGATAAACCTTCATCCTGTTCAACAATTCCCGCTTGGCGCAACGAGGTAATTTGATGTTTTTTCATGGCCACTGATTAAAACGTTAACAAGACCCAAGTTTGTGGAAGCGATATCAATCTGATATGAGTTTATAATCACCTTCCATCCTTCAATGATAAGATTTAAATTTCTCATTACTGTCGCTTTAGTATCACCTAAGGTACCCCGCAGTAATATTACGTCAAAAGGAAGGGCTTGCCACTTCCGTTTATATTGTAACTCGTATTACTTCTTAAAGCTCCAAGGTTTTCCTGAAACATTTATCCCGCTTTGAAGCAAGTTGCGAGCAGAAAAGTATCACCAAAGAGGCAAATTAAGTTAGCACTGACATGTGTAGTGCCATCATTCAACTCCCCTCTTGCATAGTTTCTAGTGTCTGAATAGACAAGCTACTTACGTCAACCCAAAATTTGGGAGGGCATAGCACTGCCACGAATTATCTTCTAGCTAGTCGAGTACGTTTACGTTAATTATATTACTTATAAATCATTAAACAGGGCCCGGAAGGAAGTCACGGTAAGTATGAATTTATGCTACCTCTCGTCCCCACTACTGGAAACAGCCAGATAGACACCAACTATACCGGTTGACTGATTATATGGACTCTAGGTATACTGAGACGTTTATTAACAATACAGTACAGAAAGTATTTAAATGTCTTAAGCAGCATTAGGGAAATATTCATCACTGCATAATACATATTGTATAACACAGCAAAGATAATAAAGGCCGGAGGCGTGTGCGTTTTTGCATAGGTATACTGCACGTGAACTGTACTGTTATTGCTTGCATACGTAAACTGCAGGCAGGTGCTTGGTCATGACAACCGCCTCACTGCGAGAGGAAACAAAACAGTTACGCTGTACTACGCCTTGACCTTGCGTCTGCATATACTTGAAAGGCAATGCTTCACTAGTTCAGAGTACTGGGTTATTGTTTTTGACATATGTCCATTTGATGGTCGTGCTGTATAACTGACGTCATCCATAATGTGTCCAGCTAACTTGTATCGAATGCGAGCGCACAACTTTCAGACCTTTAATAAGCATGTTAATTCTATAAAACTTCTTTTTATCAATTTAAGACTTTGCTGATGTCAGAAATGTAGTGAGAGCGATTTCTCACAATGCTAACATAACCATCTAACATTGTCGTTACGTCCTTCACTCATTATCAAGTATAATTTATCCTTTATTCTCTTAGCCAGACCTAAATCTAAAGTACATTTCATTGGGTTTCACCGAAAACTCGAATGACTGCCACTGTGACACACGTTACCTGTTTACCTGCCAGGTAGAAGGAAAGAGGAAAGGGGGGATGTAGGGATAAAGCATTTCACACTTCAGGTGCTCATCTTGCCGGCCCTGTTATTAAAGGTCTGTGGTCATTCATAGTTGCCTGTCCGTACTACCAAGAGGTGCGACAAAGATAGCCCCGATTGGTAGGCTATGGCAACGCGTGCTCTTTCCTAGAATTCGTCTGGTTTATCTTGAAAGAGACCGAGCACGCTGTTGTAGGTACCCATGGTTTATTTTTACCCATGTCTGCCTAATCCAATATTGCATCACTTCAATGTAAATTCCCGATTGACTTCTCGTACCTATATTGTAGCTATCACTTTGATACTTTCAAGCGCAGTGCTTTAAAGACTACTGGAAGATGGCAGTAGAATAGGTATACCCTCATTAGGAATTTCTTGGAGGTTCCTCACGAACTGCTAAAATCCTCAGCTCCATTGTCATCCGATGCTGATACACACGTAGTCTTCAAAGTCGTTGTCGATTCAGTCACTTTCTTCTAAATTTATGACGAAACTGTCCAACATTAACTAATCCATCTTTCTCTCAGTACGTTTCTTCTACCCTCTTCACGTTCACAGGCTGCCTTTCAATTTCCTGGAGTAACGAAGTGCTGCATTGCGGAAGTTCTCCCATCTGGTTCTGTGAATGTCACATGTATCGTAGCAGATGCTTTGATTTGTACACATTGGCTCCATAGAATTGATATCACAATGATACAGATGTAAGGCACGCCCATTTACCGCAATTTAGTTAAGGTGTATTGGAAAATACCGTTTGAACTTATCTTTGTTGCGGTTAATTATGTCGTACAACACCGGTTTTGATGACATTTCAGCCTTGTACTGTTTACAGCTCCTGTCGCTGACGGAAACTAGGCAGTCGCGGATAGCAGTAGCAATATGTTTACGAAATCTGTCAGCCGTGTTTTGTAACAGGGAGGGGTAGCTCTGAGTAAGCCATGTTTCAAGTTAAACCAGACGAACTCTAGGTTAGGCGACTTCGAGGGATCGAGACGGGCCAGGCTCGAACGGGTCAGGCAAGGCTCCGCTTGACGGTGCGAAAGAAGATTGCTAAGTGCAAACACCGACAGGGATCGTCAAGCCGACCAAGCTAGGTCACGACGGATAGGCAGATGAATGGGATAGCGATATTTGAGAGCTATACAAAAATGTGTCTTTATATTTACTTGCATCACGGTGACATGTGTTATCGACCGTATAATGAGAGGAACCGGTTCCGTTTGTCTTGCTATCCGTGCTCTTCCTCGAGCGCTTCCTCTAGGTTCGGTGGAACATGCCGAGTTCGTCACACTAGTTCCAACGGGTCGAGCAAGGCTCCGTTTGACGGTGCGAGACACGCTAGCGGACAAAGCTGCTGAGCTGAAACAGTGCCAGGGATCGTCAAGCCGACAAAACTAACTCACGGTGGATGGACAGGATGAGGAATGCGGTAGTGAAGTTTGAGAAGTTGTATCCAAAAAATGAATCTTCGCTGTTCCTGTTTACATGTGCTGTAGACCTAGAAGACCTTCCACTTGATCTGCTGTTTGTCCGTAGCAGGTAGAGGTTCAGCCTGAGTTGTTGCTGTGTGCCCAACCAAAGGTTCTAAGCCCAGAAAGGATTATTTGGGATAGGCATTTGCAGGGTTAAGTATCTTTTTTTTAGTCTAGAAGAGGGAGAAAGGGGGAGTATGTTGCCTCTCAACAAGTAATTATTTTTACTATTTTGGCCATTCATTTCGGTTTGTTTATATTCGCAGGCATCGGTCGATAGCACGAGCACCTGTGTTGCCTAAACTTGCATAATACTAATGAATTATTTATATATTTGCGTTCTGCGGAAGATTGTTATAGCGGTCGTCAAAAGGCTGTTCGTTATGAGGTCGTGAACTTCCTTAACTTTAATGGAGGTGCCGCCACAACAGTCGCAGCGCCCGCTGCCCTTCAGGCTTATATGGAGCTCTAATACCCTTTATAGTATGCATTGAAACTATCAGAAATATTATTCGTCCTGGTACCTTAGCAATCCGATGATAAATAGCAAGAACGTACATTGGCGGTGCTATGCTGCCACTCTATTTTGGATGACCAAACTCTGGAATCAAATAAAATGTTGTGGGAGAGGAAGCGCAAAGGTGACCTTAGGCATCAGTACACTTATGGGAAAAGTAATTTCTGTAACTGAAGAATACGACTGTCTCCTTAGCGCACTGGTAGCACTGCTGCTTTCCAAGAAGGACACCCGGTACCAGTGCAACTTTTCTCCCGCTCAAAGATCTGGTCCGGGGTCCACTCAACCTCATTAGATCCCTGACGTACCAATTGAGGAGCTACTTTATTAAGTAGCTGCCTCTGCTTGCGATGATCGTGTATACCGCCCAGGAGGGATCCTGGTGCTGACCAAGTCGCACCATATTCGTGACGCATCGGTCGGACAGTTGACCCGAGTTGGAGGTAAATACAAAAATTAAACACTTCCACTGAAGTGCCTCGACCGCCGCGGATTTGGCTATACAAATACAGATATACATCGAACTAATGTTCTCTCTGGGGTATTAATTCGGTTGCGCCAATAATATATAGAATTGTTTCCATATCTACTTCAGGGGAAGCGTTTGACAAATGCTAGGCGTTATGGAGTGTGTGCCGCAGGTAACATTTATCATTAACGTATGCCTCTTTGTGGAGGACTTGTTCATGTTTCATTGAACCAACTGTCTCTTACATTTAAGAATGTCAGTGTGGAAGAAATGATTATTTCCATAAATTTATTTAAAATAAAATCATAGTAGTTTAACTATGAAGCCTGGGACTTACGTACTTACAACATAGTAAATCGTCACAAAAGGTGCGTTTCTCATAGCATATGAGAACCCCTAGTTGGTACGTTGTCCATAGTAGCTCAAAGGTTTAGAGCAACCGCGTGGAGAGCGGAGAATCCGTGGTAATAAGAATTTTTTTAATATGCTTAATGCGTTTGAGAAGCCTTAATACATGAATTTTTTTATGTAATTTCGAAGTCAAATTTTAGGGTTTCAAAACAATATTTCCTTTTATGTGGCAGAGGATGTAAAAAGCTTCCTGCGGGCTAAAAAATTTGAATCTACTGTAGAATATTTCCCTTCTTGCATTGGAAAGCCGAAGTTAAGTACAGAAAACATAATTCAAGAAGCAAGTTTAAAGTCGCCAAAAGGTTAAAAGATAACACCTGATAAAGTTTAGCTGATATTCCAACTATTTTAATATACCCATCGGAAGGTTCTTTGGGTACAAGTTTTGTTGAAAGTTAGCTGCTTTCAAAATGAAAGTTATTAATTTTGCCTTTTAAAAACCAGCAAATAATTTGTATAAAGCAAACGTTTTGCATTGTTCGCTGGTTGGCTCTGGAATTCAGTAGAGTAGGCGATATTATCGGTCGCCATCTGCTGATTAATGAAGGCGATGCTTCACATAAAGGGCACAGATAGTCACTAAGTGCACAACATATTTGTCGTCTTAGGTGATTATCATTCTTGGCCTTGTTCATGTCCTTAGAACTGTCGTGACTTGATATACAGTGTCTGATGTAGACATTTTTCTTGCTGCCTTCTGAACATTAAAATGGTTATCAGTGGAGACGAGAATTCCAAACAAATATATATTTTTATAGGCACATAGCTCAAACTTACTACTTGTCCGTTGCGTTACCTTCAGGTCCCAAATGTGTATTTATTCCAAGGTAGTTTGTTACGGTGATAAAAACTGATCTGTTTAACGTTTTCAGAAATTCATATTTTTAGTTTCACAGGCCAAAAATCCGTTTAATAGTGTTCTTGGCATTTAAGCTTGGCATCTTCCATTGACGTGACAATCTTTTAGGAAATTCTGCTATCCCAAATTTACTCTTTACATGACTTTCTGGAAACATTTCGGCTCTAGCGATGAAATGTACAGGTATAGGTAATTATCTTTAATTTTCTGGGAAGTCATCTATTAGCATAACAGGTAAACCTAATTTTTACAAAGTTTAGAACTGTTTACAGCACACTTGTCAAATACATTTTATGTGTGGATTAAGCCATTTTGGAGATATGCCAGGTTATTTACTTGAATTTTCCAATATTTATATAAAATGGTAAGCCGTTTACTTTGTTTCCATTTATCATGCAAAGAGAATGGAATTTCAGAAAACATTACATAGCAACCAACTTTAAAACATTTGACTGTCACTTAAAGTCTACTGTATGTTCCTTGGAGGAATAAGCATTTGTAAGAACAGTTTGAGTGAATAAAATCATGAGTGCAAAGCATCAACTTAGTCGAGAATCGCCTCCTAAAAAGTGAGGTTAGGTAAATCCAAGCTGAGTGAACTGACAGTAATCAGTTGAAAATTGAAATAAGAGGTAAAAATGGTCAAGATATTGCAAATAACGAAAAAGTAATACCGCTGTACAAATTGCAGAAAGGGGAGTTATTAGAGTGCGGTTGTGAGGAGAAGATTTGAGAAAGTATGACGATAGGTAACGAAGGAGGATTGGAAAAGTGGCTAGTGAAATGAAATAATTTGCAACAGGGAAAGGGTACCAAAGAAAAGGGAAGATGCACAAGTGAGAAATATGAAATGTGAGGTTAAGTAAATACAGACCCAGTGAAATAATAAAAAGTTGAAACAAGTAGTACAGATTTATCTAAAACTAACGGAGCACATATGTTTCGGCTCTCTCAAAACTCGCTAATGGCTGCCGTTGTACGATAGGTTTGACTTTAATTTACGTCCTCCAAAGGTAAGTCATATCGGAGGATGAATGAAATGATTCTTAAATGAGCTCAGGGTCTATAGAGCTTAGAGTTAGCCGATATTCGCCATTCAGGATAAGGGAAAAGCCTCGGAAAACACCTTATCTAGATAACTCACCCTGACCAACATTCAAACTCGGGACCTCTTGAACGTAAGGCAGACACGCTAACATCTACGCTGCCTAGTCGCTCAGGGAAGGGGGGTGGTGTTGACGTGCTGTTAGCGCTAAACGCATAATCGGTCCAATATTCTCTGTAAATGCAGAGAAGTATCAAAATGACATTTGGTCCCTTTTTATCATGAACTGACAGAACAAATATTGGTGGCTTCAAAAAGATTCTGCTACTGCCCACTGCCGGTGTATGACCCTCTCGTTCTCCCGATCTGACTGATTTTTACTTGTGGGGTAACCTGAGAGACTAACTTTACGAAACAAATTCTTCTACATTCGAAGAAAATGAAATAGGCAACATTACAATGGTCCAACTTAATCGTGTGAATCAGAATGTACTCTCCCGATAAAATGCTTGTTTAGACGAAGGTGGACGAAATTTCAAGCATATTTTATAAGGTAAGAAAGTGTTGTACATGGTTTACAATGTTGTACATGTTGTACATGGAGATTTTGTAGGAGCAAAGACGGCTGTTACACACCCAATCGCGCACAGGCAAAATGCCAAGCGTCCGTAAGGTTTTAAGTGAAGAACCCTGTAACAATGAACAGAGAGAGAGAGAGAGAGAGAGAGAGAGAGAGAGAGAGAGAGAGAGAGAGAGAGAGAGAGAGAGAGAGAGAGAGAGAGAGAGAGAGAGAGAGAAATTCGGCATATAGCAAAAACCAATGCAGAGTGTAAATGGAAAACGATTATCGTAAGGAGGCAAACACTGTTTCAAATGGGAAGAGTTCTCGCCTGTAGCGAATCAGATGCGTTAGAGACTTCAGCGTTGCCACCTCGTTAACCCCACTCATTTTATATTTCCCTCTCACACATGCGATTCTTCTTGGCGCCAGACGTAAGGTAACGTAAACTGAATTTCCCAAAGTTTTATAATAATGCAGTTGTTAAAATCAATTACAACATGGATATTACTATATTACGCACATAATTACGTATATTATCCATATGGTTTAAATATTTAGTTTAAAATTAATTATAGTTTATGAATTACTTCTCTAATCCAACGAAAATGCCAGAGGTGCATCCACATAGCTGTGAATGTTACGTTAAGGGATAATTCGTCAATGTCATTGTTTTCATCGTCTGAGTACTGCAAATTTATGATAGTTCCAAAATCTCGTTACGTGACATTTCCGTCCAGAAGTCGTTTTGTTGTAGTTTATCTGATGTCTCACGCAGTTTTTCCAGTGTTGTGTTCCTTGTCAATTTCTTCGTGAATAAGTCGTTCAACGTCAGTCAGTTTAAAAATATTATTTCTGTTTGCGACATAATTTGAGTCCACATTAACTCAATTGCATTGTTCTGACAGTAGTAAGGAAGAAGGTGGATCCTGTCTCATTGATCCACCTGATACACTTTCATGGATTTAAACGGAAGAGTAAATATGCTGTTTGAACTCTCTAGAGTAAATAGAGATTACGAACCATTCATAAAGATAATGTGACCAGACACGTTCTGCCAAACCAGCAAGAAGTGTATTGTTTCCTCATCGAATTTAACAAACAACTTTGCTTATTCAAAGTGATTTTTAACACGTCATATCAAATATTTACGTTTCAGTTCTGAGTAATATACGTACACGCATACATGCCAAACAATGATTCATTACAATACGCAATGCATTTTTATAATACAATAGTACTTTATTTGTATTAGGAAAACTTATTTGATCTAAAAATGTTGTTTTACGATTATGTTAAATAGATTACTCTCACCTTCCTCATGGATCAGTTTTTGCAAAATCTGAATTTTTGTCTTAGCGCTCGGCACACACCACTTAGGGGCAATGCAATACGGCAACACCACAGGACGTCGATTGGTTGCTCACCTAGTAGCGCTCAAGGACTATCATCCCATTTGAAACACATATTGAAGGGTTGCCCTGTTAGCAAAGAGGGCAGGCCAAGCTTAAAGGTACCTTGATGTAGTTATAGTACTTAATACATCGTATATACTCATTAAGCTTCTTCCACCAATCAGCATCCTAAAAGTGTTTCTAAAGTATTGGTATTTCTCGCCTACCATATTTTGATAGCAGGATCGCTCTACTTACAGATTACTTATATTTTGTAGTAGAGAGGTTCAGTGGTTATTGATATTAGTCAAAGTTAATATTTTCCTCTCCATTAACTTGATGTTAATAGTTTAAGTGAAAGTGAAGACTTTTACTAGTCGCATGTTCAAATACAGTAATTGTAATCACCACTAAGAAATAGTTTCATGGCCCTTGTTTGGAACTAGCCTACTTCACTGATTTCCACCAAGTACTATTTGCCAAAGATTTAATTAGCGTATACTAAATTTGTGAGAAATCTCTGTAAATCATCGTCCAGGGCCAGAGGCAACTTAATATGGATTTCTCAAGAGTAGATGGGGAACACACGTGCTGCGTAAATCTATGTTTAGCCGACTCCCGCAGACTGAGAAATCTGTCTTTTAAGACATTTGTTTGAACCCCATGAGGTCTATCGACTCGTGAAACCATTCTGCACTCTTAAATACTTTCGCCCGCCTCAGTGTATATGGTAGCGTGTCTGCCTCACGTTCAAAAGGTCCCGAGTTCAAATCTCGTCAGGGCGAATTACCTCATTTCCGCTGTTTCAATCATTTGTTCTTATCTTCTTATTTTAATCTAAGTCTTCCAACGTTAAGTCATATGGGACGATAAATGGAATCGGTGAAATGCTCAAATGATCACAGGGTCGAGAGCTTAGAGTTATTGGACATTCGTCTTTCAGGATAAGGGAAAAATCCCGTAAAAAAAACGTAATCCAGGTAACTTACCCTGCCCGGGATTCGAACTCGGGACCGCCTGAACGTGAGGCAGACATGCTACCATCTACGTTACCGAGGCGGGTATCATTTTTATCGTATTTAAATTCATGAAGACCTTGTACCTCATCTTGGGCGCGACGTATTTTGTCGTCATTGTCTCTCACACTCTTCTACGGAAGACAAGAGTAAAGCAATGCAAATCTAACTTCATGGAACCATTTGCATGGCTTCAAGGACACTCATACACAATACTTGCGAGCAAACATGCACTAACGAGATGTTCATTTTCTTGTATAGTAAACTTTTGCTATCTCTTGTGGTTACCAGTGATGCAGAGGTCATTCAGGATACTTCAGACTATTCAAAGAATGTTCAAAACATCAATGGTACTTTTGGCAATTAAATATCATCAGTCACTTGAAAACATCAATATTTACGGAACGGTTTTCATACAAAGTATTACAAAAATGGCTACCCTTTAAGTTAACGAAGTTTCCTTTAACTTTCATACTTGAGAATACCTACATACATACGTGAAATTTTGTACTTTCGCTGTTTTTATCCAAATATTTTCCAATTTTTGTAACATGCTCGTCTACCAAAACTATAAATGCGCTTTAAACTTGGTACAGTTGTTTTAAAAACAGTGTTCAGAAAAAATTACTTTATTATAATCATTACGCGATACTTTTGTTACTGAAAAGTAGGCCGTTTAATGTTATACCTGAATAGTCTCTGCAAAGACTCGAATTATTTCTACCAGAGTCAATATAGCACGCCAAGTAGAATAAGGCAAGGAAAAAAAACATTCTTCAGGAACGCCTACTCAGAGTGTCAAAGACAATATCCTTGACTATCGATTGTCTCGTAGATGGCTTAGTCCGATGTTCAATTTTTCTTTAGTTATCTGGAAAAACAAAAACAAATAACATACGAAAACATACATAATTCATAACATTCAATACGACATTGTCTTAGGTAACGGATAAAATTACGTATGTGACTAGCGAGGTTTGATGTTTATCATTTTCTTGAAACTTAAGCCCTTGGACGTTACATTTTTTCACTCGTTAATAAATATCAACTTATCTCGCAAGTCTCAAATATTTCACTCTTCTGGTAGTTTCGGGGAAAAAAGAACTTTAATGTTTAAATATAATTTTTCGAACAATTTATCCTCAGTTAAGTTCATTGTGATATAGTGCGATCCATTTAAACCTGAACCATTTCAATAGGCCATAACTTTTGAACCAATAATAGGACACACGTGCAACTTTAGGAGAATATAATACACAATTGGAAGATTACATTACACTATTTACATCTCAGAGAAAATGTTGGAGGCGGCCTCCACCAGCATCTATACATATTTACACTCGTCTCACCATATTCTCTGAAGATTTACGGAGAGTATCCTCGGCAACGTTACTTATTTCGGTTCGAATGGATTCCTTGAGAACAAAAATTCTCAGTGGTCTATTCTTGTACACTATTTTTAAATACCTCCACAAGAAAAAATCTGGTGAGGTTAGGTCAGGGGATCTGGAGGGCCACAGACCTTTTGAGGATATTCTATTATCAAAGAAACGGATTACAAGTTCCATGGTGCCATTAGATGTATGGCACGTTGCTCCATCTTGCTGGAAATAGCCTCTCAATTCGGTATCTCCGTAAAACTTCAGAGGATATGGCAAGACGAGGGCAAACATGTATAGGTGCTGGTGGAGGACATTTATAACATTTTCTGAGATGTAAATAGTGTAATATAATCTCCCAATTGTGTATTATATTCTCCCAAAGTTGCAAGTGTGTCCTATTATTGGTTCAGCTTTATGTGGATCGCACTATATTTAGAAGCACATCAAAGTATATGGCACCTTAAGTTAATTCTAAGAGGAGTTTTGCTAAAAATTTAACAATACTGGTTACGTGCTATATGACGTAGAACAGGATGTTCTGCGCAAGAAAAATCACAGTATAGTACAAAAATTGCACTCTTGGGCATTTAGCTTCTTACGTACTGAAGTTATGAACAGCTCTGGAAGCAAGAGATGGTGTGCAGGGTACAAATTGTAACTATGGATACATTTAGCCCATCGTTACTTAAAATCTGCTATTACTACACAACCTTAATATTTTGGAATTCATTTCCTTGGTATTTAGATCAAGTAATCACTATCGAGGAACCCAGTAAGGTACAGTTTGTCTAAACAAGTTATATTTGTAGAAGTTTGTAGTCAAGCACATGGGATATCTAGAAATAAACATCTCTCTAAATGCACAGCAGTCAAAAAGCTTTTTGGGCACGGCTATTAACGTTTTTCTGTAAGCTTTGGACAGACTAATAAGGGAACAGCAGAGATCAGCTGGAGTTGCAATAAAAGACAGCAAGGCGAAGGCCGTTCTGTGATGACGTATGTATAACCACACAACTTGAACATCAAGGTCTCGTCCAAAGACGATAGCTTCCCGTTTCTGTGCCTGAGACACTTGAATAGATGCCATTGTGTTCACGCTCGCTTACACCAGATGATTGGTTACCCAGCTGATCTCACTACGTCATGTTATTTATCTCTCTTAACTTTTAATTGCATTGTGATTCTTATCACACAATTATTCTCTACTATGACATTACTGTGGAACGTTACAGCATTCTCGAAGTTGGAGACGAGATACCGCCGGCTTCCTTTAGTTCTAAAACGCATTTGAAACAATGCAGGTAGTTTAGAAACATATACACATTGAGCTATATACTTACAGTAAACAAACTATTCCGAGATTTCATCGGAAATAGTATTAGTATTAGTTTATTTCAATCATACAATATACACAGTTGGTGTTCTTGAAGAGCACGTCAGAAGCAATTATAGTTGATGAGATACAAATAATTACAATGATACAATTAGTGGTACTAGACACACCAGTATTAATAAATGGCAATTAATAATTATAAAATAACAACAATATTAACAAAGAAAACTACAAGAGTAGGATACTTCTAAATTTATGCAAGTTATGACCATTTTAGAACAAAAATGACACTTTAAATGTGTAGCATAACTAAATCTTCGTAAATGTGTTCAAGACTAATTAGTACTGTTTAAAAAATCCTGTGAATTGTAAACACAGTGTGTTAGTAGATATTTCTTGAGTCCTTTCTTAAACAGTTTTATATCAGTTAATCCCTTTATATCTGTTGGTAGTACATTAAAATATTTAGAACCTGCATTAATTATATTTTTATTAGCAAAGGCAATATGAACTCAGAAAAAAGTCATTTTGTCTGCGAGTAAAATAAGTATGTACATCTTTGTTTAGTTGAGGGGATTCACTTGTTTGAACGTACAAAATAGTGAAGAATACATATATACAAAATAAAGGAAGTATTTTGAGTTGCTTAAAGTATGGCCTACAAGACTGCAATCTGCTAACTTTGGCCATAATGTTTAGAGATGCATGAATAAAAAATTAGAAAAATATTGTATGGCTGAATAAATTGAGAGCGCAACACAACTTAAAAACCAACTTGGTATACGCCTAAGTTCAGAATCTTGCAGCAAGTAAATTCCTCCACCAAATCTATCTTTTACATCGAACACATTTCAAAGTTATTTCGTCAAAAATGTACCAACGATTTTAATAAACTGTTTTAGCCCTTAGTTGGTAACATGTGAAAAATTGGCGCTTACGGTAACATCCTTCTGAGACTAACATTATCAAATTTGGCATTTTAGGTGCACCTTAATGACTATAGAGGATAAATAACTTTATGGAAATATTAGTACTGATATTTTTATTCAGTTTAAAATATTGTGCTATAAAATATGCAAAAAATACAAAATTAAATATTGGTGTTTCACAAGAAATAGTTTCTAAAATAGATTATACTTACGTAAAAGTCACAAAATTGTATAGTACTGTTTCAAATAAAATTGCCTCTTAAGCTAACATTTAGTTTGATATATATTTACCTCTATGCAAATAAGGTAAACCATTACATACTTTCTACACACATTTTACATATTTTCATGGAACACTAAGCAATTGGATTTCTCGTACTTCACGCACTGTATTTCGTCATTCTATTCAGCGTGATGGGACAGTAACGACGTTTTTTCTCTTTTCTAGATTGTCGTTTCTTACTCTTTTTGCAGGAGAATCATTTCTCTGCTCTTCATCCAGAATGTCCGAAATGATTTTCCTGAGATCATCCGATAAATTTGGAATCTGGAGCCTTCTTTGGATATGCCCTCTGATTAGATCTATTTCTGTGCTCTTCATGAACTCAAATCTTTACATCTTATCTTTGTGGAGATATAACATAGGCATTAGCCCAGTAAAATATTGCGAGTGGCCATCTCTTTGTACTTCGGTTAGCTGAGTGGTTGATACACTTCATGCCTGCAGCACCTACAAGATTTTGTGGCATTATGCGAAACTTTTCGTCTTGCCCTGATATATTCTGTCAATTTGTGTCATGACTATTCTTAATAGTCAACGTCGCCCTCTCCATTCTCATTTCCGAATCTCTAACGGTCTTAATCTATTACGTGAGCTTCTTCAGGAACATATAGAATCTTCTGAGTCATCGCTCTCATTGAGCTGCTCTAAAGCCAACTGCACCATTTTCTGCTTCTTTGTGACATGAGGTATTCCTTCACTAGTAGCCATCTATTAATAAAATATTTGAAAAGTAAGATATATAACACAAGAAAACTTACTTGTTTAAAGTAATATCCGGCTACCAGTAGGAGACAGGAACCCTACCTTAGTAATATCCGCCTGTGAGACGATGTGGGTGACGCGTGCGCGCGACTAAAACAATACTTTCGTGGAAGTAAAACAACGATGTTCATGCAATATAAAGTTCAACTCAAATGAAGTATAGCTGAAATATCAGATCAAATTAGCAATGCACGTGTGTCAAATATATATTGAGAAATTTTATACCCACCTCAGAGACGGATGTTACCAGTCAAGGGTTAAAGACGTTTTAATTCTAGAATATGAATTATTTTTGCACAACTTATAAAGCATAAGAGATGAATAAAATATTGCTACACATACATAAGTAGATCTCTTTAAATAATACAACGGCTTAAGCGATATTTGGAGAAACAGATAAATTCCAAAGGTTTCTGGAAGTGTTAGAAAAAGATTTGAAAATGTAGAGATTAAAAAACTGTTCAGCCAATTATCAGAGAAAGGGCCACTTGTATTTTATGTTGCAATAAAAAAATTTTGGGAAGGGAGGGGTGTGTAGAGAATACTGATAGTGAAGAAAGGAAGGGGGTAACATGTCAGAGCAGGAGTGTGAAGGATGAAATGGCAGCGAAATGGGTTCATACATGACGAGTGCCTGTGTGGGGAAAAGGAAGATTTGAAGCATGTCTTTGAATGCAAGGAAACAGATTTGGCAGAAAGAATATATTTGAACAAATGTTAAGCGTAGAACTGATATATGCAAACTTTTAATTGCAAGAATATATGGCAGTTCTTAGATAAAGTAAAAAATAAAATAAATGGAAATATACTGTAAAAAACAAAGAAATGAGCAACAGCGTGTAAGCATATTTCAAGAACTTAATAAGCAGTAGGAGTAATAGTGGTAGAGATAAAAGTACCAGGTGTAGTGTTTATGTTTTGAGCCTTGGCAACCCTGAATGTTGTAGGAGCCATCTGACATTTCCAATGGAAAGTTTGATATTGTTGGCCATAATCTACTCGATACATTTTCTCAACACAGCGTCATTTGTTTTGTTTTCATTAACTTGAAAATTGTGTCTCGAAAGCATGGAATTAACTCGTGAAAATGTTTGTAACAAATTATTACGACTTTCGACGTGGATTATCAAGACAAAGAGTGCATCGATCAACTAACTTCCACATTTGGCGACGAAGCTCCATCCTTTGCCTCTGTGAAACGCTGGTGTAACGAATTTTATCGTGACCGCCATTTGTGAAGGTAGTCTAAATCTGTTGTGCCAGAAAACATTGATGTTGGGCAAAACCTAATAATGCAAGATCCTGCGACATATTGTGAGACTGAGGCAATCCTAGGTATTACTTCCACCGGCATGTATGAAATATTGTATGATTATTCAGCCGTGAAAAGGATATTTTTTTTTCTCGCTGGATGTCACATAATTTTACTTAATCTCAAAAAGATGCTCGTATCGACTGATGTACAAAAATGCTCAAGAAATACAATGGCGGTGCCTCAAAACACGTATAATAGCAGGTGACGAATCATGAATCTATACGTATGAGCCGGAACGTAAACAGCAGTCGACTGTATGGGTGTTTCAAGATGAAGCAAATCCAACAAAAGTTGTTCACACACGAAGCACTTTGAGGCAAATGGTCGCCAGCAAAACTAACCACGTGGCAACAGTGCCTTTGTAGGAACGCAAAACGCTCAATGCCAGATGGTACACAAACATTTGTTTGCCGAAAGTCTTCGGTGAAGTAAGAAAACCGACAAGAACCGCAGGATTTTTGTTGATCAAGGCAATGCGAGCTCACACAGCCGTCTAACAGTATTTGAAGTTTCCAAAAATCGAATTAATGAGTCATCTGTCATACAGTCCTGATTTGGCACCCAATGACTTGTTTTTGTTCCCGAACATCAAGAATAAATTGCGTTGGCACGATTTCGTTGGCAGAAGCCGCTGATACCTTCAAAAACCATGTTTTGGAGATGTCTCAAAAAGACTGGAATGATGCTTTGACAAATGGTACAAACGGATGCAAAAATATTGATAAAAGAATATTTTTATAAACAATAAAACTGTTTTCAATCAGAAATTACATTTTTTACTTATCAAGTTCAAAATATTAGTGCCCCTCGTATCCAAAATAGAAAAAAAAATCGGGGCTACGTTGGTGAATGTTAGAGCAATTGTTGCTGTCGTTGATGAGCTATAAGAATCGAATGAAATTAAGATGGACAGTGCATTGCAGAATCAAAATAAGCGGGGCTAAATCGGTACACATGGACTTTACAAATAGAAAATTGAACTATGTATCTACTTTGCTTGGTAATATTTCTAAAAGGGAGAGGGACATGGGAATGACACCAAAAGCAAAACTGCAGTGAAAAGTTAATATTAAAAGGAAATGCAGATCTAATGTTTTGAAAAAATGAACGAATTGCAGCTCTAATAGTACAGAAAGCACGCTTCTACTCTCAAAGGTTCTGAAACCACAATAGATCTATGGTAGTCGGCTTTAGGACTGTACTGCAAAGAGCAATATTGATTTGCAACCATACAGATGGTTCAACAAATATTTCAAACGCATTGCAGTAGCTCTTCAACAATATAAAGGCTGTCCACCTTTGATACTATAGACCAAATCGCATTACGAAGAGTAAATCGTCGTAAACTTGTTCGGTTTCCGGTGCATATTAAATAATGGCAATGGAACTTTTCACGCTATCTTTTACTAAAAACCACACTATTTACGGAGCCTAAAATTCCAGATTTCTGATATAATCTGGATGTCAGATTTCTCAGTTGTTGTATAAAAGCTAGGGAAGTACTAAAAAGAAAAACAAAAATTTGGGAAATGGTAAATATTTTGAAATACTGAATTTAAGAAATGAAAATAAAAGACTACTCTGAATTAATATTCAAGACCAAACTTTCGCCTATACTTGGCGAATTCCTCAATACTAAAGCTTTTAGCCCTTAGTATACTTTAATAAGAGCATAGCTATTGATTACAGAATCTGTAATTATTGGTCAAGTTCAGGCACGCTGCAATATTTGATGCAGTACAGCCCTCTGAAGTTCTTACTGCAGGTACATACCAACTGCAATTCATTACAGTTAATGAACACAGGAAACCAATAGCTTCACCCATGCAAGTGTGTAAAACGGTATTTAGCGGTGGATGAGCTGAAAATACTATTGCAGGCGTATAACATTGTTATGAATAGTAATGCATATCACTCTGTACCTATAAATAGACTATGCGAGGCAATGGGAAACTTTGGAACACCTAAGCCCCTTATATACTTTTATTAAAAGAATGTATGAATGTAAGTCAAGTGTTAAGATTGGAAACCGAGTATCAGCATATTTCCCCACAACAAAAGGACTAAGACAAGGTTGTGGCATGTCTCCTACATTGTTTTAAATATTTATAAAAGAGGTGTTGATAAAGTGGAATAAGTCATATAGGGGAATGGGACTAAACATCAATGGCCGCGTATTGCACAATTTACTATTTGCAGATGACCAGATTATAATAGAACAGGATACAGATGATATAGGATATATGATTAGAAAATAAATGCACTTGAAGTAGGCGAATTAAAAATAAATGCCATTAAAACAATATATGTTAATAGGAGGAAATTCGGAATATCTGCAAGTAAGTGATGTAATTAAATGTGTCGAACAATTTAAGTACCTAGGATCTATAATAGATAAGAATGGCACTTGTTAAAAATATATTATCAATAGGTTAAATTGTGCAAGGAAGGCGATTATAAGTTTGAACAGTCTTATGGAATAAGAATTTGTCTAGAAAGACTAAACAAATTTTAAAAATAGAAAGTATACTTACATATGGTTCCGAAAGTTGGACAATGGAAGAATGCAGAAAAGAATATTAGCGACAGAAATGGATGTACTTCGAGGAAGTATGAGGATATAAAGATTAGATAGAGCATATCAGAAACACCTACGTTAGACGTCAAATGGACGCAGTGGAAACTTATAGACAGGGTGTCCAGTAGAGCTCCACAATGGTATGGACATGTACAACGGATGCCGGAAGAACGGTAGCCTAAACAAGTCCTAAAGTGGGATGTACCAGGCAGAAGAAAGCGGGGAAGAGCCAGAGGAACGTGGCACGAGAAAATATATAGTCTTATGAAGAAGAGGGGACTGGAAGACGGACAATGGAACGACAGGAATCTCTGGAAAGCGGGACAAAAATGAATAAACGAATTTGAGACTACCAGATAAGAGATGTGAAATAATGGAGATCAAATGAAGGGACAGAAAATTCGGATGATGTAATTAACCTGAATTCGCTTGGCGACCCAGGAAAACCTCCGGAAAAACCCACCGGCCGATCACGGGAATCGAACCCAGGCCTCCCGAATGCGGATCACAGACGAAACCACCTGAGCCATCCCGTTGTTCAGGATTAATTTAAGTTATTCTAAATTTAATAGAACCAAAGAATGCCACGGTTTGAGCGTAATTGCCGTCACATGATACGCATGTTTAAATCTTTTCTGTAAACTAAAGTATATTTAAAATAAGTGCATCCCGCTGCTCTGCTCATGTTTTAAATGTAAAAATTATCCCCTCGCATCTCTCCCCCTCTCCTACTTCAATGTTATTTTTCATTTTTTCTGTTGCTATCGTCCCCTCCATATCTCAATCCAGCTCTTCCATTTGTTTAGCTTTACTGGAAAACCGCAAAGTAAAATCATTTCATCTCGGTTGTCGCTAAAAATCAAGTTAAGTACAAAATTAAACATTAAGCAAACTTGTGTCTCTTCCTTGTCTAGTTTTTCTATCGTCTACTGCCTACAGAGGATATATCGCATCTCACCCAAAAATTCAATGTCCAGATTTTTTACAATAGATGTTTTAATCTAAGAAAATAAAAAGCTCTTTTCAAAATGTCCCTTAAAAACGATTCCTATTTGAGAAATCATTATCTCCTGGAAGATTTAAACAACTTACTAGGAATATACCCGAAATGGTTCACCACA
Organism: Mantis religiosa; assembly: GCA_030765055.1. Taxonomy (NCBI): domain Eukaryota; kingdom Metazoa; phylum Arthropoda; class Insecta; order Mantodea; family Mantidae; genus Mantis; species Mantis religiosa. Next base: position 81,723,441 of record CM060959.1, read on the forward strand.
TCAAATAGAGAATATATGGGAATGTAGCGGAACAATGGAGGAAGGCAAAAATGGTTGAGAAAAATATTGTAACAAAGAAAACGTTTATATATCAGGTAACGCAATTATCTGAATTTCTATGTTATGTTAGAGCCAAATAGAAATGGCCAACTGGGAGAAGCTGAGCAGATAATGTAGATTTTAGATCAAAAGGACTATTCAAAGAAGGATGTTTAATTTTAGTAATTGACATCCACTGGTTCAGAAGCTATGACCAACCCCAGTAGATGCCACTATGCAATAGCTTCGCACTAAATATATGCAACTGACAAATTCTGTGTTTTAACGAGCGTGTCTGTCCCTTACGGTTTACCAGTTAAAAAGTCATCCAGATTGAGTAAGAGGCTATTCCCAGAAAAATGAATTAGTCTTGAGGGAAAAAATGAGCATCTACCAAAACAAAGTTCGATTGTGAGAATTCGATGATGCTGCGTTCACAATATACGCTCTGATACCACTCTGGCTTCATTTCAAAGCAATGCGATAGATAGGGAAATGCTTTGCTGTTTGGCCGTATCCATGGTAACCGAGCGGTGAAACGGATGTCTCGTAAGTGGATCAACGTGAGTTCGAATCCCTAATATGATGTTTGTTTTCATTATTGTTACTTTAATAGTAATGCCTTATGCTTTTTTGCAGAAGTTATAGAGGAAAGGAATACAAGCGATATGGGTAAATTGGTAAAATGCAGAATAGAAGATAGAAAGGCAGGAAAGATTGGGAAGTCTAGAAAATATGAAATCATGACAATTTTACAAACAAATAAAAAGAAATTGGGGGCAAGAAGCATACGTAGATTACTACAACAGGCGAGAGAGAGAGAGAGAGAGAGAGAGAGAGAGAGAGAGAGAGAGAGAGAGAGAGAGAGAGAGAGAGAGAGAGAGAGAGAGAGAGAGAGAGAGAGAGAGAGAGAGACAGAGAATGGCAAGCTTGGATGACAAGAACAATATTCCTAGGAGGGATAAGAGGTAGGGAAAAGGGAATTTGTGAATTGTGTGGTGGAAAAGAAAGTATTGAACACTATGTAACAGAATGCGAGGAGCCCGCCTCGGTAGTGTAGATGGTAGCCTGTCTGCCTCACGTTCAAGAGGTCCCGAGTTCGAATCTCGGTTAGGGTGAGTTACCTGTATAAGGTTTTTTGCGGGATTTTCCCTTATCCTTCAAGACGAATGTCGGGTAACTAAGCTCCATGGACCCTGGACTCATTTGAGCATCATTTCACCCAATTCATTTACCGTCCGATATGACTTAACGTTGGAGGACGTAAATTACAAAAAAGCGAGGAGGTTGCAATATGGAGAAAAAAAGGTTTGGGAGAAATAAGAGGATAGTAGCTATAAAACGATTAACAGGAAAGGAGGAAAAGGTATGAAGTATTGGCGAGTTCTTACAGAAAGTAAATGAAAAATGGGAAAGAAATGTAAAGAATATAAGAAAGGAAGATGGGGAGAAGGGGGCTAATTAAGTAACAACGAGGCATGGAGGTTAAGAGCTACCTGGCAGAGCAGAAGACCAATGTGTCATGCAAGCCAAGATAGCAACAAGGTAAAGACAAATGTAGCCTGAAGTTTCAAATTGTAAAAAAAAAAAAAAAAAAAAAAAAAAAAAAAAAAAAAGTAAAATTTTGGATTATGCACAATAAATAATTCATTCATTCTTGCAGAATGATAAATAATATTTTAAACATATTTGTTATTAGAAAACTGTCTTAATATTAGCTGCGAAAACACTCGGGCTCAATTATCTGTTATGACTGTTGGCATATAATGCAAAGTATCCTTTCGTGAAAATTTTACTGCGCATTTGGCCTCATCTATGTCCCGCAGAATGAGGGCAGTAATAGAAGCAGAGTTTACACATGCGATATTAAGTTAATTTACATTTTTATTTGATTGCACATATAGGAATAAAACTTTTGTTTCCGTTAATTTAAAAACAGTGTGTTTCAGTTTATGTGTTAGCATAAATGTCAAAATCAATTAAACCTTAGGAATTGGAAGTTAATACAATGTGTGTAATATACATTTCGCATTTCTATAATAAAAAATTAAAATGTCCGAGTTTCGAACATTTGTAGGTCTAGCTTCTACATGTCTATAATCGCATTTTTGAGAAGATAATTCTTGAAATATGTTCCACGTAAAATGCAACTATGAACCTGGAAATTTACTTTTAGTACCTGTACGACGATTCCTAATGAATTTCCCAAATATCTCGCAGCTAAAACAGTGTACCTTTGTGCAACACATTCCCATAACATTTTGCTTTGGGCTACAGTGAAAATTGTTGTAAATTTCACCATTTATATCTCCGGAGCAACACTTTAATATTGTAGGGCTTTAAATAGGTTCTATCTTCCTTGAGCTTTTCAACGACAGGTTGCATATCTTTGTCACGGTGAAGGAATGCTTGCAATCTTAAAGCCATGTGGAATGTGCCACATCACCGGGCTTAAATTCCTGGTGCAGGATTCTGGGCCACCCGCTGGCAAGTTTAGAAAGAACTTTCTCTTGCCCTGCGGTATCCCTCACTCAAGATGCCTACCAACAAAACCCGTTCAATTTTGAGGCATTTTTAGATATTTTCTTAAGGTAGCGAAGGAATTCTATTTCATTAAAGAAATTCGATACAGGGATTTTATGCGGAGACTGGAAATATCTTTAGAAGTCCCTTGATTTTAGAAGAACTCAGCCTAACTCCAAGTTTACATATCAAACTTTACGTTTAAGTCAGTGGTCCCCTAAGATTTAACAAAGAAAATCACGCTTCAACTACCTTTACTTGTACATGGAAAATTATTTTCTCCCGATGGTTGTAAATACTCGATTGAAATAGAGCAGAGGAAGGTATCAAAATAGTCGGGAAATGTATGAATACCAAGATTGATTGCTGCTGCTATCGTGTGGAAATACCATGAAGTAGACTCCCATGATGCACTGCAGTTGACAGCTTATTTCACTTGCTACAAAATAAAGTGCGTTTTGTGAAATTTAAAAGCTCTGGGGCAAATTTTCAAACATTTTCAACCACTACTACGCATGTGGCTTGAATATTGATGTTAAGCGTAACGTACACTAAAATCATTGTAGTTATATTGCGATCGTCTTCAGCTGTCCGTGTTTTGTCCATTACTTTAATGGTGCATTATCCAAGATGCCGTGTCGAGTATTATGGAACACCAGGATTTCCATAATACCTGACGTAAAAGTATGTTCCATATAAACGTACAAAATATGCTGAATAGAAATAAAGTTAAAAATGGGTTTTGAGCTCGCAATATTAGCAAAACAATAGTTATAAATATAGCTTAATTTAACCCCAAAGTATATATATTTTTAAAAATTAAATGCAAACAAAACCTATTTTTCTCTAATTCTAGACTTAGTCTATGGTCCAGGCCTATAAATGTTTGTTTCTATAACCACCTATTCTATAATAGATTATTTCACACGAATCTGCTTTTGTAACATTTTTCTAAATACATAGTTTCTACAATAACAAAGTGAATAGCAGTGACAGCTCATCAGTTATGATTTGGCAATTATTATTTAAATGCCTGTTAAGTTATTTTTACAAATGGTATTCAAAAATACCTCCCTTTACCGTGTATATAACGTAACTACATGAAGAAACGTATATCATCAATTGTGACATATATAAAAAATAAGAAATACACAAAGCATTAAGACCTGCTTAAAACTTTTATTTTATGCCACCTAATTGTTTGTGGCATTTACTTATTTTCTAGAGGTTTTTTGTACTGGTTTGAATTTGTATATACTTTCACATTTTTAGTAATTACGAGGGGCTGTCGTAAAGTTTTATCACCCTTTAAAAATGTGAGTGTTTGTGTTAATATGTGCTTGTTAGTTCCTCCACGTAGTCACCATCGAGATTTACACATTTTCCCCAGCGTTTCTTGACCTTCCGAATACCTTGATTGTAGGAGTCTGCAGAATTCGCTTTGAACCACTCTTCCACTTCATTAATGACGTCATTTGTGTTGTCAAATCTGCGACCATGCAACAGATTCTTCATTTCCGGGAATAAGAAAGTCGCCTTGTGTGAGATCGGGCGAATAAGGCGGATGCTGAAAGATCTCAGCCAATTCCGTTGTTTTGTCAAAGTGCAACTTGAGATGAATGAGCTGGTGCATTGTCAGCCCAAAGACGAACACCTTTGGAGTGCATACCGCGTCGTTTCTTAATCAGAGCTGTTCGTAACTTGTCCAGAAGATTGCAGTAGTATCTGCCTGTGATTGTTTGACCCTTGGCAAGATAATCTGTAAGGATGACTCCACGATAGTCCCAGAAAACTGAAAATATGACCTTCTCAACTGACTTTTGCACCTTTGCCCTTTTTTTGGGAGGGGGGAATCGCTTTTTTCCATTTCATGCCTATGGTTTTTGGGTTTTTATCTCTGGATCATACTGATAGATCCAGGATTCATCCATGCTTACCAGACGATCAAAAACATCTTCATCCTATTCCAACAGCAACATCTGTCTTGAAAGGTCACGCCGTGTTTGCTCTTGTAAAGGGGTTAGCAAACGTGGAACCCACCGTGCAGACACAAGACATGTACACTGTCATGAATAATTTTCCACACACTAGCATAACTAAGATGTGTCTCATTCATGATCATTTGGATGGTTGCTTGTCTGTCTTCCACAGTTAAACATTCCACTTTCTTCGCTGTGACAGTATCGTCTGTCATTGACGGTCTTCCAGCTCTTGGCTAAACTGTCAGGAACATGTGAACAGTTTGAAAATTCCTTTTCCACCTCACAATAGTGTCATACAGCCTTCATCTCATGGATTTTCCGGGCAGTTTTGCCCTTCAAATGCAGGAATTGATCACACTACAAGCTTCAGTTTTCTCCATCTTACACCTCAGTAACTTCTGGCACTCACTGTAAAAAAAGAAAAGTACTGAAATCACTGAAACTACAAACGTTATGTCCAGAGGTATCAATGATGACACTGAACAATTTTCATCACTCTAGCATAAAAACTACCGGGTGATAAAGCTTGTGCAGCCCCTGATATACTGTATACTGGTTAATGGCTATTTGATTTCTCTCGTGGTCATACAAGGGTCATCACATTTCAAAGTAATATAGCAATCCAGTTTTTAAAAATTTCGTTATCCTTTTGGCATATTATCTCGAGTCTATCCAATGAAATAAAGCGATAATTTAACTCTTAATATAAAATAACGAAACGGTATTTATGTACTCCAACTTTCTATATCAGCTTTAGATTTCAATACATATAACAGCATTTATCAAAACTGATACTGTTATTTATATCAAACAGTTCAAAGTGAATGCTAGTAGCTACAACTTGTACATACGAGCGTTGAGTTACATGTCTCGTGTACTTAGAAAACTGACAATAAGGATAGCAGGACAGGATAGCACGGCAAGATCGAGTCGACTTTGATTCCGGAAAACAAATCCAAGTGCGTCTATTCATCCGGATCTATATGTGGAATGGAAAGAAATGAGACGAATTTTAATAGGGTAGGGCGGGGCTATTCCGCTCACGGGGCTTTTCCGCCCGAAATAAGCAAATTAGTCTACTGCCCAACAATCATGCGCAGCGATGACTTGCCTGCCAGTTCATTGTCAAACTTGGTGTTTGTACTACCTTTCTATGAATTTACTTGAGGTAGTTGGCTGCTGTTTTAATAGTATTAACAGAAGATTACAAGGTAAGTAATTTATGTTGCTTTTTGCCTTGAATAAGAAATACCGTTTGTAACTCAGGGTCTAGTACCTGCAGATAGAGATTTTTGACTGAAAATCAGTGCCAGTGTAGGTTATAGTGTGGATTACGTCCATGCATAGCAGATGGCACGTTTCTTTTATCATAGCTCTCAAATGGTGCACAATTTCAAAAGTTCGCCCAAACAAAGAGGGGTTATTCTCGCCCAGTTACAATATAGGTTTCTTGTACTCTTTTAACCTAATTATTTCTTATACAACTATTAATGAGTTTTATTTGATCATTTCAGATAGTACACATATAAACAAAGGAAGCTGGAACGAAACTGGACGAGGACGACATTACTCGTACTGTTACGAGCGTATTAAACGGCGATGTAAGTATGAGAGGAGCAGCGGGTCTTTTCAGAGTGCCTACTCCACACTGAAGAATCGCGTTCATGCATATCAACGTCAAGGAACATTAGGAGGAGAAGTATACAAATAAGTTCGTCATCTAGTGTTCAGTTTGGAAGAGGAGAAAGATTTAGTTTCCAGGTTAAAATACTTGGCAGCAAGAGGCTTTGGATGTACACCGGAGCAAAAAGAAAACCGTAGACTATTGTAAAACTAAATTGTGGCAATAGTGAGTCAAGTGATGACTTGGTTCCAGTTCAAATAGAATACAGTGATGAGGAAGATGCACCATGTGGATTTTGTGGGTTAAAGTTTTATTCTCCGAAATCAGCAACCAAAGGAAACTGCATCAAATGCCAGAAATGTGAACTATGGGTTTCACGAAGTGTGCGTTGGTGCAGTTGGTAAGAAAAACTTCATTTGTGGCAAATTCATATAATTAAAATGCAAAAGTACTGTGAGCGGTAATAGCCCCAGGGCCGGGCGGAATAGCCCCGTTAATTCTGAGATTTGCTTTCTGTACAACATTCGCTGTTTTATTTGATCATAATTATAGTAAGCGAAATATGTGTTTATAATATCTGTACGTTTTAAGTGATTAATAAAGGCTGTTCTGCTCTGTATAACATACAAAAATGTTTTATAACACCAAAAATTTGGAATGAGCGGAATAGCCTCGCTCTACCCTATGCTTAGCTGTAAAGATGAACTGTAATATTCATGGTAAACAGATGTTCTTTAATGTTTTTTTTAAAAAAAATATGGTATCCAACGTTGTCATCGGAGGGTGAAATGGAAAATTACGCTCAAAGGAGTCCAGGGTCCATAGAGATTAAGAGTTAAGACATTCATATTTCAGGATGCATCTTTCAGGATAAGGGAAAAATCCAGTTATCCAGATAACTGGCTCTGTCCGAGATTCGAACTCTGAACCTTTTGAACCTGAGGCAGACAAACATCTACGCTACAGAGGCAGGCTTTAATTTCTATGGGTTCTTTGCGTGCCCGCCTCCAATAAAGCTTTAGATTCTTCTATATATGCCGGTACTATTGGCTTTACTTGCCTTCCCAAGGAAGCCATGCTCAGGATTTCTTACGCCCGAAGAAAGAATCCATGCCCTCAGGCGGGTTCTCACCCGCGACCTTGTAAACCATAGACTAGCGTTATCAGTAGACAAAGGAAAATAAATTTAAATCTACAAGAAATATTAATTTTTTGTCAAACTAATAGGTTAATTAAACCTCTTTACGACTTAATACAGCATTAGCGTGTTCAATTATACAGAAAAAGTAGTTAGTTTGGATTCGTTGTATAGCGACAAAAAGTGATACACAGAACTAGTTTAAAAATGTGTTCGTAAATATTTTGTTTATTACTTTCCTCAATTCAGGTTTGCCACAAAGTAAAACAATACATTTAAGGTGTACAATAAAAACAAATTTTAGGTATATAAATGTGAAATTACTAATAATCAACCTAAATACATATTAATCCTTGATTAGTGTATTTAAATATCGAAACGATATTTTGGATGGTAAGACATTTCACAGATGAATGTCCTTAAGCCTTGCTTTGTACCCTACAATTTTCCGCATGCTATTTATTACCTCGAATAGGCAATACAGCGATTTTCCTCTTCTCTTTTACCTGCCATCAATAAGTTGCTTTCCCGCCCACTGCCTGTAAAGAAGCGTTTATTTCCTGAAGTAAAACTAGCTCGAAACAAGGCTCCACAATTCTTCTGCGTCTTACTGTGTGTTTACAAATTGACACGGTGACATCGACTGACAAACGGCCTTGTCACAGAATGAACTGCGGAGTATAATTGAGAATACGGCGACTGAATACGCCACACACAGACAATAATGAGAAGGAATTTCAAACAAAACTTCGCTCACTTAATTAAATTGGGATGCAAATGTCAACACGCAGCATGTTCGTGTTCTTTTACTTTCCATTTGAACAACTATGTTCGTGTTATGTTTTCTGAACGGGCATTAGCTTGGCAAAAATTAAAACATTTTCGAATTACTGAAGAAAATACGGCACAATTGACAAATTTTACTTTACATACAGAATATGGTAATCCATATTATTCCCTTCTTCCGTACTAGTGTTAAATCTTAGTGGCCTGTTACAGCGTCCTGCAGTTTCTTGGACGCAACAGAGATCTGTTGCCGACCCCCTTCAGAGTAACACCTGGTTTCAATATCGCTGGTTAGATGGCAGCGCAATCACTATCAGCAACTATTCATATATTTATCATAATTTTAAACCTAAAAGGGGAACTTTGAGTCATGGTATTAAATATTTTATCTGATAATTACCTTCCCGTTTGAGGAAACCCACCAGAAATACCCAGTTAATTTGCTCGAAAAAGGGACTTGAACCCAGAAACTGCCGAATGCGATTTATAGTCTTTACTATCTTATATATTAATCTCGGTGTAAACAAATCTGTTCCAAATGATTATGTCACTTTTAAGAAGTTCTTTGAAAATATTTTACATGTGAAAGATTTCCCAGAAATGTTTCGGTTTAATGGTCCTGGATGCCTTCATACTTGAAGAAATAATGAAGACGTTGGCGTGACTAAAACTGGATGGAGGAGCTCCCCGACTATTTGAAGACATGCCTTCCTTACTCAGATCTGACCTATGCAGACCAATATCACCCTGAAGATGCGGTCCATGCTGAAACCTCGATATCTTCGGTGCCAAGCTCGGGAAATACATGTATTCCTGACGTCGGACCTGAGAGCGGAAGTTTAATACTTAGTAAATTAATATTCCGTCAAGACATCAGAGCAAGATACAAGACTATTTGTAGAAAAGTTTTACATTTAATAATTAAAAAAGAACGATTGTCTCTAAACCATTTACTGGCCTGTTCCATTGCAGTTCATAAAATACATTACTTACTGGACATTTTAAGGTAAGGTAACTAAGAAAAACCCTAGCTTTACTAGCCTACTCTTTCTTTATTATTTTAAAATACTGGATTTATTGTAGATGTCCACTCTACTGAACTATATATATAACGTGGCTAAAATTGTAGTGTTGAGTGAAAAGGTTGGTGAAACGTCAACAGTTTCAAAATGAGTGGTAATTAACAAATAAGGATGTAATGACAAAATTATTTTTCTTCGAATATAAAAGGTAGGAAATTTAGCACATCTAAATATTACGTCGTGTATTTCTAACTTAGCATGGCAAAATTAAAGAATACTTTCATAGGTTTAAGATATTGACCAAACTTATACATATAATGACGTATAAACTGTCATGCACTGTCTGAATGTGAGATTTTGAGGGACAAAAGACATTACGTAGAATTGTGAATGGGGATTTAGGCAATAAATACGTATATTACTACGTACATCTCACATCCAACGATTTTCGTTATCACTACATTCTTTCCGCTGGACATGGACTTAATTGTACTACAAAATACTGAAAAGGATTTGAAAATGCCACGGAGAAGAAAATAATTGAATTTCATAGAGAAGGCGTGTAGAAATATCTTAGGTGCTGACAATTGGCGTCAAAAACAAAAATGCAGGTTTCATTTCAAGCTATATACATAGATGCTCATGATTTAATACTTAACCAACTATAATCAATCCTGTTTAAATTATATATTACACAAAACTGTCAAAACCCATAAACAACTTCCACTGTAACTATAGGTTTACGATGAACTTTCTATTAACGTTCATCCAAGAAAAGCTTTGCTTTATTTCGTTTGTACTTGCTATACTTAAGTTCATTAACAGGGCACACTAAATAATTAAGAAAAAAATGTTATTAGAAACCACTACACCGACATTTTGTATTAACTAAGATATTCTCTGTGATCGCAAATTGTGACTTGAGGTTAACTGGTGACCTAACTTAACCACTATAATTATCCAAAATCTTATTCGACCATTCCGATCCATGATTTGTCTACCAATAAGCGATAATTCAGATAGGAATATGCCAGATTTGGAGTTTTGTAGGAAAGAGGTTAAGGGAAGCTGGACTTCGGACAAACTTTTGTGAATTTTCATCCTTTACTAGCAGGAGTTTAAGGAAATCCCAGTAAGGGATAAAGGAAAGATTTCACCATAAAACTCTTCTAGATCATTGCAGAATAATTTCATGAACGGCTGCAGGTAAATTTAATCAATTCATTATTCAGGTTAAATATAATCGTGCAACATCGCGCAAACCAGATTAATCATTATTAAGGCAGCAACAAAATTATACGGAATTAGTTAAAGTGTAGAACTGTGTCTCTAATGCAGAACATAAAAAATAGATTCCTTTATCCTTGAAAACGGATCTTTACGTTCGTCACTACCCCTTTACAAAGTCTTCAGAGCGCAAGGTACAAGACTTCTACATTTTTTCAGCCCCGTTGAGCAAATAATTCCTTTTAGAGGTGCCATAAAAAGAAATCACACGGATTGATGCCTGGTTATGAGCCGGCCACATTCGTTCAGGACATAGAATGCCTTTGCAGCGCTAGCCCGGACTTCATCATGCGTGAACCAGTGCCCGACGTGAGATTTTTTATTTAGAGTCAAAGCCGGCCGAAATGCATCCACGATCGGACATTTTCGGTTGGCTTCGCTTTTGCCAAACAAAATTCTTAGCTTTATACTGATCAAATATTCTTTAAAATGCCTTTCTATGGAGATCTCACATTAAACGTCCCATTATTTAGCATTTCAGCGAGAAAATTGAGGTTATACCCAGTATTATTTTAAAGACAACATGTTTGAAACCTACACTTCACTGAAAATACTCGTTTTGAGTTATCTTAAATACCAGCAAGTATTTTTACTTTATGTCCCTGCATATTGGCACAGAAGATACTTCTCAATAAATAAAATTTTAGAAAAATGTGTGAGAGGGGTAACTTAACTAAAAACCAAAATTTCATTAAATATAAACCACTCAGGTGGTTTTGTCTGTGGCCCGTATTCGGAAGGTCCGGTTTCGATTCCCGTGGCCACACTACCTGACCTATTGATTTTTTCGCGGGTTTTCCGGGTCGCCAGGAGAGTGCTCGGTAAGTTAATTACATCCACCGAATTTCCTGTCCCATCATTTCTTCATTATTTGATCTCTCTCATCTGGTGGTATCTTTCAGGGTAGAAATGTCAGCGGGTGTTTCGGCGTTGCATGGTAGGATGATATACTGTTGATAAACATTCTTCCTCCGGTAGGACGGTCTCCGGGGTGACAGTCATTTCCGGACCACGTAGGGGGTATGCCGGTTGTGGTGCTCTGCCGGGGTTTCCACCGGTAAAGTGTAGGGACCCTGACCTCTGTACTGTCGTAGCTCATTGGGCGGTCGCCCTGTCTTGTTACCTTATCCAAGTTTGGATCTCCGTGCCGAGTTTACTCTGTACCATAATCCAATCCAAATACCAAACTTAGTTGAGCAAGACAGGCAGATTTAAGAAAATAGTTCAGCAGTTGAGCTTCAGAAAACCATGATCTTTATATATTTATGAACCACAAAAAGACAAGAAAATATTGTTTATTAGAAAGCTTTAAATTAATTTAATTGTAACTGTTGTATTTAAACTTCATCCCCAATTGTAGAATAAATCCGAATTTGCTTTATTTATATTGATAAGTTTAGAGAACTTACTGGCGGTACGAATTATATAACGTTACGTATTCAAAATTTGACTTCCACATACAAATATTTTAACAAATGTCGGTTTTAAATCCTCAACACTACAAAAACCTATACACTGTTTTAGGGAAATTGAGTTTTCAAATTTATACTTTTAAGTGGAAAGTCGTTATTCGTGGTTTGGCTCTTAATCCTGCAAATGGAACGCAATTTCAAGCTATCCCATAGCAACCGGCTATTAAAAGATTGACTGACGCTGTAAAGTACTTTAGTTCACTGTTGCTACTATATCTTCAGACAATGTAATAATTTATAGAAAAATATCCTGCATTAGAATGTATAAATAAAAAACTTGTTAAAATAGTTGGTAACAGAGTCGAGAAAGTCGTTTTAGGTTATCAAAGACCGCACTCTAATTGTCAACAGAGGGAAAACAAAATAGTTCAATAAAGTTTTCGAGGAGCAGATGGTTCATTACATTCCGTTGGACCCATTGCAGTGCAACGAATTTCCAAACGCATTACAAGAGCAGGTGGCACTGTTATAGTCGATTACACTCGACTGTAGTTTCCAACAAACTCTGAGTTCAAGCGAAATAACCTAAACGGTGGATGTGCCAGATTCGGACCAATTAACTCACTTCTCTGCTCGCCCATATGCCTTTTATAGGGGAATGTATTTTTAGCTTTCCGCCATTGACCTGGCAGATAAAGGAATGCAATGCCGGAATTTCAATATGCAGGTACTAAATGTGGCAGTTCAATTTTCACTTCGCTGATGTGATTCAGTGTAAATTTCCTTGTCACCTCCGTATTTAGCACTTAATCCGTTGGATAGACGAACACAGGGCTCTCTAATTTCTTGCGGTGGCAGCACTCACTGTACGTCAAATTTCACTTGGGAGGACGCACTTTATACTGTTAAGCATTAACTTGCTAATTAGCTCACTGAAATTTTCTACAGAGTTCTAAAATGTTCGAAAGGACGGGAAAGCACCTTCCGAAAGTCCCGTTATCTCTCGACAGTGCTTCTGGTGTTTGTACTGTATTCAGTCAGTCGACCGAAGCCTTTAGTGAAACAACTTAATTATATTTCAGTGCCATCTAGAGGTGCGACGCGAAGGTTTCCAAGAAAATATTCTACCCAAAGCTATCTTTGTATTGACAACTTTTTTACGCATTTGGCTGCAACAATTTTGATAAATTATTCAACTATTTGATAATGTGTACATATAGTACGAGGGGCGTTCAAAAAGTAATGCAACACTTTAAGGCAGGTTGGCTTTAATCAGGATTCAAATTATTTTAGAATGTTTCGGCTACAAAACCCTATTTTTCAACCTAATCTCCATTCAATGCTAAGGCCTTACGTGACCTTGATGGGAAATCCTGCCTGGTCTGTGTCGGAGCCGACGTCCTGCTGCATCAATAACTTCCATTATCATTAACGTAGTGTTTCCCGCGTATCCTTCATTGCGCCAAACAGGTGGAATTCGGAAGGTACGAGATCAGAGCTGTAGGGTGGACGAGGAAGAATAGTCCACTGAAATTTTGTAAACTCGTATCGGGATACGTATGTGAGGCCTTGCATTATCATGCAGAGAGTTCATTTGCAGTTTTGTGGCTACGAACTCGCTGAAGTCTTTTCTTCAATTTCCTTAGAGTAGCACAATACATTTCAGAGTTGATCGTTTCCCCATGAGGGAATACATGGAACAGATAATCCTTTAGGAGTCTTAGAAAGCCGTAGCCATGATTTTACCAGTTGGGGGTACGACTTTGAACTTTTTCTTGCAAGGTGAGTTGGTGTCGTACCACTCCATGGATTGCCGTTTTGTTTCGAGTTTGAAGTGATAAACCCATGTTTCATCGCCTGCAACATATTTGGCAAAAACGCTTGTCACCCTCAGCCTCATAACGAGCAAGCAACTCCGCACAGATGGCCCTTCCATGATCCTTATGGTCGTCAGTTAGGCGTCGAGAAGGAAGCCAGTGATATCTTTGAGTACCCCAACTGGTGGACTAGTGTGTCAGCACTACCAACAAACTCCAAGTTCATCAGTGAGGTGTTTGTGCTCCGTCGATCACCTTGGATAAAGAGTCCGTACGTTCCAACATTGCAGGAGTCGCAGCTGTGTGAGGCCGGTCGGCATGCGGGAGATCAGAAAGTTCTCCTCGACCATGTGATGACAGACGCTTCACCCAAGGACTCACCATGCTTCTGCCCACACCCAGGTCTCCGTACACTCTGCAAGTGCTCATGAAAACCCATGATGCTCTGATTTTCCGCCAAAAGAAACTCTTTAACTACTCTGTTTGGAACACACTTCGTTACAGACGCCATTTGAAGGTTAATTAGCGCTGCCAACTATCGGAAATTGATGAAACTGAGGTCTATTGGGAATATTTAAAAATGTGCTTCACAGAATTGTGTATTCGACCAAAATGGACAGAAATAAATGGGTTGAATTACTTATTGAACGTCCCTCGTGTAAATGTGAAATTGAAAAGTTTTTGAAAAGTAGAAATTATAAGCAATGGTGGTAGGAGAAAGTCTTATGAAAACGCTTTTCTAAAAATTCCTACCAAATTCTGATCCTAGCCATCCTGGGCACTTTTCAAGAGCGTAATATTTTTGAAACAGTGTTTGTCTGGACATAAACCATCACTTGTCTAAGCAGGAGTTCTGGTCTGAAAAATGAACGTACCTGTTTAAGAGACCTGTTCTCCCACAATTTGGTTTTATTAAGACATAGTTTTATGACTACAGAATCGCTACCCCCAATTTAAAATTAATCCTAAAGGTTTATTAACAAGGGAACTATAGCTATGCTCACATTAGGTAGTGCGATAGGCCATAATTTTCCATTAAAAGCTCGTAGAATATATAAATTTGTTTTAATGATCTCAGTGGCTCTGGAAGAATTGACAACATTGACAGTTGACAATTTTAAATGTGCAGTCATAACACTAACATGCTGTACTCGCTACGAGAGCGTGTTTACATTTTGAAAACACATTGGAAGACAAATTCTTTGGTAACACAACATGAATTTGGAAGAATTTAATGTACACGATATTCCGACAAAAGCAACAATTTTATCGCTCGTAAGAAAGCTGAAGACAAGTGGTATACTCATTAGTGAGAGTGGAAAACCTAGACCGCCATGGAATGCAGAGATTGTTACAAATGTTTGCAGAAGGCTATTGAATTGTCCAAACAAATCGTTTCGTCGATTAAGCCATGAATCAGGGTATTCATGTCAAAGAGCTGCGAAGAAATCGGGATTACGACCTCAGAGTTCATATGGTGAAACAAATGAAATAAACGGATTATGATAAACTAATCAGTTACTGTCGATAGTTTCAGAGTGCTCTTATTCCACGTCCAGACATTCTCCATAACGTGGTTTACAGATGAGGCATGGTTTCATCTGTCAGGCTACACAAACACAAAATACCAGATATTGGGCTGCTGTAAACCCCCAAGTGATCCACGAAACCCAACTGCATGATGAAAAGGTTGGAGTAAGGTGCGGGGTGTCAGTTTCTAGGATCGTTGGTCCCATTTTCTTTAATACGACTGTAGACACTGAAGTTCATATGGATATCTTCAATATATTTGTGGAACAGCTGGATGGTACCAAATTGAGAAAAGGTTATTTGCAGCAAGATAGAGCAACGTACCATATATCTAACCATGGAGCTTGTAAGCAGTTTCTTTGATAATCGAATAATCTCAAAAGATCTGTGGCCGCCCAAATCCCCTGACCTAACCTCAACGGATTTGTTTTTTCTTGTGGGGGTTATCTAAATACAGTGTACAAGAATAGGCCACGGACAATTGTTCAAGGAATCCATTCGAACCGAAGTAAGTAACATTGCCGAGGATACTCTCCGTAAAACTTCAGAGAATATGGTAAGACGAGTGCAAACATGTATAGATGCTGGTGGAGGACACTTCCAACATTTTCTCAGAGATGTAAATAGTGTAATGTAATCTCCCAATTGTGTATTATATTCTCCCAAAGCTGTACGTATGTCCTATTATTGGTTCAAAGATTATGGCCTATTGAAATGGTTGAGCTTTATATGGATCGCATTGTACCATAAAATTTTCACATGCGTGGCATGAGGACAGTAATAGTTACCTTGTAAGACACAGCAAGAATCAAACTAGAGAGGATAGTATAAAACGTCATTGAAAGGGAATGAAATACTTTACACAGCAGCCAATGTCAAGGAATAAAAAATAAGTTTAACAATGTACGTTTCAACTTTCACAGATATGGTAAAGTACTTTCTCAGAACGCGCTAGTTCATACTAGGCGGTTCATATCCCCAACTCCATAGATTTTATTTAAATAGCGCATTCCATAGCCAGAACCATGCTTTTTGAAAACTGCATTATCTTTGTCAGGTGGGCGAAATAATTGCTAAACGGATAAGTTGACGAATGCTCTATTGCACGGTGGGAATGTTACTGCATTATGAAAATAACTTTCGCTGGAGGGATTTAATTAGCAAAGTATGTTAACAAAATTAGCTAAACAATTGATTTAAAAGATGAATGTAATAAATGGAATGCAATCTACTAATACGCACTTTCAAAATTGTGCAAAATGATGAAATGGCATGCTACATCTCAAGATTTGCTCCGCCAAATAAGGGATGTTAGCCGAAATTTACACTTTCTTGTAACTGAGAAAAGCATACAGGACAACTAAAAGTTTAAACAAGAAGTTTCTGTAAACTGAAAACAGTACCATACACACTCTGCATTAATTCACTAGAAGAATAAGAATTACATCTAAAATATCATGAAACGTCTTTCTGAAATGGCTAATGCTATGAAAATAGCAAGACATACATATACCAGGCTGCATAACTCAATGAGCTATGATTTTTGTATAATCCATTGTCTTATTGTTTTTATTGTTACAAGTTGTTTAAAAATTGGTGAAAATCAAGCAAAGGTATTTCACAAGCGATTCACAAAATCCAAAATAAAACGAACAAATTTCTAGTAGCTGAAAGGTCCACTTAGAGCGATGTTTGAGATAGGACAATCTTTGGGTTTCATCCTTGAAAGATAAGTTAAATACGGAATACATATCCGCGATCGAGTTTACTTTTACTAAACTTTAACGTAATACTTTCACATTACTTTACACATTCAGCGAATTATTACGATATATTTTCCTGTACTATTAAGTTGATTGAAACGAACATTTACACATAAAGGTTTCCTGCAAGTACACATACTTATTGGTAATATGGTAGTAAGTAGCCTTAAGTTTGTAGCCATATTTGCGCTCATTGGCAAAACATTCCGTACTAAATGTGCATAGTTCTATTATGATCACAATTTTCTCACTGTCGGACCGAATTAAACCAAATTCTATGGTGCATGTTTTCAAAAAATTTTGACAAAGGAAATCCGCTTATGAAGAAAATTCGAAACATATCACAATTTCATCAGTGCTAATTTTTTTTTATTTCATATTCATGCATTTGTTTAAGAAAACAAATTTAAAATCGGTTGTTTACGAAGTCATATTTTGTTCATAAAATTGTATTTCCGGGTAACTTACATGCAATATAAGATCTTTTTGAGGTAATAATGTAAACTAACCTGTAGTCTTAAAACCTAGTGAGTTTATTCAGAATTTGTTTCTTAGAACAGTTAATTTGCTGTGTCATATTTTAAATAAAATATCTAAATTTCCGTGGTTCAAGAACTTGTAATCCGTTACAAATTGTTGCATAGGATACTTTTATCCACTTAACGTTACACAAGATGAATGTTTAATAAGGCATATCTAGTTTAAATTTAACTAATATGAACACAACCATGTACCAAATGAAAAAATGTCCTTTAACTGGTATCCTGTTTATACGAAAAGATTTATTGGAACATTTAAAATAGCTGCACTTAAATACGAGGGCACATTTTAAAGTTTTAACTATCACCGAGTAGTTTGTGTGCTAGTGATGAAAATTCAGTATCATTGATCCCTCAGGACAATGTTGGTAGTTTGTGATTTGAGCCCCTGTTCTTTTGCAGTGAGTGCCAGAAGTGACTGAGGTGTAAGATGGAGAAAATTAAGCCTCTTAGTGTGATCAAATTCCTGCATTTGAAGGGCAAAACTACCCTGGAAATCCCTAATAATATGACGGCTGTTTATGGAAATGAGTGCCCATCGTACACATGACACTATTGTTTATGGAAATGAGTGTCCATCGTACACATGACACTATTGTGAGGTGGAAAAGGAATTTTCAAATGGTCTTCTGTCCCTGTCATATGAGCCAAGAGCTGGTAGACCGTCAATGACAAACGATGTTCTCATAGTGAAGAAAGTGGAGTTTAATACTGGAAGACAGACGAGCAACCATCCAAATGATCATGAATGAGACACATCTTAGTTATGGTAGTGTGTGGAAAATTATTCATGACGAACTGCATATGTCTAAGGTGTCTGCACGGTGGGTTCCACGTTTGCTACCCCCTTTCCAAAAGCAAAGACGGCGTGGCCTTTAAAGACAGATGTTGATGCTGTTGGAACAGGATGAAGGTGCTTTTTTGATCGTTTGGTAACCGTAGATGAATCCTGGCTCTATCAGTATGATCCAGAGACAAACCATGAGCATGGAATGGAAACATGCCGAAATATCCCAAAAAGGCACGGGTGCACAAGTAAGCTGGGAAGCTCATGCTTCAGTTTTCTGGGACTGTCATGGAGTCATCCTTGCAGATTATCTTACCAAGGACCAAACCGTCACTGGCAGATACTACTGCAATCTTCTGGACAAGTTACGAGCAGCTCTGATAAAGAAACGACGCGGTATGCTCTCCAAAGGTGTTCGTCTTCTGGTTGACAATGCACCAGCTCATTCATCTCAAGTTGTAGTTGACAAAACAGGGGAATGTGGCTTTGAGGTGTTACAGTATCCGCCTTATTCGCCCGATCTGGCACCAAGTGACTTTATTGTTCTCAGAAATAAAGAATCCATTGCGTGGTCGTCGATTTGATAACACAAATAACGTCATTAATAAAGTGGCAGAGTGGTTTAAAGTGAATTCTGCAGACTTCTACAATCAAGATATTCGAAGGTGAAGAAACGCTGGGGAAAATGCGTAAATCTGGATGGTGACTACGTAGAGAAGAACTAACAAGCACATATCAACACAAACACTATCACATTTTTAAAGGGTGATCATTAAAACTTTACGACATCCCCTCGTAGATGGCGCCACCAGTTAAAGCCTCAACCAAATATTTAAACAAGAAAAATAAGTATTTCAGAAATCGATAAGGTCCTGCAAAATATTACTGAATCAAATCCTGCTACTTTTATAGTTTTAGTATAAAATTATTCGATATGAGTAAATAGGAGTTTACAGATTACTTTTAGATAAACATTTATTGTTTGTATTCGTAACGTCAACATTGAAAGATAACTACGGAAGGTTTTGTTTATTTGTATTGGTTTATCGTTATACAAATTTGCTTCTGAATCAGTTTAGTCCCATAACATTCAAGATGTACATTTTATTTCCCATGTACATGTCTGAAATGTCTACAAATCTTATTATAAAATGAATAAAATATGAGTGATACAAGGGTTAAAGGTAAGATATTTTGTGAGTAGGTCTCGACCTACTCACAAAATAAAATCCTTTTAACCCGTACATCATACACTATTTTAGATAGACCTTAATATTTGTAGATATATTATAGATCATATATAACTATATAGTATTGTTTTGCCTTTCTCAGTCATGATACTCATGGAGTTGCTATATTCATGTGTCTTGCTTAGCAACATGACTTATAAAACCACAACATTCTACATAAGAGGCAGTGGAAATAATAAAGCGATGAAAATAATTTAATAAATTGCAACTTTTTCCAAACTTAATCTTTTGAGAAAACTGAAATGTTGTTTATACAATTATTGTAATTTTAAATTGTTATACCCTGCCTTCAGATTCATGGCCTTCTTGAATGAGGCGATTGTCACATTCCCACGAAACCAAAGTTGGTATTACCGATGTGTTGTAAGTTTGAGTACTGAGTCTTTTTGAGTTTACAGTCGTAAACCACTCAAAGCCCCAGTTTTAGTATTAACTATTTAAAAACTACACTATACATAAATAAGAATAAAAAAAGTCATGATAAAATAAAGAAGGTACATTTTCCAAGTAAAGTGTAGCTTTAGTCGGGAATTTGCTGGAAAATACGAACGTATTTGAATTAATTGACACTTAGAGTTTTCCTGAAAACCGTACGCACACGCCTTTTTTCTAAAAATAAGTGCTTCTGAATTCTGAGAGCATGAAAAAGTACATTTTCTGTATATGAATTTTGCAACACTTGCTGTAGTTACTATGTACGCAGTAGGGATGGTAAAACACTGTACCAGTTACACAACTTATTTAGCATTTTTGTAGCCGCCCCTTTCTCTAGGGGGATGTTACGCTTCTACAATATGACCACCCCATCTCCTAATGTCGTCATTATTGCAACTAAAATCAGCAAATGCTCCGAGAATACTGAGCGAGCTCTGTATTCTGACCTCGTTTTGGAGAAACATCTTCAAAACTTGGAAAAAGCACCAGGAAGAAAAAGTGAACACATTCAAGCAAGTCGTAAATCCATTATGTAAATCAGGCATGTTACTTACTGAGTCGCTTTTGTGCTTTATCCGCTCCTTGTCGAGCATACAAACCTGGTTGTCACCGAGTACTGACAGATTGCCAAACAAAACTCCACCTACTTCTTCAGCTGTAGCAAAAAGTTTTCTGTTGCATTCATATACAAGAGATAAATACGTATTTACTCACACGTTTCATACTTTGGATATTAGTTGAACTTAACCACAGCTGCATAAACAGGACTAAAAAAATTGGTGATTTCTTAGATTGCTAGCTACTCTTATGAAACGCTGCAGAAATTATAAGAAAGAAGCTATGAATATAGAATTTAACGAATTAAATTGAGACAAGAGGCTAGGGCATAAAGAACGGAAGGCCGAATTCCACCGGCCCAACAGAACTACCAACCTCGAGGACAAGACTTTTTCGGGGACTAGTAGATTTATTGAGACAAATGCGGCCAAATACCTAGCTAATCTGATAGTAGATGGCTAATGCAATTGTTAAAACTAGTCTAGGCTTAGTATTTTGGAAACTTTATAGTTTTTACAAACTATCCTTGAAAAAACTTGCTTTTGATGAATTTAAAACAATTTCCATAAAGGGTTTTTATAAAGGAATTGTGGTAACAGTTTTATAAATAAACGTGGACGAGAAATAATTCCAATAAATAATTTGTATTAAAATCAATATATAATAAAGATGTACAAATTTCAGTTACTTTGTTCGGCGAGAAGTTACTACATAGCCAA
Organism: Mantis religiosa; assembly: GCA_030765055.1. NCBI lineage: Eukaryota > Metazoa > Arthropoda > Insecta > Mantodea > Mantidae > Mantis > Mantis religiosa. The sequence continues at coordinate 81,744,652 of CM060959.1, forward strand.
GTTTCGTTAAGTAAAAGCAATCAAGTCAATGTAGCTTACGCAACTTGATGTTACAGCGAATTAAAGCTAGATTGAAATCAATGTGACTGCAAAAACAAAGAACTATTCGTGCGCTTTTCAGTTCATTATTATTAATCCAAGCTATAGACACTCATTTTAGGACTGAATGCAAACCCTTCTCATACATGCTTCAAAATTTTCGTGTTGATTGGACGTGTCATCAAAACACACCATCTATGGGGTATACTCCCATATCGGAGCAAATATACCATTTCTTTATTGTAAACCTAGGAAAAGTATACACAATGATCATTAATACCAAAACACGCAAGCGAAGCAAGCTACATTCCTTAACGAGCCTTAGGATTGACTATTTATTACATTTTATACGACTAATTTCTACTACAATAAGTGGAGTCATTTAAAAAGGGATGTCGGGTGAGCCCAAAGACCTTATGTTCTTAAACTAATCCGTAATTAGAATTACTATACAGCTAAATTTGTACTCATTAACGTAAGTATTTTGCGTATTACACTGTTCTACGATACGGAACTTGAGACAAACTTCTGTCCACCCCGAAAATAATCATTGTCGCGGCGACACGCATAAAAGGTTCGCGCGGAGCGATAACGTGGCTTGTTTACACAGAGGAACTGATAAAGATAGCACGCAGATAAAGGTCTGTCGAAACAAACTGAGATAAATGGAAATTTATGGTGACATCTTGATTGATAGAGATTATTCGGTTTCTTGGTTGTTCTGGAACAGTCTGGAATTATCAGATGAGGTATTTAAGGAAGCGACGACCCGCCAAGAGTCAGTCGTAAACAGAGTGGAGTAGTAAACAGCTGTAAGGACAGACGTAACAGGAGTGTTGTAACGAGAGCTGATGTAATCAGAACGCTGTTATGGTCATCGACCTTGGTAGATTGCGATTGTGTATGGTGTAATACTGCTCCTGTGAGTATTTCTACGCAAATAAAGAACGATTTGAATTTCTGCAAATCGGACTTTTAATTGTACGAACCCACAAAGTCACATTATGTATGATTTAATTGGTTATATTATATGGAAACATGTAAAATGTGCTCGGCTTGTTTGGACAGTTTAGCGAACGCAGGCATAGTTCTTTTAAGGGGAAATGTTATTGCTTTGTTGCTGACTGATGAGCATTTTCCGCGGATCCTAAAAGTAGAAAGCTTTTGTAGAAGTTTGAGGTTCAAGGTTGCACCAAAGCGTCGGATTTTGGTGAAAGTTAAGTAAACAAGGGAAACAGGCATCAGCAGATATTTTGGCAGCATATCAGAAGGAAGAACGTCATCCACGCGAAGTATAGCACCAAAATATGGCCAATGGTGGCTTAGATGAGCTGAAGCCACGGGGATGCAGATTTGGGTATACATATTAGACAAAAGATGTAGTAGCCCCCAGTTTTTGTTCAGACCTAGTGACAAACATGCACTACTCGTGATTAGTTCATTGCGACTAAAATGGCCACTATATGTCGCGTGTGAACATTAGGTGAAAGGAATAAGTGTAAGCGAGAGAAATAATTCAAGCTACCAGCAAAATATATTCCTTGCTGTAAAACCTGCAAGCCGAGGGCATCAACAGAAATCAAAATGTGCCCAATTTTTTTATTTGCGTGTGGCAACCGATAATAAACGGATTTTATATCAACATTCTTTGACGTGTGATTGGAGCTTCCAAACCCGTCCGCGACCCTGGATCTTCGATCTGTAACAATGCACAGATGAGTCCTTGCTCATTAAGTTCCCCAAGTCCCTGAGTAAGCGGAGACATTCAAACAAAATGTACCCCCATAAAATTCCTCGTCCCGAAAATAACCATTCAGCGCCGGAGAGAGTCGCACAAGAAGCCAGGATCCACTGTTTTGGGAGGACCTGAAAACGCACATGGAGACTTCGCGGACGCCACCCAGACTAGGTGACCCGTCGCAGATTGAAACCAAACTATGTTTTCGTGGTTCGTCACAATTCTATAAATGAATTCACATCGGCTCGAAAATGTAATATTCACGATATTTAACAATTTCCGTCATCCAACAATGCCACAAGACAAGCGAAGTAACGAAACAACGTCTTTTCTTGTGCTGCTATCCGTTTAAATTACACATCCTTGAAATTATTTGAGAGGTTATTAAGGATGCTAGTTTCGCTAAAATCCAGTAATGACGGTTTTGTCATAATAACAGCGCATTTTTGTGGATAACCCGTATATTAAGTCATTTACGTGCTCACGTATGAATAAGTTCATGAAATGTGTGCTCTTAGCATCAATTACTGTAAAATAATGCCTACTGGCGCTATCTAACAAGCCATGAAACACTTGTCTCCACAACCAGTTGTAGATAAGTAACTCGCTTAGCAGCGCCCCGCATATTTAAGTACGCTATTTTGGTCGGTTTGTATTTCAATAACCTAGTTGCGGTGTTCGGAAGCATCAATTTCCTGGCGCGACACACCTAAGTGGTTTCTGTGGCGTAGAGTGACTTCTGTAAGCAAATGTCGAAACCTGCTACCCAAATCTCTTCACATATTTACGAGCCCTCATTCCACTACAGTGACATCTTGGAATATCATCTACATTTATATAACCAGGACGTTTGAAGCATTAATACCTGCTCGCTTTGTATCAAGAAGGCGTGGAATTATTCATTAGAAGTACACAAATCGAATGCAACCATGCGGCAATAAATCTCGGATCACTGCTATAGAACCTTCGGCTAAACTATAATACCTGTGTCAATTTGTAAAACTGGAGAAAGAATTAAGGTGTAGTATTAAAGTAGATATTATAGCTCTGATAAATAAAAGACATGGCGTCGTAACCTAAGAGGGACTAAACTTTGGTAACACAGGACCCTGTAATCCCGTTCATATACGCCACACTAATCTATGCGTCGTAACTTAACAGGGCTAAATTTCCATAACATAGGACCCAGTCATCCCGTTCATGAACACTAGCCTGAGGATTGCTGCCTACGGGATAGGATTGTTGATATTTAGCTATGAACTTCATTTATAAGAACACTTCTTAAAGCAGTGGTTCGGCTTTCAGAGTGTTCACATCTCTAACAAGTTCGTCTAATAACTGGAGTTGTCAAAACCTCTTACTAGCTCTACAAATTTTAACGAATATTCCAAGACTTGACCTTGAAAAGGCAGCTGTTATTAATATGAAAAATTAATTAGATTACCTTATGATTGGGGAAAAAAGAACACCACACGTAAACTTAAAAACTTTTTTACTTAAGTAAAAGAAATAAAATTAAAACTTCCTTATTAAAAGAAAACTTACAAACAGAACTTTAGAACTGTGATAATGAACACTCTACATTTAGCTGAAGAAATTACAAAATCTGAAATTTCATGTGCCCTGAAACAAATTACACTTGAAATAAATTTAAGATATTCTGACAGTGAATTTTTTGTTTGTTTGCAATTTACGTCCTCCAACGTTAAGTCATATTGGACGACGAATGAAATGGGTGAACTGATGATCAAATGAGTCCGGGGTCCATGGAGGTTAGAGTTACCCGACATTTGTCTATCAGGATAAGGGAAAAACTCCGGAAAAAACCTTGTCCAGGTAACTCGCCCTAACCGTGATTCGAACTAGAGACCTCTTGAACGTAAGGCAGACACGCTACCTTTCACGTTACAGAGGCGGGCTGCCAATGAATGGCTATATGTTTACACTGACGGTTTCGGCTAATTACTCGACAGAGCGTTGAGGCGTATTGATCTTCAGGTGACCAGCGCTGTGATCGTCTTTTATTGGGTCTTATCTGGTCGATTAGAAGAGTGAAATATTAGTAAGTTAGTGTACAGTAAGTTACGAAACACAAATAGAGCGATTGAAAGCTGTTTGTGTCTATATTATATTTTCTCGCGCCTGCCGATGTATGACACATTGCTGTCCAGAAGACATGATTATATCTGAACAGACTAATACATACACTGGACTCACCTTGTATGTGCGATAAGCTGAGGTAAACATCTGTGATACGAATTTTTCCCGATAGGCTTTCTCGCTTTGCCATGTAGTACCAAATAATGGTCGTACTGGCACTGGTGCAATATGACCACTCTTCTCTTTCTAGAAAATGTCAAGTTTAAATGCTACAAATTTTAATGGAGAAATTTCAGCAATCCTCCAGAGCTTACAAATCCTCGATATCATACAAATAAATTTGAAAAAGTAAGATTATTTGACTAAAGAGCTATAATAGCCATGACATCTGATATAACACTTAAAAACCTAAATATTCCACAATGGCGTGAAATAAAACAATTTAAATAAAAGATTGAATACTTCAATCGATACCAGCACATTGCGGAATACATGGTAATGACACAACTGACTTTTAGCCAAACAGGCAGTAAAATTACGTCAAATTCATTTTAACCACTAAGTTATCACTCCATCAAAATAATTATATCAACACATACCCAGGAACTTAAACATATTACAAACAAAAGGAAAACTATAGGAAAATTTATTAAACGGCGCAATTAGAAATCGATACACTACCAAGAAAATACTCTGTAGCAACTGTGAGACTTCTAAGAGGCCATGGCTATCAAACATTTATTTAGGATTGTTCTAGTGAGATCTTCTGTGTCCTTTCTGTACACTTAAATATATGGATGGAAGCCACCTATTCTGCAGCCCAAACTTTAGTCAACGTACCAACATATCAAAATACTGGAATGTAAAAGCGAATGGCTTCATTGCCATGCTGTTTAACATTAGATACCAACCAATTAAGTACCGAATACCTTTAGCTAGAAACTTAATTTACGTTATATAGTTATCTATTTTAATTCGGAATTACCTTTGAACAATTTGACAGATGGCATTAAACCGTAATTTTGCAGACATCTATGTTTAGTGAACAGTTTGTCCGAGTTTCATTGTCTTATTTGAATTATTGTAATGGCCACGCCGTGGCTCAGTGGTTATACCGCTTCGCTCTCACCAAGGCGGCCCGGGTTCGATCCCAGGCGACCGCAAAGTGAGATTTGTGGTGGACAACACGGCGTTGGGGCGGGTTTTCTCCGGGACCTCCGGTTTCCCCCGCCATCTCATTCCACCGGTGCTCCATCTGCATCTCATGCATCATCAGTGTCACCGCCTGCGGTGCCGTATGTAGTAAAAGTGGGCGTTAAACACTACACACGCACACGAATTATTGTAAGTTTTATAAATATATTAATATCCTATTATTTGCCAATTTATTTTTCCCTATATTTAGAATCAGTTTATAAGGACGAGCGGACGTAGAAACCTGAAATGTTTCATATACATAAATTAGAACCTCAAAGCATGTTTTTAATTTGTGTATTGATTCTGGCCATTTTCAAGATCCATTTAAATATGTGAAAGTCGTTCCGGTGTGTAAGAAAGGTAATAGCATATAGAAACTCTAGACGCATATGTATAATTCCAATTTGTCGAAAGTATTCGAGATTTTAATCAAACACGTTTATGATTATTTTGAAGAAAACTATTTTCGCTAAGCACCATTTTGGAATTCGGATATCACATAGTAATATAGAGGCGATCACTTTATGAAACATTTCTTTATCTAGTCTTAAGTCCGGTAGTGTTGTAGACAGTATATTTTTTTATTTTACGAAAGCTTTTGACACGGTTTCTCATACAACTCTTTTACAGAAATTTACATATCATGGTTTTGATGACAAATATAAAGTTCTTAGTAGATGTCAGTGTTTTTAAATAATGAAGTATCTTCTTTTAAGCTTCTGAAGCATGGTGTACCTCAGGGGTCAATATTAGAATCTCTGCTTTTTGTTATATACATTAATGATCTTCCAAATTTTATTCATAATTCTTTTTTAGAAATATACATGTTTGCTGATTTTGCTGTTAATATTATTGATCCTAGTACTAAAACTAATAAGTTGAAGGTATAATTGGTCAGTTGACTAATCCTGTATAAACATGGTGTACTTCCAAAAAATTAACTCTAAATTACACAAAAACCAAGGCTATATAGTTTAGTTTAAGGAGGGTCAACTCAGAAGAGATCAAATTGATGAAATTCAGGTTTATATCTTCAGTCAATTTGTCTTGGCAAACTCACATTACTCATGCCACTAAAAAGTAAGCCAGGGTGTGTTCATGTTAGATTTTTAAGAATACTATTACTACAGATTCTCTCATTTCAGCCTATTATGGCCATATTCATAGCGATCTCAACTATGGACTTTTATTTAGGGTTCACCATATCTTTAGCACAAAGTTTTTTTATTACAAAAGAGCTTTAGGAATAATTTTTCATGAATACATGTACTATTAAGACTAATAAAGTATCTATTTTACAGTATTTCGATGCAGACTTTCTAAATAACGCCTATAAATTTATTTATACAATATAAATATATTTGTAAAATATAAAATAAAAATACGACGATCAAATTCAAAGAATATTCACCGATTAATGTTCAGCACGTTCGGGAAATTGTGATTTGATATCTTCTATAGTTCCTGTCAAATATAACTAATTCTTTGGAAATGTGAACAAATAAGGTTTATGACCTACATTCTCCCTTAAAACACACAACTTAATTTTATTGTAGCATTAACATTTCCGAGGTATCCCTTATTATAGCTTTTAATCTTTCAGTAACTACCATTCTTTAAAAAGCTGTCGCTATTCATCTGTTTATGTCCAGCAGGATGTATAACATTTCATAGCCGCCCTATGACATGCTTTTAAACATTTGTTTATTGCTAAAGTTTCTTGTAACTCTTGTGCTTTTAGTAAATGTGTCAGCAATTATTTCTGCAAAAATCATCTCTATTAATATACCGTAGATAAACTATTAACCTATTGTACGAATGTAGATGCTGTAAATAAATGTAAAAATCAGGTAAATATGCTCATAACAATATTTCAAGCGATAAATTCACATCTGTTGCCACGCAAGAAACCTCGAATGTCAAAGCCATCACATAGCGGACCGCTTTCAAAAGGTTTGACTAGTACTTTTAGTCTTCTTTACTTTATACAAAATTGTATGTAACAAAATAATTTACAAATATTCTCGATTAACCTTAAGTGGACAGAATAACACCTTTCATAAAATAATTTTTAGAAGAGTGGAGAAAACAGATGAATGTTGCATATCGTATTTTCGTTCACAAATGTAGACACAAAACCAAGAACTAAATGTCGCAATAATGTATTCGCATGTAGACACTTTGGGACATTAACGCCTTTCAATTTACAGATTAAACCTATTAACACCGCTATAGTAGAATAACGAGTAAACTGTCTGCACAGATAACTGCAGGTAAATTACTGCAGCAAAAACTGACAAAAAGAGGGAAGTTCCTCCGATAATGTACTCGGCTAATTTCGGCTTATAGAAAAATTGATTTCCCATAACCACCCGCAACGAAGATCAACGCTGCTGTTCTTTCTGAATATTTCTATAGTTATTGTGCATTTTGGAGGGAATTGGTGAATAGATTCCTCAGTTGTTTTCGTTTTGTGAAAAGGTGTGAATGAGAATTGAGCGTGTTTGAAGTAAGCGTAACATAGAAGCTTGTAGGAATCAACATTCATGACTATCGAATGTAGAACACTAGGCAGTCAGATTTTTGTGTAATCATAAATAACATTTATATCACCATGTATTGACTTTTTAGCTGCCTGTGTAAAATGACGAACCAGAAATCACTGGGGTATCTTAAAAATCAAATAAAACAAATTAATGGTTAACCTGATATTCATTTTGATTAATGTGTGTGGATAACCTCCATAGAGCTCCACTGTTTCACACTTTTCTGAAATTTATATTTGATTAAATTATTGTGAATGATAATATTGAACTATGTGTACTTAAATATTATATTAATGCCTAATTTTAACTCTGAATGGCTCCTGAGCTACCACAATGAGCTTACAATTTCCGTTTCTCTTCTGCCGGCATATGGGATAACTAGAAACAAATGAAAAGCAAAACCCGTTACAAATTACGTTACTATTCTTATAATAGTGTTTTTATATTCATTCCCGTTAAGCCTAATCTATAATACTGAATTTTACTGTGAGGAAACATATGGACCATGCCTCTTATTACAAAAAATACTCTTATTCTTTATTTCTGGCCCAAAATCATACTGTAAGCCAATTTTTACAGAGAATATAGACAACGGTCAAGAGTCAGATTGGTGTGTAAAACCTGTCTAAAAGGCAAGACAGTAAGAAGCGAGGGAGATATTTGTTATCCGCGACGTCCCTGCAGAGTCCAGTAGAAGTTGAAGCCTTCGACCAAGCTTTAATACTAAATTCCTTTACCCGGTGATAAAAATAATTTTAACTTGAGAAGTAAATTTAATCCCTTATTTTGCATTTGATAACTAAGTTGGATATTAAACTTCGGTGGCTAGGGACTATGTCGAAGGCTACCTACGCTGAAATCCCGGCCGTATGCTGCCAAATACTTAATAAAGGAATGGTGTCCGCTCATATAAATAAACGGTAACTGATGATCCATGAATGTTGACTTAATCTTGATAGGTTTTTTTACATCCTCAAACGTTAAGTCATATCGAACGATAAATGAAATTATGTTTAAATGAGTCTAGGGTCCATACAGCTTAGAGTTATCTGACATTCATGATTAAGAATAAGAGAAAAACCGGGAAAAGCCTTATCCAGGTGACTCACCCTGACCGAGATTCGAATTTGGGAGGCGGCACTGGTCATAGCGTATCTGACTCACGTACAAGAGGTCCCGAGTTCGAATCTCGGAATCTCGGTAAGACGAGCTACCAGGGAGCTCTGTGATAAAGTTCGCGCTTTGTATTTAAGCTTAAATATATCATTTAAGCATTTATCACGTACTTCCTACTTTTATATAGGCATTTATCGTGAATATTTTAATAACTTGGTACATATCCCCTAAAAAATATAAGAAATCATCGTACAGAAAGTTCGGTGACCTTAAAGATTTTTCTTCGATTTTTTTGTGCGATTTAAGAGAAAAATTATGAAATAACTAGTCACTGCATTACATTTTTAGTATACCTTAAAATGTTTCGCAGTTTTAGCACATAAATCAAATTTGAGAACTGATTTAAAATCTTGGATTACCTAGAAAAATCAAGATTGGTAATGTTTTAAACAGGAACAAAGGTAGTGTTGATGCTCGATTTAATTCGCTTAGCCTCATAGAAGCTTCCATTAACACTTACCGAATTGAAGTTGGGCTCGATTCGATTTCGCTAAGTGGGAGCGGGCCCTTAGTCTAATGAATACCGCGTTTCGGAAGATGGATGATACGCAGCGAAAGTTGGTGAACATTGCACCAGATCAAGGCCGAAGTTGAAATGTCTGAATGTGAACTCGAGAGAAAAATAGCACCGCATTAGGAAATTGCCTCTGTTTCTTACTGAAAATAAAACGGCTTCGCTTACGAAACAATTGCGAAATGAACTACTTTTACATAATCCTTGATTTGTGAACACGTGTTGTAATGCATAATTGGATTTAGTAACTACAGAAAATATGGTTACCTGCACATGAATTCCCTCTCCATTATCGTTTAGTTTAATAAAACTGTACGGAAGTTTATTACAAACCTCGTTAACCCGCACCAATTTCGGAAAAAAATGTTTAGCGTCATAAATGAATACTGTTTTACAGACGATAAATTGTTATCCTCAGTAAATACATTACTAAAATTCTCTTGTCAGCGGGCAAATTCATTGCACTCATCCCATTTTTTGGAACCAGGTTGGAAGAAACTTTGATAATCATGGGTAAGGTTGGTGGCCCAGCGTATGTGATTTTTCAGAAAACAAGATTAAAAAAGTAAAAATAAGCGTGGAATAAGATTTTAAAGTATGGCTGACTGTTCCGATGTTGATGAAGACAATGACGGAAGTTATAAACCGATTACAGAGTAAGGCATTATTGCATCATGCAGTGTTACTGAAAATGAAAGTATTCGGCAAGACAGTGTTGATGCACCAGCTGTGGTTATGACCGGCGCACAAGCAGTAACAAAGAAATTGATGCTTTATTTCGAGAGTCAAGACAAAACATTGCCAAAAGAACTTTTAATGTTAAAGCGAATGCGAGATCACGCTGCTCGTAAGCGATACACTAAACTGAGAGAACAGAAGCTCAGACGTTTTACTATCGACTAGTTTGTAGCTGTTGTGTACAGTACAAATACATAGGCTATTACAGTACATACAGTGTGTGTGTGTTTTTAGAGTAATTCATTAAAAATATTTCGGTAATTTGTTTTATCGTTTTTCTCTCATTCTCTGGATAACCCGGATTTTCGTCTACTCGGATCGACCCTGGTGCCAGTTGATCCGGGTAAACGAGGTTCTACTGTACTTTCTCTTCTACATAAATACCAGTTAGAGAAGGTCTTGTATTCCACCTAAAATTAGATATCGCAATTTCGACGGAAATAAATTCATGCGACTCAATTTTTTTTTAAGTTATATTTTTACAAAATGTCCGCGCGCGCTTGCGTTTTTCTATGAGAAGGAAACTCCTAAACGAAAAGTTTTAATTACCAAATTTGAAGGTAATTAAGTTCGACTTTTTTTTTTTTGAGAATACTGCACGAAGAGTTAAAATCCCACATCCACCTACCCTTTACATTAAACAAAAAACTTCAGATATACTTTGTGAGAACCGGAAGTCGCCTTCATTTGAAAGGAATACTGGTATACGATGCAAATTTACTACAGAAACAATGTAGCTGTGTTAAACCTTTTTTCTCCAATAAGCTCTTTCGCTGCATGCTATTTCCGTATCAGTTATTAATTATTCCATTTGCTCAGTACTTTGTCATTCTTTAAATCCCACTCGACTTTCAACTGTTTCTGCGATTTCATTGAAACGGTGCGGAATTTAAGGTCAGTATATTTAATCATTTCAACATCGCTATTCTCCCGTTATCTAACTAGTTATTTCTATATAAGTTTACATTAAAATGAAATGTAAACTAAATTATCGTTATATGTGTAACTACTAATATAACGTGTATATAACTCTGAATGTGATAATTGCATCTGCTTCACGTTAATCTACTTAAATTCATCTAATTAAGTATTTGTAAAGTTATTTCATGACATTTCGTTGTAGGTACGAGGAGATACGGAAAATAAGGTTTTATATATAAGTTGTTTCAAAAGGACACCGAACGATTATAGCCATTGCGCATTTTATAACTTAACCAGTCCGAATTTTGGTGTCGCAGCTTCTAAATTCTTAGCTATAATTTTATGCAGCATTAAATATTACATGAATTTGTGATTAGGCAGTGCAGGAACCACTGGTGTGTAAACCTCAAAAGTTGTTATTGGGATGCACCGGCCACGAAAACAAAAACATTACTCCTTGCTCTTTATCAGTGACCCTAGCCTCGCGTTCAGGTAATGGGTCAAAGAGCAGTTACTGCTGCAAAAGTCGACTAATAACTGACAGTTGCAAGGTTGCTCTTCAGTGTAAAACTACACATTCCGTCCTAACAGGAACGATTTTGCGCGTACTTAGCAAATCTATGGAGCGCTATACGAACGCTGAAATGAGGAATATGGTTTTGATTGATGGAAGAGCTGAAGCGAGTTCAACGAACGCACGATTGAGTTTCATTAAAAGTATGAATTGTAAAAATAGTTACATCAATGATAATTTATTTAACTTGACCATTTTGTTATGATTTTAATTGTACAATACTTTCAACCAGTTACTGTAAATATCAACAGCTTCCTTTTCAGTTACAAATGCTTTATTTAATATTAAATACGTGAAATAAAATGCTCGTCTCGCTGGATAAGGCATTTAGTTTTGGTTAATTTATCTACAATTCTTTGATGTTTTCTGTTCTGTTTATCATTTAATACTTCCATCCTCAACCTCACTAACATTAACTACCCTCTGAAAGGTATAAGTTGCTTATGTCCAACAGCCATCATGTACTGCTATAGCAGAACTTTGGAACACGTTAAACACTCATAAGCAATAATTAAGTAATAGCTTCTTTATTGTGGTTTCATAAGCCAAAGAAATTCTTAATAGTAGCAAGCTACTGCGGAGTATGCCGGTACGTTTACAGACAGTTACAGCACGCGGCACGGCGTGTGACCTATACCTGCGAACTCCCACCGCGTGAGGTACGCGTCGTTGTTCCTGTCGCTGCCTAATCCACACTCATTCTGGAACATTTTTATGCGGCTCTATTGGCGCTAAAAACTATATGTCAACTATATGAAGCTGAGCAACTACTTCTATATGTTCGTTCGGTGTCGTTTCGAAACACCCTGTATATGTGCTTATGAAATTTGAGCTTTCAATGATATCGCAAAGCATTTTGCCCATCTCTGTAGCGTAGGTGGTAGTGTGATTCACGTTCAAGAGGTTCCAAGGCTGTATCTCGGTCAGGGCGAGTTATCTGGATAAGGTTTTTTTCGGGGGTTTCCCCTATCCTGAAAGGTGAATGTCGGGTAACTAAGCTCTATTGTCCCTGGACTCTTGATAATTTAATTAATCGTCTCATATGAATTAAAATTGTAGGACAAATTAAGAGAAACAACCCGAGTACGGCAGTGTTTAAATACTGAAAACATTCAAACAAAAGCAAGCAGCTGATCCAAGAGATATTTATATTAAATTGTGCGTCTTCTCTTAAGCTAAGACACAGTCCTGCTCATTTATGGTCTCTACCCCTTATGCCATTTTAGGCGTCGGGTGAGGGAGAACTATGGATCAGAGAGAGAAATGCAGGGATGGGTGATTAGCCTGTTTCCCGGAATGAGTGAGGGAAATATTGTTCACCCATCACAAGAAAGCAAGTTAGAGGAATGTGTAACGCAATAACATTTGCTGTCCGTGTGATGTTTATCCTCGTCTTCCCTATATGATAAGGATGCTAGATTCATCTAAAATACAGTGTTGTCACATAGCTCTCCCACACATAATACCCATCACTGCAGTTATTGAAACGAGTATTAGATTTGGCAGCCTGGGTGTCTCAGGCACTCTCATACACTCAATTCGTAGTAAACAGATCCACTAGAAGAGCAGATAAACAGTTCAAGCCCCCTCCCTCTCAGGCCCCACGTACCATCTTGTGATCGGTATACAGTAGAATGGAATGAGGGTGAAGTGGATGAAAGGAAAGATGGGATCAACTGGTGGAATGATTGCAGGGGAAACCGGAGATGCCGGAGAAAACACGCCACACTGCCGTGTTGTCCGCAACAAATCTCACTTTGACTTGGTGAGATTCAAGTGGTTAAGCACTCTGCCACGGCGCGGCCTCAGTGTGCAATTTAAGTACGTTTTAGTAAATTTATGACTGATCCACTTGCCAAATATGGAAATACCTCCAGAGTGAAGAAATTTCTGAAGCTATTTTAAAAATAAGTTGTTATACGTATGTTTCAGATTAATATCTGAACTCCAGCATTTTATATGAAGCCACAGCCATCTTTTATAACATGCAATATTGTATATATCGAAGATTTTTCCATGAGGACAGTTTGGTGTGGAAAGATTTTAAAATTTCGTGTTCTAGTCTTGGAAAAAAATAACGTTTCCAAGTTTTTATCTATCCGATTTAATTTTTATTATTTCTACTACGTGGTTACAGTAATTAGGGGAAGTACCCAACAATTTCATATACAGACTTGACTACAAAGATGACTTTTGAAACTACCTGAATCAGAAATAAGAAACAGATTTTAGAAAAACATCTGCGTATATGTGTTTGTGTGGCTTAAGTCGTTTACTAAAATCGACTAAATATCAAACTTGCACGATATGAAGAATTACAAGACAACCCTCCACCCTAAACTACACTTGATACGGAGCATTTTTGGCATGTTTGATTTTCTCATAATGTCCAACAGTTCTAATTAAATTAACATAAGTTTATGATATATTAATGAAAAATGAATTTCATGTCTTGAAATTTCTGTAAATACACTCCGAAGCTCTTTCTTTGAATAATTGTGTATAACGTAAACCTAAAATAATGACAAAGTACTATGATACAACAAATGTACATCTCGCGGAAGTGCAATTCTAATGGTAATTGTTGAGGTAACCATTTGTCAAATATTTAGTTATTGCCTTCAGTTTTTGAATATTTATATAAAAAGGAAGTAACGTTAATTGTTTTCTACCCTTGTTTCAAAGCCATCACATAGCCACAAGGTTTTTAAAGACTTTACAATCGTTTAAATGCTACTGTATTTTTTATTCTCATTTTGTCTACAATAAATTTTTGTATTAAAGCAAACGCTGAGATTACAACACATGAGTTACCTGTTTTGATCGTCTCTCAAATACAGAAACAAAGAGTAAATATTACATGAGTTTTGCCTTATTACAGCTCTAAGATTTCAAGGCATTTCTAACAAAGCTAGAATAGAATAGACCCTATAGACCCAAACTGTCCTTGTATTATTGAATCTAAATGGGAACTATCACGTACTCACACCGATACGCACCTGAAAGTTTGATGGTATAATGCCTGCTGTATATAAACCTTGTGTACCGAAAATATGCTGTGGAATAGAACCACAACACCCAAAACAGAAGTCTTGCAAGTAGCTGCTGGACATCCCTCGTCAGCTCTGTGCCGATGCTCCCTACATATGACATGTACAGACCGCTGCCCGTCAGTGGCAAAATCTCTCCTGTTCAATTCTGTACAATTCCTATGTTTCTACGTATTCTGGACTCATTTTCGTGTACTTCCAACTATACTTCGCACCAGATTTTTAGCACACAAGCTCCACATAGAGCTGGGAATGCAAGTGCGTACAAGTGTAAGCATAGTGATAGTTCCTTGTCAGTATCAGACGAACTTCAAAGATATAAATACATAAATGTGTACATATATTGTTCTTCAAACTTCACTCAGTCTTTAAGTCACTTATTAGGTAACTTAATTCAGCTTTCGGCATGACTTCAATAACGCTTCACTAACGTGAACTACTTCTACGGTTCACTTCACTTTGTTTTCAAATTTAATTTCTTATTCCACCATAACGAAGGATAACCGACGCAGCCCAGCTTCGGGAATGTTCACTCGCTGGGGAGTCGAACAAAAATCTCTATCTCGCCGACAGACTCGTATCACTGACTAGAACTCTTTCAACTAGCAAGAATGCTCGCTTATTTAACAGTACGAAGTTCCCAGAACGTTCGGGATAACCAAACCTCCAGAAGGTTCAAGTTATCCACTTATTTAATCGTGCGAGCGGCGTTTCGACCAGCCGGTGTCAAACGTCCGGCAACGTTGCGCCATCTACTGTAACGATGTTCTAAGAAATTTAATATATTTCCACCAGATGGTGTAGTTTTTCAATAACCAGCCTGACGTGGGACGAAGCACAAACAATTTGTATTCAATACCGGACGACAGATTAGAGGTTCCGGGTATTTATAAAGCGTAAATCTCGCTATACTACGAAGAGATACATAACAGGATATGAAAGCGTGTGGGCTTAAGTAGCATATCAAATTTCTACACTTATTCTGAACCATATTCAGAACTAATTGGAGTCCTAGTTACTGATGAATCGATACGTTTATTCGTGGAAGCTATTAGTAGAGAGAAGTTAACTTTCTTTGGGAAAGTTAAACTTTCCCTGTAATCTGAATGTGCGCGCTTGTAATCTTTAAAATTTATACTTTGTCCATTAACGTTTATTTTCATACATATTTTAAATTAATAAAAATATTATTACTGTATCCATTACGCACTTACAGTACATAAAGGATACAGTATGTACTGCACACAAAAGTTATATACGGAAAGACCACGTGAATAAAGACTAAGGATTTTAAGGAGATGTTTTAACTTTGTGTACACGAACTGGAAACTTTATCATTACATTAATACAATAAATTTGTATACCATTCCGCTGGGACCAATTCTGGTCCCATGCCAGTTACCCTTTGTACTTGAACATGTTTAATAATTCGGCATTATTTAACTAGACTTTATCTTACATTTTTACGAGAATTCTAGTGATGCTTGCATTATCTATTCACAATACAAGTTGCCATACTTCTATTTATAATTGGCAGCCTTCTACTTTCTTTCATATTAAACATTATGCAATATAATCTTACATAAAATTTAAATAGCAGCAAATACGAATTTAGAAGAAAATGCAATGAAATCACATAAGCCCCAGAAAGAATGACATAGAAATACTCCTTACAAATCAAGAAAGCATTATGAAATGGCATTTCATCGCTTCATTTCCTGGTGTAACCACCTCGGTAGCGTAGGTGGTTGCGTGTCTGCCACACGTTCAAGAGGTCCGAGTTCTAATCTCCGTCAGGATGGACTGGACTATGCTACGGAGGGGATTTAGCACGGAGGTCGAAACTTTGTTTATTGGCGGGAGGAAGGATGAGGCGAGAGGAGACAGGGCGCCCATCACAGATTGCACAGGGCAGTGCTCCTATAATTGAAAAGTTGAAAACTCCCCGGCAGGCCAGTACAACTGGCATCCCACCACCGTGGTCCTGAAATGGCCCACCAGCCGGACCGGAGACCGTCCCACAGGATGAGGAGCTTTCCAGGAGCATATTACCCTGCCATGCAGCGCCGACGCACCCGCCTACACATCTACTGTGATGAGAAATGTCAAATTATAATGAAGATGACACGAGACAGGGCATTCGGGGGATGTAATTACTCTACCCAGCATTGCCTGGCGACCCGGCAGAACCACCGAAAACTCATGGATCAGGTAGGCCGGCCACGGGAATCTAACCTGGAGCTTCTGAATGCGGGCCACAGACTAAACCGCCTTATCATTCCGCTGTGTTTGGTCATGGTGAGTTATCTGGATAAGGTCTTTCTGGGGGTTTCCCTTATCCTGAAAGATGTGTAACTAAGCTCTATGGACCATGGCCTCATTTGAGTATCATTTCACCCATTTCATTCATTGTCCGATGTAACAGCGTTGGAGAACGTAAATTATAAAAAGGTTGCCTGGTGTAAGGCAAAATTGTAAACAAAAACATGAAAACGTCCGATATCTAGCTGTACATGAGAGTTGATCTTGTTTTTAACGTCATTTGTCTTAATTCCAGTAATCACTACAATATTTATATCTTACACATTTGAGCGCTGTGCATCTACCCAAAATGCTACATGTCAAAATGTAAAAGTGATTTTAACCCTTTTGTCAGATCTAGTTTTATATTCTGTACCAAGGAGTTAAACAGTTGAATATCAATCCAACGCGGTTCACCTGTCTTGCAGTTGACGTACTACAAAAACAATGCAACTGACAAGACGATCACGCGAGTGATGTTCACTGTAGCAAGTTTTGGGGACATACCGAAGTCACTACAGTGTCTGCGAACTACGCACATAGTCCATCCACGGCACGGCTATAAATGAAACAGGATACAAAGAGTGCTCTTGGATGTCCTGCAGTAACATTTTAGTTTGAATCTTCTGGAAAAGGCTTCCACATATGTGCTACAAAAACGTTCTCCATTAACTTTATTTCTGTTTCGGTTCTGTTTTGCGGCGGTTACTCGTATCTTTGTTGTGGTTTTTTTGTTTTCAAGAGTGAACGAAAGGGGGTCAGTTAATCCTGTTGTCAACCTGGACTAGGACAATGTTTACCTCTGGATACCAGATAATGGAATAACAGCAGAGGCGGATTTATTCTGGCAGACAAATTTGATTAGTTCTCTCGTGAGTCGACGATAGGACGATGATGCAGGTCACTTCACTGTATCTCTCGCACAAAATACTTTTTACTCTGCTTATCTTTTTCTTTTCTAGCAAACTGTCTTGATACAGGGAGTTCGAAGGTAAAACAGGATAAGGCCAAAAGACATTAAAAATTAGTAAATACCAACTATAACAGTTTAGAGTATGCACTAATATAAAAATTATCAATGAGTTATACAAGTAACAAAATTCAATTATTTATTTACACATGTTGGCATGAGGAACCATATAGTAATATGAAATCGTAATGACATTACAATAAAATATAATTGTCACAAAATTTACTTCTGTTTTAAGAAATACTAAACTTTCCACACAATTCGGGTTAATATACCTACACAAAGAGGATTTAATAGAGAATATAAACTAATACTGCATTAACAGTTTTAACAAAGATTTTATACAAAAAATTTCTATCCTTCAAAAAATAAGACTTTTTAAAAAATTACTTACCAGCCTTGACCTTATAAACGGTTTCATCATTTTAAAAGAATTTGGTATAATTTTGTTTCAAAATAAATCTAAAAAATGCTACATTTTTGTAAAACCAAATTTGCTATAAAAGTCTTCCATTTATAAATCTAATTATTTAGATTGCGGCCAGGTGTACAATGAAAGGATCAAAAAAATAATTTGGAAACCAGAATGAACATTTTAAAAATATTAGATGTAAACAGACTGATAAATCGGCTGTGGCAAACAATTTTTGGGTCATTTAACCATGAAATAAATCCAGACGTTAAATTATTAAAGCAATTAAATGGTGTGATACATTTAATGGTCTGGGAGAAAATATTTATTTTCAATAATAGAAATCGAGTAATGAATTTTGAAATAGCGCCCATAGATTCCGGCTTTAAGATTGTTTTATTTTCAAAATTTGTAAGTGAAGTTTGTGACGAATTTACTTTATTATATTAGTTACTTCACTGTTAGTATCTGTTTTTACATATTACATATTAATTATTCCAAAACCTACTTTTTACTATGTTCTTAAGGTGTAGACTGCAACCACCGTTATCTTAAATTTGACTTTTTAGTTAATACATGTGTTTTAACAATCCTATTATCAGTGTGTTCTCTTACGAATATTTCCCCAAAAATTAAGTCACAATAGACCCTTGAAAGGCACTCAAATTGTCGAGGTCCCCTTCAGGGAGAGAAATCCGATGCCGACACGCAGTTGTCAACAGAATACCAAGCCTTCATATTGGAATGTTAATTCGGAACAGGAATTCTATTGACAGGATCTTATCAGTGCAGGCCAAGCCGATTTACTAATGAAATTCTAGCCAAATACTTGGAATTCTAAGAGGTTTCTCCGAAACCATTACATAGATGGGAAATTTGATATCTTTATTCTGATACGTTTTTTTTATTATTATATTACGGTTTACGTTTAGAATATTTCTGCAATGAATAAAATTCCATGATCTCTTCCTTAGAAAGTAAAAACTTTTCTTCCATAAAATGAGGCACGAAGATTTAACAAAAATCACTCTCAAATTCTCCTTGCATTGAAAAACATTCCTAGATATTATTTTACTTTCTTAAAAAATGTTTAGCAATTCTGATTAAAATATCCCATATTCATGTATTTACCTGTAAAATGTATATCTTAATTTTATGGAAAGATTAGAACCCTACTTATTCTGAATATCTTTCTTTAATTTCTAAATTGACAAAAATCTATACCAAAAAGTATAGAACGTTAAATATTTAATATGCTTTGTAGAGTTAAACATTTCCGAGTTATGTGGTAGTGATTTAAATTTTCAAATATCTAATGTTATGAAATGGTGAGTCGCAATTACCTACAGTAAGAAGTATCATATTGCACCGAATTTTAATTAAAATTATCATATTTTCAAGATATCTGTTTACAAAAAAAAAAAGTTTACCTTGAGTTATCCGTAAATTGCCGCTGAAGATCCAAATTCATTCGTAAGAGTTTTTGCAAGATTGCTAAGTCGTTAGGAGACAAGCAAATCTTATTAAACACAAAAATGCACATTTCGTTATACAAATAAGTTGTATAAAATAAAATTACTATGGTGTTAACCATTTACGAATATTCTTTCATTACTGGTTTCAATTTTAAAATACTTGAAACATTTTCCAGGGGTCAAGTCGCTAGTCGTTCAAAGTGCATTGAATTTCAATGTAATCACAGACGCTCAAAATATGGCCAATGGGACTAAATTCTCCAGAATTACGAGAAACCTTCCGAATTCTTTTGATCGAATCCACAATGAATTGCAGTTATCTCTTGAAAGTAGTATGAAGTGAGTTGCTGTAAGATACAATTTTAATTTAAAGCGAATTAAAAAGTTGAGTTTGATTAGTGAATTAATGTGTAACCTATTTGATATTGATCTACAAAGTTTAAGCAATGCCATGGATATCGACCAATCAGGAGTGTTCTTTATTTCATAAATTATAATTTGTTTGCAAAGATAATGTTTTATCGAATAAAATGTCAAACGTTTACTGAACCATAGTAGAATCAGTGTGCAGTGATTAATAGGTTACGCCACGCAAATGTGCTCTTAATCACTGCACACTCAAACTGTCAATTTCCAAACATATCATTTTACTGTGGAAAAACATATTTTAGTTTGTATTGAGTTTAAGTATTTTCTTATTCCCAGTATTGGTAGCTTTGATTAGTATTGCGTAACAATAGATTTTTCAGACAGCTGACGCAATGTTGACTTGATTTTAAACACAGGTGAGAAAGTAGTTATTTGTGTAATCTGTTACATTTTATCCTTGGAATTAAGTCCACAATCAAAAGAAATGCGTTCAGAATAAAACTAAATTTTGCAACATAGCTGAAGAACATACTATTGTAGAAAATGAAAGCTGACAATTTATGAACTCGCTTTAACACGTTAATGAGAAAATTCAAAAATGTCGATACCAGCGGTAGCCCTGAAACAAAAATTACAATACAGTGCTGTCATATTCACAATAATTTCAAACCTTTGGCGTTTACATATATCTTGTAGGAACTATTATTTAAAAATGTATTTCTATCTTCTTTATGTTAATAGAGAAAAGTTCCGTTATTAGTACAAGAACATACAAAGGGCTAATAGACAAGTTTTAAAAGCTGATTTGGAAATTCTTGTTTTTGTACCACCTGACGATAAAAAGACACTTAAGCAATTAAAATATAGAATGACTAACCCAAAAATAGCTGTGAAATATATATGCCAAAAATCTTAAATTGGGTTTTAACGGAATCTACATTTTCGTAAATTAAGCTGTCGATTATTCGTTTTTATTATTTAGCACTTATTCGGGATACAGTTACAATGAACAAAGTTTCTCCAATTTTTCGTATTATTAATCAAATTTTATTGACAACATTTACATATTTGAGCAAAGTTCGTAAACTGGTGTCTCGTCAGTATGCATATTACAATGTAAAAACTACATATAAAATTAATGATTAATTCAAAAGAATAAATAGGTTTGCTATTGCTTAAAACTATGAGGCGAACAAAATCAATTAGTTTATGTCAACTTGCATATATTCTTAGGTTTTCCTAATAAGTAGGTTCTTAACATGTTTTTGAACAGTCTTACCTTTTTCTTTCCGAATTGACAGTGGTAGTTTGTTGAATACCTTAATTCCCATATTACTTGTATTAATCATTAAAGTATATTAAAATACATGGTAATCAAAACATTTATCAATATTTGACAAAAAATATAAAGAAACGTTTTTCATTTAATTTGGACTAGTTTGGTATGGTTGGGGTATCGAAATCAAATTTAATTATCAAGATTTTTATTTCTCACATTTCGTTTCTCAGCTATGCATTTTACTAACGCAGTGGCACTTTTTTCGCTCAGGGGCAATACCAATATCGCGGAAATTTGTCCAAAAAACTTAGTAGTAATAAACTGTTTTAAAAGGATGATTCGAGTTGTTCATTTTTTCTATACTCCATTAGGTTTACGAGTTACAGAAAAATTAGTTCATTCCAGTGAGGACTTTACAGTCTGCCTATAACATTCAAGATATACACTACATCTTTGTGAAAAATTCTTTTACACATATATTAAAAATCGTTAAGTGCTAAATAATTCAAATTTGTAGCATCGAATTCGAATCCCTGTTAACTTAAGTGGTTTAGAATTGGCTATTTTTATAACAAAGCTCTAAATGCTAATTTAATGTAATATTTCGATATTTCAATCTGCTCTCCAGCTGCCCTTTGATGTCGTTGTTACGGTTCATTTAACAAAGTTCGTACCTAAATTACCAGAAATACTTTCAGCTTTGTTTTCTACACTTAAAACTTCGCAAATTACAATTACTGTATTTTAAAATGGCGAGCTCTTTATTATTTACATTCTCAATTTTCCCCCACGTAGGTTTGTTATAAAATCGCGTCATTTGTTTTGGCTGGCGTATTTATTAAGTGCGTAAAATTGTTTTCATTTTATAAACAAGTTAAAAGCATCGATGGAGTCTAAGAAAACGAAAAACAGTCTATGTAAGCCTAGAGTATTTAATATAGTATGCCATAGAGTAAGATAAATCTCAGAGTGGGAGTTTGAAGAGGTCAATAAACGAAGTCAACTACAGAAAATTAACAAACATCGGGAGCAAAAATAAAATGTTAAAGATGAAGTAGAGGTTTCCTGCATAGTATAATTATTGCCAGAGGAAAAATTAATTCATGAATGAAACTCAAGTGATGACAGAGGGACTTCACATGTAAGTTTATTAAATTTTTCATAACCTTCGCCTTAAAAAACGGATGTTGCACTCGCGGATTTTTCTACTCCCTTGTAAAAACATTTTCCGAAATTCATGTTGATCGAAATAAAGATTTGAAGAAAGGTTTTTTTTTTTTTGCGTAAAATGGAGTTGGGGAAATACAGTACACTAATAGTCAAACTTTCCTACTCGTAATTTTGAAGAGAAGCATGGGAAAAGAGCAAATGAATTGCACTTCAAAAAATTACAAATAATTTAAGATGCGAATATGTCAGAAACGGTTAATTCTACAAAATGCACATGACAAATTGTATGCTTACGAGAGTTTTCTCAGGTAGATTTTTTCTACTTTTACGATTTACCAGTTATGCACAAGTCATTTATAATCGAGAAGGCATCAGAGACATCCTCAGAGAATTCAAGATATGTATATATTTCCTTTGTGAAAATATCCTAAACATGTGATATTTTAACCGAAAGCTTTCAGTCATTTTTCAGAAAATCAAAATTTTTGAAAACGTTTCCACGTGAACAGAGCTAGATGTGGGGGTTTTTCTTAATTTTTGTGTGGCACTTGAGGAAAAGCTTAGTTTGGTTTCAACCTATTTTTCGTTTTAGTTATATTCTCATACAAACCCTATTCTTAGAATACCATTTTTTAACTCAAGTCTCAACCTACTTCGGTAAAGTAAAGACAATAATAAAGATACGTTTTAGCTTCTTATTCAGCTTTATTGAGTTACGATACAATGTTACTGGTACGAAATTGTAGGTTTACTCAGAATACATTAAAAAATGGAGCATTTTCATAAATGCCTGTTTCACCCATAGTAATGACGGAAAAAAACAAATGAAAGTTAATTAAAAACTCAAAGCGTGTTCTTCTGAAATACGAAGGAAGGCGAAACAAAGTGTGGCCTAATTGAATAATTCTCCGTATCTTAAAAAAAAAAGCTTGCTGTTTGATCCAAAGTAAAAAGGAATGTTCTTTCTCGTAAAAAAATAATTACCTCGTTCCTAAATTCTTCGGACAGTATGCGTCTAATGGCGCATTTGATGTCTTTGTTCCAGGCGACACTAGCAGTAAAATGGACCACATTTGGTAAAGACTATTGGAAATATAATCCTTTAATTATTCAATTTAAATATGTTACTTCAGCAGCAATTACCAGAATTCGTTTTTGTATACTTTGAAGTCTTTCGTAACATTCATGAACTACGATTTTGGAAGTTTTTTCTAATCGATTATTAATAATTTAAGACACATATAAAACAAATTAATGAATATTATTAATTCATTAATTTCAATCTGTTTAGTCTTTCGTTAAAATATTAAGCGAAATTATGTTTCGTGTATGCAATAAGTTAGAACTCTTCTAAATAGTTCACAAATTACATAGAACATACTTATAACCTAAATTTTATGCAAATAAATGAAAACTCAAGATTAGGAAGCTGTGGATCTAGAAAGTACTTGTTTTGTACGCAGAAAAAAAAAAATCTTACAGTTTAGGGTTCTGGCGTTGGCCAAAAGTCTTGAATATATGTAGTGTTTTTCAAAAGTACTTCAAACGCATTTAATAAAGAAAAGCTTTATTATAATAACTAAAATTGCCAAAGGATTACCGAGTATTTTAAGGTTTCAAAACAGTATACATTTCGACGATAATTTGATGGTGTATATTAAAGGGCACAAAACCAGTCGTAAACACAACCCTGACGCTGAAAAATTAATAAAATTCTTAAGAAAGATATAACACTAATAAAATTAAGGCTAAAGAGAAATAGAAAAAACGCTTTAACACTTAGTTTGTGCGTAACAAAACTAAAAATTATTTCTGTTGATTTGACTGCTAGAATTTTTTTTAAAATGATTAATACTTTCTGAAAGATTTCCAACTATCTCAATTATATGCTATTAAAAAGTATTTAAATGATTTTGAAAAGCTAATTTGTTATATAGTTTAAAATAATAATGTACTAAGATATCAACGAAATGATACTTACGGCCCATTCTCCTGCCACGCCAGAGTTTAGAGAAACCGTCGACCAAACCACCCCACATTTCCAAATTCAGCCACCTGTCATGGTTTATCAATACGCAATCTGTTACAGTACCTTTGGAGCACGGCGCGGAAACTAACAACTACACTCTTCTAAACGTCCTACCGGCTACTGAGTAGCGGACTGACTGAAATGCTCGGCACAACTCGCTATCAGTCGGCTCAGCGATAATCTGACGTGTGCCGACGTGAGCGCGTGCGCACAGTTGGGCCGCTTGTCATTGCCACTTTATTGCTTCGTTTCAGGAAATTGCTTTTCCTCTTCATGTGTTCTTTTGTGTTTTTAGTGTATATATGTGAAGCATGGATTACAAGTTTAACTGCCATTTCTGCCATCCTTCATTTGTTTTTACAGTACATATGCGCATTTTACGCTCGCCGACAGGTGGCTGGGAAAAATGATAACAACGAGTGCAGTAAAACTTGGAGGGAACATTTGGGGTTCTAAACCTCGACACGGAGCAATGTTATCACTCAGTTCGTTTTTTTTTTCTTTCTGGTGTACTGTTTTATTCTTCACTAAGTTGCAAACATGTCGTTCAAGCTGTTTTAATTAATTTATATTCTTTATAACGATGAATATTTTATTATAATTTCTCTAATATCTATAAGTAGTAGAAATACTTATTATAGATATTAGAGCAATTTTGATACTAAACTTTCGATACTGACATTACGGTGGAATACACGGTTTGAGATCCCCTATATTTAAAAAGGCATATTTAGAAACAGTCTTGTGTGATTTTTGTAATTTACGTTCTCCAACGTTAAGTCATATCGGACGGTGAATGAACTGGGTGAAATGGTGCTCAAATGAGTCCGGGGTCCAAGGAGCTTAGAGTTACCCGACATTCGTCTTGAAGGATAAGGGAAAACCCCGGAAAAAGCCTTATCCAGGTAACTCACCCTGACCGAGATTCGAACTCGGGACCTCTTGAACGCGAGGCACACATGCTACCATCTACGCTACCGAGGCGGGCATCTGTGTGCGTGTGTGTGTATGTGTGCGTGTTTAGGTAGATTGATGGAGATAATCATTTTCTTCCACACTAGCCGTGTGTAGACTAAGGTTTGGATGAATAGAGCCAGACTGAAAAATTCAATGCCATAGCTGGGATTTGAACCACGGATCTCACGGTCCCCGTCCTGTTGCTCTAAGCCACTGAGCTACTATAGCCAACATGCCGACATGACAGTAAATTCTCCAACTGACTCGTACGTTTCCCGATAGGCCACTAGGAGCTCTCATATGCTATGACACACGCACCTGTTGTGGCGACTTACTAATCTGTAAGTACGTAAGTCCCCGGCTATTTTTAAGGTAGATTGATAGAAATAATCATTTTCTTCCTATAGAGTCTGAACTATGAACTACGAAGCCCGCGACCTAAGTACTTACAGCATTGTAAGTCGCCACAAAATGTGCGTGTCTCTACCGGGAAACATACGAGTCAGTTGGAGAATTGAACGTCATGTCGGCACGTTGGCCATAGTAGCTCAGTTGGTTAGAGCAACCGCACGGAGAGCGGAAGATCCGTGGTTCAAATACCAGCTATGGCATTGCATTTTTCAGCCTAGCTCTATTTATCCAAGTCTATGCATATGTACAGGCAGGTACTCACAAAAATATTCCGTCGAAGTTCTGCAATGCAAACTCAAGACGTTTATTTTCCTAAGCACAGCTGTAAAATTAAAGTAAAAATATATGCAAAAATACATGTCATCAAGAATAACAAAAGGTATCGCTGTTCTAAAGCACAACTGGTGTTGACAAAAAATACTAAAGTCACCTACTGGAATTTCAAGAATCACTTTTTACTCATTCTTGGAGCAGTCTTTTCTTTAATTGAGCTTGGAGGAGATGTGAGAAGTTTTTATACTTTTACGTATTTAATTCTCTATGGAGTTAAGATATGGACTCTGTGTAGGCGGATGTATTACTTCTGGGCAGTTTATAACCACCATATCCTGACAATATACGCCGGGTGCTTTGGTTCATTATCCTCATAAAACTTAAAATTATTTCTCATTCTTAATTTATCCGCACACTGGTTAAGATTTTCTCTAAGAATTTTGAGATACTAGTGCTTATCCATGGCGTTCTCAATGAATAGCAATAATGGAGGTGGTTATATAAATATCTAAGCAAGCATAACTAAGAGTTACCGAATATTAAACTGGCACATTTATCTTTTTTCTAAATACCTCAAGTGACTGGATTTATTTTATATTCAGTTTGTGCTTTACATTCAAAGTAAACTTTGTTTGACATTACTCCATAATTTCAAATAGCTCTCCATTATGCAGGAAAGTCCTATATAAGCGAATACTTTTGCGTGTATCTGTACCTCCATCCATTACTGCAGGTTCGGGAGGTATTTTACGGCCCTTCCTTCACAGGTACACTGTCTGTTTACATTTTCAGGCTTGCAGTGGCGTCATATTTTATGTGCACAGTTCTAGTTTATTCACATATCAGGAATGTCTTAACTGACTTTCCACATAACCACAACTTTATTCTTTCCCGATTCACTTCGTCAATACTTGCAATATTTACATTGTGTCAGCTACAGTTATAGGCATCGCGACTGAATTTTCTATTATTATTTTGTTTCAATTTAAGCTATTTACTTGAAAATTGGAACACTTAATAGGAGTAAATAAAGAAATGATTGTGCCAAAGCTCAAACCTATAGTTCAAATAGGTTCTCCGATAATACAATTAAATATTTTGAATTAGTGAAAGAAACTACATTTTTAAAACCTGCATTGTGTACTCACATTTCTTTAGAGATGATAACTTGCAATAAAATAATTTTTTAGTTTTTATAAAGTTGTTGGTGTCAAGATTCCATCTTTTCACTATAAATAAATTTTCTGCGTGCCATTGACTGAAGTAATCAGAAAATCTGTTTTTGACACTGCGTAAGTAATTTTATATACAAATCGGAGTAAAACTGAAATTTAAGGAATGGATTTTATATATGATAATGCAAAACTGACGGAAAAATACAACAGTTAGAATGGAAAATTGGTGGACTCAGCGGAATTAAGGGAGCGCACACATAACAAGACTTTTAAAAATGGCAGATCAAGAGATATATTTGGCCGAAGTGATTGGTAGGTGTTTATAGAATATTTATATGATAAAATTCAAAATCCGAAAGTATCATTTTCTACTAAAATTCCAGTTCTTCCTTCCCTACCTCAGCTTGGTCCAATAACAGCAGAGCGCTGCACATACACCCTTTCCTTGCTACTTTTGCGCCTGCGATAAAATGCGCCTGAGCATACGTAAGTGGTCTGGAAAGTTTCCGACCTAATAAACATGCAAGACATTTTTTCAGAATTTTTTTATATTTTTTATTTTTCAACATAGTCTGCTTGTAACCCTACGCACTTCTCCCAGCGATGCTCCCATCTCTGTAACCCATCCAAGTAGTACTTGGTGTTTTTCTCTGCAAAATAATTGTTCACGAAGGTGATTGTCTCTTCATTTGACGAAAATCTCCGTCCTCCAAGCGTAATTTTCAGATGAGGGAATAAAAAGAAGTCGCTTGGGGCTAGATGTGGTGAGTAAGGCGGATAGTCAGACAGTTCAAACCGTAATTCGCGGATTTTCGCCATTGCAACCGCTGAGATGTGAGACGGTGCGTTGTCTTGGTGAAACAGGATTTTCTTTTTCTGCAAATGTGGCCATTTTTCCGCAAGTTCTGCCTCCAGCTTGTCAAGTAATGGTGTGTAAGTATGCTTCTGTAATGGTTTTACCTTTTTGAAGATAATCGATTAAAATAACTCCATGGCTATCCCCCGCAAAAAAAGAAAAACACAGTCGCCATCACTTTCCCAGCCAAAAAAAAAAAAAAACAGTTTTGCGTTTTTTGGAGCCGGTTCCCCCTTTGCAATCCACTGTTTGGATTGTATTTTCGTTTCGGGCGTATAATGGTGTATCGAAGCTTCATCTACACTAATTAATCGGTGCCAAAACTCAGATTTATTGTGCCTAAACTGCGCCAACAGAGCGTTGGAAACGTTCATTCGTACACGTTTTTGATTTAGTGTGAGCAAACGCGGCACTCACCGCGCGGACAGCTTTCTCGTGTCTAAATGTTAATTTAGTATGTGACAAACACGTTCTTTTGATGTGTTCATAACCTCTGCTATCTCACTCACTTTAATTCAGCGGTCGTCTAGCACTATTTGCTGAACTTTGGCGATGTTTTCGTCGGTAGTTGCCGTTTTGGACGTCCCAAACGTTCATAGTCTCCAAAGCTGTTACTGTCACGTTTAAATTCAGCTGACCACTGTGGTAAATGATGGTGCAGAGTCCCCTACACCGAATCCAACTCATCTTTGATTTCCGTAGGCATATTGCCTTTCAAATACAAATATTTAATGAGAGCTCGATACTCGACTTTGTCCGTTTTCATAAAAACACTCAACTCACTCACACGACTGTTACATAGTAATAGTAATAGTAATTTATTTCCTTTTACATCAACAAATGGAAATACAAAATCAAGATTACAATTATAAAATCCATACTGAAGTATGCCATATATTCCTAAATTCTGAAAATCCTATCATGTTATCATGTTGCCCACCATTGAATAGTAATTCAGCCCCCATACACCTAACCCTAGGTTTGACTGTTACATAACAGCTGAGCGTCCAAAATGGCTGAAACTTTGGTGAGTAACTGTCAACAGGTGGACAACGAAATTCACTAGCTTTTATTTACGAGTGCCACCATCTTCATGTTGAGGTCGGAAACTTTTCAGACCACCCTCATATATATGTATGTATGTTAGCTTTTGCACCCTTCAAAAACTCAAAAAGTTCTGCATCGATTTAGCTAACACGATATATAACCCGCTTCAAATATTGCTTTTATCCATTTCCTGCGTCAGTAACATACCTGCGAACGCAAGAAAACAACTTTTTCGACGGTCAAAAAGGGAGTTTGAAGACGCCCACGCCACCTCTAGCTGTGTCCTTTAATGCTATTCTTTTGTTCTCAAAGAAAGATTTGAATTAGATAGTGTTTTATTGGGTTTCTTCTTTATCTTGGTGTACGAAGAGAATAAAGGTTTACTACTGCAAATCCTCTCATTTTAATATATTAATAACTGCAATCTGACTTAAATGTTCACTTTAATCGAGGTGCCTTTGTGTGATCGTGTAGTGATGTAGCAACAAGTTCACCAAATCGTATGTAGAGATTATTTTCTGTATACCAGCTTTTCTCGATACCGATACACGATATTTTCCACGATACTCCATACTTCGATACTCGATACCGTCATTTCTACTTCTAGTTTCAATACAAAATAGAATGTTGGTGGAACCGTGTAATGCCAATAAAATTAAGTAGGTACACATATTTAATGAGACAAAATTTAAAACCATCAGTGCTCTAGACGTTTCAAACAAAACAGTCCACTTTATTAAGTTTTTGTTTAAAAATACTAGCATTTTCAAGTCTACTGCCTTTTCTGTCATATGAGTACTGCTGTACTAAATAGTCTTTCAGAGAAAACTGTTGCAGGTGGAATACACAAATATTTAGGGACTTTTTCTATTTTACTTCTGCAAATTTTGAATTTGTTTTCCAGTATTCCAGTACACTAGAAAGAGGTGCGATATGCAGTGATTTCTTCTTAGAAACAAATAACTGACAGTGAATTATTTGACACATGATTATTTTCTTGTGTAATATTACTGGGCAGGTATCACATTCCTGGCAATGTTTCGGGATTTGGAATGGTCTACTTGAGGCAATAATATTTTGTGATTTTAAAAGTAAATAAAAATTGCACGACTCACCATTGAAGTATAGAAAAAGTACCGAGCGAATTTTCTGAAGCATCGTTCGATATCATGCAAGTATCATGAGTATCGAGGTATCACAATTATCGAGCACCCATTCCTCATTCATTGCTCTTTTTTTCCCTTACAGTTTTATACATTAGATACGCACACCTTGACACTTTCAGACATACTTCCAGACTTTGGAGAGCGTAGGGAATAATCTTTGCTATAGAAAAATCTCACATCCAGACGGGAATCAAACCCGGGAGTCCCCGTACAGCAGGCAGGTGTACTGACGGCTGAGCTACGAAGTCAGCAAGATTGTATTCAATATAATGTATATTTGGCTCATTAGGGCATGCATACCAGTAATAGCAATGACGTAATGCCTGTGCCCACTGTAAGATGCACTAAGCGAGATGTATCCACTTTCTGATAACCTTTCTCTGAGGAATGATGATGTTAAACCTTCTGTACCTAATTAAATATATATAACTATTGGCTCCGCGGTAATATATGAGGCTTGGAAGGTCTACTGGTATTTACCACGAATTTCCTGCCGCTATCATTTCCTTTCAAGATTTAGGCGGTTGGTACCTGTGGGAGGACGGTGAAACTTACACTGTGGTAGAATAAACCCCTGCAGCTTAGCTTGAGTATTGCTGTCTTATTGGATTCGTTAGGGACCCCACTCTTCCTGGAGCCCTTCGAATCCCCCCCGCCACTTCATTCTTTTCTTCCAGGGTTCACTAGGTCCACAATTGTCTACTTACGAAGCGGATACTCCTGACTGCTAGTAATTCCGAAATACAAAACAGTTAACATCACTACTTACCACGCTATGCTATGTCACAGACCGTAACAGCTACTCAATTCTCTCCTAGAAAAAGAGAATCAACACGCCGGGAGATAACATATAAAATGCCGGCAGAGACGCTAATATCTCTTAAGTCAGTTTGTTTTTCCGGCGGAAAAGCCTTTATTTGATTTTACTTATACTATCCTCCACAAAACTGGTCATTATGTTTTAGATTTAATATCGTTCTCCCAAAATGAGCTATTGCTTATGTCAGTTATACATGTCAAATTATGTTGTGATTTGCAACAATTTACAACACTAAGAGTGCATAAAATCCTGTACCAAACTCGTGGATAATCTTATTATGACGCCTATCAAAATTCAAACATTCACTCATGACGTGTGCTTCTTATCTGACTACAAGATGATGATGATGATGATGATGATAATAATAATAATAGTATTAGTAATAATAATAGTATTAATAATATATTATTAATAATATTAATTAATAATAATAAGAGTAATAATAATAGTATTAGTAATAATAATAGTATTAATAATATATTATTATTACTATTGTTATTGTTATTGTTGTTATTATTATTGTTCTTATTGTTGTTGTTGTTATTATTATTATTATTTTCAATACAAAGTGCACTGAGCATTTGGACATAACCGAGCAGGATGGCTCAGGCGGTTTTGACCGCAGCCCGCTTTCGGGAGGCCCGGGTTCGATTCCGTGGCCCAACCATCTGACCCATAGGCTTTTTCGAGGGTTTTCCCAGGCCCTTAGGCTAATGCTGGGTAGTTTAATTACATCCCCCAAATATCCCGTCCCTCCATTTTATCTCCATTATCATTTTACATCTCTCATCGGGTGATCTCTTTCAGTGAAGACGTGTCAGCGGATGTCTCGGCGCTGCATGCCAGGAGGATATGCTCCTGGAAGCACCTTTGTCCTCCGGCAGTGCGTTTTCCAAGCTGACTTGGTGGGCCACGGTAGGTGGGCTCCCGGGAGCTTCCAAACTACTCGATGGCGTTCTCCACTCTCCGAGCCTGTTTAGTGGGCCATTTCAGGACCACAGCAGGTGGGATGCCTTTTGTACTAGCCTGCCGGGGAGCTTCTAACGGGTCAATGGCAGGAACCCTGTCATATCTCCTTGGCGTCGGCTGTTCTCTGTCTCCTCTGGCCTCATCCTTCCTCCCGGGGGTGCCTCACTTGGGGCATAAGTATAAAAGATCAGTCTCGTGGATGTAACGAATTCCCTCCATAAATCCTATCCTATCCGATTTGCATAACGTTTTCTCCAGGATTTTCCCTTATCCTGCGAGATGAATGTCGATTAACTCTAAGCTTTATGAACCATGGGCTGATTTCAGCATCATTTCACATATTTCTTTCATCGTTGCGATATGACTTCAAATCGGAGGAGTAAATTAAAAATAAAAGTATTAATATAAGCTCCTCCCAGCCCTAAGGCCCTTGGGAAGCTGTTGCAAAATTAAATACGACTTTCAGCAGAAGACAAGAACTTTGCTCGGAGCGAAGCAAATTCCCTGGCCTCTGCACTACAACCTTAATTAGAAGCTACTGTGATTACAATTATATCTGTTAGTTTGTGACAAGTGACGGCCTTTGCACTCAAATTTTGCATCGTACCCAATTAGCAGAAATCGTTTGTCCAAAACTGGTGCTCGCCATTAGCACAACAAATAACTGACTTATTACAAAGCTCCCTGACTGTCTAGTTTGATTATTTTCTCTTGCATCCTTTAGATGAATGGACAAACATCATAACAATAAAAGCACTTCAGTTACCTTTTATAGAAGGTACAGTTTGGATGTATTAATTAAGCCAGTCTGCGAAAGTTTCAAACTGTAGATAAAAGAAGCATCAGTTTGCGGAACTAGAGCGTCAATTATTTTGCTCCACGAACCGAAAAACAAATGAGAACAACCCCATGGTTACTAGGGCACGGATTTACATGTAAATTGCATATTCCCTGTGGCGCCATGCTAAACAGATATTTTCCCACACATCATAACCTCACTTGTTGCAAGTTAATGTTGCATATAAACAAGCTTCTCATTTACATTACCTTCAAATAATTTCAAACAGTTCCATGGCAACTTTAATTTCTGTATTAAAGGACAATTTGAACGGAGTATTCGCTGACATGAGTCTAATATGAATTACCAGATTAAAAGTAATACAAAAAAATTCTGTGTAACATTCACATGGCTATCTATACTAGAAGGAAGTATACTCATAAATTAAATTAATTGGGAGTCGATTAATAACACAAAACAACACTCACTTTTAAACTTTCCCGAAACATGTTTCTGAGGCCTTCCCTCTATCTTCAGCCGGACATCGACTTGTTCTCTTTGGTGTAGCTGGCAATATTTTGTCATCGGTCTCCTTTGGTGGCGGTTCGAGGAACTTGCTGAACAAATCTTTCTGGGGGATGTCGAAATTGAATACTTTCTTCCTATTTTTTGAAATCTTTATTTCAAAAAATAGGAACAGCCACCAGAGGAGACCGATGACAAAATATTGCCAGCTACACCAATGAGAACAAGTCGATGTCCGGCAGAAGATAGAGGGAAGGCCTCAGAAACATGTTCAGGGAAAGTTTAAAAGTGAGTGTTGTTTTGTGTTATTAATCGACTCCCAATTAATTTAATTTATACAACAACACTGTTTTCAACACTTCCATGAAAGGATTTATACTCATAAATGCTTATTCTTCTATCTACTTCATAAAAATTTGCAAATAATGTTTAAATATATACAGATTGCATAGGCGCAACGGGAATATCTGAAGCGACACTCAAATCTTTTAACAGTGGTTAGAAACATAAACTAATAACAAGAAATTCCACGGAAATGGTTAATTCAAATAGAAAAAAATAGTATTTGACATCAATTGTGAGCTTTGATTAGATCTACAACCTTTTGTTGCAGTAAGATTTCTTATCCTGTATGGTAGTTACGTAAAAGTGATTCTGAATGAACAGGACTTAAGAGGCTATTCTTAAAAAATTAAAAAAGTAATTCACTTGCCATGAAAATATATTAAACATTTGGGGCCGTATTCATAGTTATCACTTTGGTTTAGACTATCTTCCGACTAACTTGGTCCGGACCAAAATCGGTTTAATTAGTATAGTGACTTTGTGGGTTCGTGAAATTAAAAGTCTAATTGCACAAAATCAAAATGTTCTTTATTTACACCGAATTACAGTTGGAACACTTGCCGATTACACAGAATTACGTAGCGCACGCAATTACAATTCGCCAGTTGGTCTGTCATCGGTCCACCCTACACTCACAATTACGTACAACTGCTCTGATACACGTACACAGTCTTCCGGTCCATTCGCTCACTCGGCGCTCCTCAAGGCTGCTCGCCAAGAACTGACTGACTCGTCCACTGCAGGCCTTATATAGGGAAGATCGCCGTTTCTGGAAGTCTCGCGGTACAGAGAATCTTCCCGACTGTTCCAGACGGAAGGGAGAGGGGAAAGAGATGGCTAGTGATATTTTTCCAACCCTCCCCCTCGTTAGCGCTACAAGATAAATGGGTAGGCGAGGCCGAATGCTTCCCGTCACTCACTCAGCCGTCAGTTGGTCGTGCCTTCCGATAATTGGGTGACAGTATTCATAGACGATAAAAAGCCTCGGACCAAGTAAAGTTGTGGAACAGCAAGGAGCAAATGTTACACGACGTAGAAAGGTTCCTCTGCGCATGCGCAAATTCCATAGAGTGCTAAACAAACCACAGTGTACCTACAAGTTTATAAATCTCTGTGGTAGTTTCACAGTTATTTCATAATCATTCTTACGGTTGCTGCTGCTGTTTGAGGTTAGGCAACAAAGTTGGTGGTTCTTTTTTTTTTTTATTTTTTTTTTATTTACGTCCTCCAACGTTAAGTCATATCAGACGATGAATGGAATGGGTGAAATGATGCTCAAGTGGGCCCAGGGTCCATAGAGCTTAGAGTTACCCGACATTCGTCTTTCAGGATAAGAGAAAACCCCGGAAAAAACATCATCCAGGTAACGCACCCTAACCAAGATTCGAACTCGGGACCTCTTGAACGTGAAGCAGACACGCTACCATCTACGCTAATGAGGTGAGCAAAGTTTGATGTACTGTTTGTTTGGGTGTTCTGTGAATATGAATAGTATGAAGAAGCGTGGTATCAATTGGTCAGTCCATAAAGGAATGAACATTATAGAAAATAAATCCGTGTCGACGAATACAAATATGAGAATAGAGGAGGCATGGAGGGAAATTTATAACGAGTTTGCTGATAATGCGGCTTATTGATGCCTGACTAATATCGTGCAGGTCAGCAGTGTTGTCTTGATATCCTCCTCTTGCATAATATCGAAGTGCTGTTAGGTTTTGAGTGTCAACTGAGATACTCAGGCCTCGGTTATCGTCCCTGACGTACAAGTTAGGATGAATCTTCCATCAGCTTTCTGGTGTTCGCTTTATTAAACCTTCTGCTTTTGAAGTTTAGGTCGTCGTACTTCGCAATAATTTCTATTCTAGGTAGATAAATTTTCCTTCGTCGTCTTATTTCACGAATTCTACGCGCTACAGCTACATTCATCACTTCATTATCGTCCATGTAGCAAAGATAGTCTCGCCTTTAATCCACCCCTCGGAGGCGGACCAGCGTTTGAGCCGGATCAACGTGTTTGGTCCCCGGACTATTGCTAATCCCGGTTTATGAATAAGAAAATCGAGGTCCACCGTTGGTCTACCGGAAGTAGCAAGTTGGTCCGGACCAAGTCTGACTATGGCTACGGCTCTTGGTAACTTAATAAAACTCGTTAGGATTAGCCTTACTACGGAGAGGATTCGGCACCGAAATCTGTGGTTTATTGTACCTAAGCCATAAGGGGGACATCCCCGAGAGGAAGGACGAGGTGAGGGGAGACAAGGTGGCCGTCCAAGAAGTGACGGCAGTGCAGAGGGCATGTTGCCTACTATTTACTAGTTGGAAACTCCCCCGGCAGTCTGTGGTCCAGAAACAGCCCATCAGGTAGGCCCGGGGATAGGAAACCGTCCTGTTGGAGCAGGAAGTGTTTACCAGAAGCATATCATCCTGCCATGCAACGCCGAGACACCTGTTGTCACTTCTACCCTGAAAGAGACCACCAGATGAGAGATGGTGTGAAATGATAAGGGATGTGAAATATAGGGACAGAAAATTCGGTAGATGTAATTAACCTACCCAGCATTCTCCTGACGACCCGGAACAACCCCCAAAAAGTCCCATGGGCCAGGTAGGCTGGCCACGAGAATCGAATCCGAGTCTCAAAGGCACGAATGTGGTCCCAGAAGAAATCTCCTGATTCATAAGTCGCGTTAGAGACATTTAAAAAAAATTAAAATGCTCATGAAGTGTTTCATGTAAAGCTTAACTTAAATACTGATTAGGCATTTAACTGACTTTTCTGCCTGCCTCTGTAGCGTAGGTAGTAGCGCGTCTGTTTCAAGTTCAAGATGTACCTAGTTTGAACCTCGGTCAGTATGAGTTATCCCGATAAGGTCCCATCCGGATTTTTCCCTTATCCTGAAAAATGAATGTCTAGTAACTCTAAGCTCTATGGACCCTGAGCTCATTTGAGTATCATTGCATTCATCGTGTTATATGACTTAACGTTGGGGGACGTAAATTATATATTAAAACTTGTCATAACTAGAGCCCGGATTTATAAGCGCAATGCTTATAAATGCTTATAAATGCTCTTTTTGGTGAAATACGAGGTTTGCTTACTTATGTTATGAATGTTAGTTAAAATAGCTTATTTTATCCACGTCATGTAAATTTAAAAGTAATTTTTTTCACTCTTAGCCATCATTTTATCTTCTCGCTGAAACAGGAGCCGATATAAAGATGGGATCTTCTTATCTCTAGCGTAAAGAAAGTGTAATACCACCCATTAGAGCTCAACAATTTCATGAAGTCACAACACCCGCAACTTACTAAACCACCCTGTAAAAAATAGCACACCGAAAACTCAATTATCAGGCATTTACCAAATGATTTGCCAGGATTGTGACAAGATATACATTGGTAAGACCAAAAGGAATCTAGCAACAAGAATGAAAGAACACTTCAGAAATATTAAATTCAAACAAATGGACAAGTCGGCCACAGCACATCACTTTTGGTCTGAGAATCACAACATAAACCAAGAAATAGAACTGATCAAACAGGCGAAGAAACCTCTGGAACTACAGATTTGGGCAAACATATTTATTACGAAAAAACAGGACCTCTTGATGAATTTTGAAATTCCCGCGGTAGATGACGTCATCAAACTTACCAGGACGTTAGATGGCAGCACAACACCAAGCCAGATGCAGACACCGGATGCATCATCAGTCAACCACAGAACTGACGATAGGGGAGAAGTCCCCAGAAACTAGTCTTAACAAAAAACTTGTAAGTGTAGAAAAGTATATACAAGGTTGACTCACTTGCCTAATTTTAGTAACAATGGCACTCCACTTTCTGAAATACTTCTTTTTATTCTATATAAGTCTTTCCAAGTTTGCCTTTACCTCCTAAGAGGTTTTAACTCGATGTATTCTCAATTAATGGCTGTGTCATACTATGCAGAACATTTCAATGAAGTAAAAATAGTGTTGCACTACTTAGATCCAGAAGATGCAAGCAACATCTCCACAGCACAAGAATGTTTTGCTAATATTGGCATCCAAGATAAGATAAGAGTACATCCATAACCTTTTCTCCAAAATACCTGCTAATATACAATAACACAGTTAGAAGCTCGAAATAATACCTTTCTCTGATAGATGAAATGTCAGTAACCTTGAATTCACGAATCATGGTATTGCTAAAACTGCCTTTGAGAAATTCAGTAAAGTATTAATGAAAAACCCTAGTTACGAAACCCTCTGTAAAACTTCTAAAGATATTTCTGGTACAGAAACGTAATATACCAAAGAAGAACTCTGACGCTTTTCACATGTTCCAGTAACGTCATGCGACGTTGAGAGATCCTTTCCATTATATAAAAAATTCTTCACTGACAAACGCAGGAGCTACACACAAGTACAGTTACTCCAAAAAGTATTCGTCTAATGCATGAGTTTATGTTTAAGGATGTATGGGTATTGGAAAATCATCAGAATAAAGTACAGCAGGGACACTGTCCTATTTATTGATTAGTGAAAAATAAAGTACAATAAAGAAACATATAGTATCTATTCGCATAAACATTGTTAAACATTCAAAATTAAACATATACAATATAGGATGCAAAATAAGTATTCGTCTGCATACTGAAAATGGTGTGGAATGTAACGATTAGTACTTAGTAGGCCCTCCACTCCTCTTTATACTATCTTGCATTCTCCTTGGCATGGATTTCAGCAAAGATTGTGTAGTTTCCACTGTAATTTTATGCCATTTCTCTAGTAAAGCGTTCTTTAGATCCTTTATATTAGATATCTGATGATTCCTAATATTTCTGTCCAGTATACTCCACAAATTCTCTATTGAATTCATGTTTTGGGATTGCGGTGGTGTCGGTATCCATCGTGGAGTATTATACGACAACCATAGCTTTGCATCTAGAGCAGTGTGTTTTGGATCATTATATTGTATGAAAATAC
The DNA here is from genome assembly GCA_030765055.1 of Mantis religiosa. NCBI lineage: Eukaryota > Metazoa > Arthropoda > Insecta > Mantodea > Mantidae > Mantis > Mantis religiosa. The sequence goes on from CM060959.1 coordinate 81,783,539, forward strand.
AATCCTCACAAAGACCCATATTATTCACACTTCTGGACAGATGTTTGTATAAGCCTTATTGTTCATAATTCCATCAATAAAACACAAATCCCCTACACCATTTGCACTCAAACAGCCCCAGTCAAGTACTGAACCACCTCCATGTTTAACTGAAACTGATATATTTTTCACCTCAAGCTCACAATTCTTTATTCTCCACACTATTGCTCGCCCTTCTGACTTAAAGAGCTCAAATTGACTCTCATAAGTATATAAAATCTTCTACCAGAAACCAAACTCATCGTATTTATGTTCTTTTGCTAAAGCAATTCGCTTCTATCTGTTGATTTTACTGATGTATGGTTTTCTATGGGCTGTTCGGCCTCCATACTCAGCTTCATAAAGCATGTTTCTTATAGTTCGTGCTGAAACAGACTACCCTGTTTGTGTTTGAACTATAACTGCAAGTTTTGGAACACTTAGTTTAGGATTTTTCTTGACTTCTCTAAGTAACTGTCGTTTCTCCACCTCGGATAGAACTGCAGGACGAGCACTTCTTGACTGATTTTCGTAAGTTTTGTTCTTATCAAGCCTGTATATAATAAGTCTTCACTGTACTGGTAGGTCTTCCAATGGTTCCTCCAATTTCTTGAAAACATTTTCCTTTTTAAAATAACCTGATTAAATTTCTATCTCTTCCTTTGTAGCTTCACGACATTTTCGACCTATATTACTCAAATAGCAGTCAACGACTTTGAAAACAGATGGAACTGTCACGATGAAACACAACTGCATTAAGAAAAGGAAAGGGGTGTGTGTCAGCGAGGCACCATACCTGGGATCTTGTGTACTAGAACGAATACTTGTTTGACATCAAGTGGGAAGTGATTTTAAATAACCTAGAGCTGTGCACTAATTAAGCAACATATGAACCCAAATTGTGTTTTATTTTTAAATCTACATATCAATAGAGGTAAGGAAACAGTTATTGTTCGTTTCTTATCTATATTTTTCTGATTGTGCTTGTTATATTCTATGTGTTATGATTAGACGAATTCTTTTTGAAGTATCTGTAAATATCAAGATACCTTCCTCGAGTGTTGTAACAAACTTACGTAAGGTAAGAATTCCATAAACATATGTTTATGATTAAATTGTTATTTTTATTTGCTTATTTTTGGGTGCTTATTTGTTTCATTTTTCGTGCCTATATGCTTGCTTATTTCCCAATTTGGTTGTGCTTACAAATCCGGGTTCTAGTCTAACATTGCATTTTCAATGTCCTAAAGTCATGTTAAAGGAATTGGTCCTAAACAGACCTGAAGAAATTGCTTCTACAACAAGAATTTGTCCTCTTATAACACAATAGAGCGATGGCTCAGGGAATTCCGTTTATGGCCCGTATTGAGAGGTCCGGGTTCGATTCCCGTGACCGATCATCCTGAGCCATGGGTATTTTTCCGAGGGTTTTCCAGGTTGCCAGGCGAATTCTGGGTAGATTTTCTCCGTAGGGGAGGGGATCCATTCCCTTCAGCTGCTGTGGTGCGAGCGCTGCGAACCCTTAGCACTCGTGGTACCTCTGACGTTACCAGAGGAACCTTGGGCCGAATATTCAAGCCCCTCCCTAATTGGAAGCTGTTCGGATTGGGTTGGACTCGAGGGGGCGGTGTGTTCCCGTTACCCGCAGGAGATCGGGTACCACCGGCCAAACTTCGGCTGCCCGGAGGGGGCAGAGGGTTAACTAAAAGGTCCCGGGAACTAGCTTACAGAGCCAGTAGGTGTACTAGACGGCCCCACCGAGGCCATTCGGTTGTCTTCCCTGCGGGGTTGACGCGCGTAAGTGGCGTATCCACTTCCACCCATCTTGACGCAGTTGTCGATGTGGGGCCTTTTAGACTCAAGGTATTGCCCCAAGAAAAGAAACCCGGTGTTTCCCATCGCTCCCGGGCTGATAGAGGCCGAAGTCTTCGGACTTTCGGATAGACCTCGCACCAACATGTCCCTCCATTTTATCTTCAATATCATTTCATATCTCTCATTTGGTCCCTTTCAGGGTAGAAGTGTCGGCGAGAGTCTCGGCGCTGCAAGGCAGGATGATATGCCCTTGGTAAACACCTCCGTCCTCCGGTAGGACGGTCTCTGGTCTGAAAACCTGGTCTGCTGAGGCCGTTTCTGGACCACAGTAGGGTGGGATGCCGGTCGTTGTGGCTTGACGGGAAGTTTCCAACTCGTAAATTGATGGGCCCTGTCCCCTGTACTATTATGGCTCGCAAACACTCTGTCTGCCCTCACCTCATTCTTCCTTCCAGGTGTGCCATATTTGGGAGCATACAAATAGACCAAGTTTGGACCTCCGTGTTGAATTCACTCCGTAGCGTAGTCCAGTCCAGTCCTCTTATAATATTGGTCGTGTTCTGTTGTCTCTATTACTAGTGCTTTAACCATTTACTAACAGTCAAGCAGAAGCAAATGTGGTGCTTAATCTGTAATGTGCGTATATTTGATCCCTTCCAAAAATGTCATTTTTCTAATTAATTTTTATGAAACATCAAACCTCCATTTTACGCCACAGTGACTTTCTAGCTACCATTCGTCACTTGTATTTTATTTCCTGAAGTGATGAATTCTTACCTGTAGCTTGGTTGCCAACAAAACGGAATAAAGAAACATATGCCACAGAAGCAAACATAAAAACCAGAGAGTGTGAATGGAGAGGGTGTACTTTTAGCGTAATTTTAACTTTCTGTTTCTTCAGAAGTACTTCAGAGATTAAAGCCAAGCTTTGTTTAGCTGCGGCTTGTGTGTTCAACTCTGTGATTAAGATTAAAAGTCTGTTTTGAAAGTTGAATGCAAAAGAGACATAAATGTAACTAGTGTTTTCTCAAGAAAAGCAGTGCAATGTCTGATACAAGTTTCCACGTCCCTGAATTTTCATCTTTCTTTCCTTTGAGGCCTAATTAACGTAGTTTATTTACGTCCTCCAACGTTAAGTCACATGACGATGAATTAAATGGGTGAAATAATGCTCAAATGAGCCCAGGGCCCATAGAGGTTAGAGTTTCCTTCAAATTTACGTCCTCCAACGTTAAGTCATATCGGACGATTAATTAAATGGGTGAAATGAATTAAATGAAAAGGAACAAATAAACCCAGGATTCATACAGCTTAAAGTTTTTGTTTTTAATTTACGTACCTCAACGTCGTGATATCCAACGATGAATTAAATGAGTGAAATAGTGCTGAAATGACCACAGGGTATATAAAGCATAAAGTTTTCTTTTAATTTACGTCCCCCAACGTTGTCCCCGAATGACCCGGGGTCCATAGAGCTTAGTGTTGTTTTTTGTTGTACGTCCCCCAACGTTGTCATACCTAACGATTAATTGAATGGATAAAATGATTCTCAAATGAGTCCGGGGTCCATAGAGCTTAGAGTTATTTTTAAATTTACGTCCCCCAACACTGTCATATCTAGCGATGAATTAAATGGGGAAAATGATGCTCAAATGACCCCAGGGTCCATAGAGCTTAGAGTTTTTGATTTAATCTACGTCCCCCAACGTCGTCATATCAAACGTTGAATTAAATGGGTAAAATAATGCTCAAATGAGTCCAGGGTCCATATAACTTAGTTTTTTTTTAATTTACGTCCCCCAACGTTGTCATATCCAACGACGAATTAAATGTGTGAAATGACTCACAAATGGTTCCAGGGTCAATTCAGCTTAGAGTTTCTATTTTAACTTACTCCTCCAACGTTGTCATGTCCAACTATGAATTAAATGTGTGAAATGACTCACAAATGGTTCCAGGGTCAATTCAGCTTAGAGTTTCTATTTTAACTTACTCCTCCAACGTTGTCATGTCCAACTATGAATTAAATGTGTGAAATGACTCACAAATGATTCCAGGGTCAATTCAGATTAGAGTTTCATTTTTAGCTTACTCCTCCAACGTTGTCATGTCGAACTATGAATTAAATGTGTGAAATGACTCACAAATGATTCCAGGGTCAATTCAGATTAGAGTTTCATTTTTAGCTTACTCCTCCAACGTTGTCATGTCGAACTATGAATTAAATGTGTGAAATGACTCACAAATGGTTCCAGGGTCAATTCAGCTTAGAGTTTCTATTTTAACTTACTCCTCCAACGTTGTCATGTCCAACTATGAATTAAATGTGTGACATGACTCACAAATGATTCCAGGGTCAATTCAGCTTAGAGTTTCATTTTTAGCTTACTCCTCCAACGTTGTCATGTCCAACTATGAATTAAATGTGTGACATGACTCACAAATGATTCCAGGGTCAATTCAGATTAGAGTTTCATTTTTAGCTTACTCCTCCAACGTTGTCATGTCGAACTATGAATTAAATGTGTGAAATGACTCACAAATGATTCCAGGGTCAATTCAGATTAGAGTTTCTTTTTTAGCTTACTCCTCCAACGTTGTCATGTCCAACTATGAATTGAATGTGTGAAATGACTCACAAATGATTCCAGGGTCAATTCAGATTAGAGTTTCTATTTTAACTTACTCCTCCAACGTTGTCATGTCCAACTATGAATTAAATGGGTGAAATGACTCACAAATGGTTCCAGGGTCAATTCAGCTTAGAGTTTCTTTTTTAACTTACTCCTCCAACGTTGTCATGTCGAACTATGAATTAAATGTGTGAAATGACTCACAAATGGTTCCAGGGTCAATTCAGATTAGTTTCTTTTTTAACTTACTCCTCCAACGTTGTCATGTCGAACTATGAATTAAATGGGTGAAATGACTCACAAATGGTTCCATGGTCAATTCAGCTTAGAGTTTCTATTTTAACTTACTCCTCCAACGTTGTCATGTCGAACTATGAATTAAATGTGTGAAATGACTCACAAATGGTTCCAGGGTCAATTCAGATTAGAGTTTCATTTTTAACTTACTCCAACGTTGTCATGTCGAACTATGAATTAAATGTGTGAAATGACTCACAAATGGTTCCAGGGTCAATTCAGCTTAGAGTTTCTATTTTAACTTACTCCTCCAACGTTGTCATGTCCAACTATGAATTAAATGTGTGAAATGACTCACAAATGATTCCAGGGTCAATTCAGATTAGAGTTTCTTTTTTAGCTTATTATTATTATTATTATTATTATTATTATTATTATTATTATTATTATTATTATTATTATTATTATTATTATTATTATTATTATTATTATTATTATTATTATTATTATTATTATTATTATTATTATTATTATTATTATTATTATTATTATTATTATTATTATTATTATTATTATTATTATTATTATTATTATTATTATTATTATTATTAATATTATTATTATTATTATTATTATTATTATTATTATTATTATTATTATTATTATTATTATTATTATTATTATTATTATTATTATTATTATTATTATTATTATTATTATTATTATTATTATTATTATTATTATTATTATTATTATTATTATTATTATTATTATTATTATTATTATTATTATTATTATTATTATTATTATTATTATTATTATTATTATTATTATTATTATTATTATTATTATTATTATTATTATTATTATTATTATTATTATTATTATTATTATTATTATTATTATTATTATTATTATTATTATATAGCATGTGCATTAGCATCCTCTGTATTCAACAATTCATTTTCGTGACGTCATTCCGTACCAACATAACTCTACCGCCAAACAGCAACTTTACCCAAAATTTCACACTAGTGACTTCCCAACGAAGCAATCTTCTGTGAAATTAAAGGATTTAATTAATAAAATTCGAACTAATTTGAATGTATATACACATATAAAGTCTGTTTAGTTAACTGGTGTGCACGTCGGCCGCTACCTTTGACGAACCCTTATAATCGTTTTACAACAAAGACCCTCCTCCCAGATCTTTCTGCAAGGTTGCCACCTTTCTCGATACGTCATGGGTATCGTACGAGGTTTCGTCTAAATTAATTACCTTATGTCCATTACTGCAAAACTTCCTTAGTTTTGACAAGTATCGCCAAGCTACAATTCTGCTGGATTCCATAATAACCCTTATCTTATTCAAAGTGCGGTATTTGAAACCCAGCTCCTTTAGGGGACCGCGGAAAGTGCAGTGACCATAAGGAAAATCACATTTTTTTTGCAAATGTGCAACCAATTCGTCTAAGGTGGCCACTCTCCCTTTTGCATAGAATCTATAAATTTCTCGACGAACTAAATCGCACGTGAAATCATCTACTTTAGAGAAACGTTTCCTTTTGTTTTCATACTTGATCGGCGTCTTTGGTATTCCTTTCGTCACAATATTTCTTACTGTATTTCTGTGAATACCCAGAATTTATCATCAGGTTTATTGCACGACTCCTTACCAAGATTATTTGTCAGAACATATTTATATTTGTTCAAAACAAGCGCTTGAATTTGCTTAGAAACAGTTCCCATTATAACTTTTTTTTTGTTTTTTTTTGTTTTTTTTTAAGGCTGCTCCAGTAATATAGCTCGGCCCAGTTATTCACACTTATGTCATCACTTTGATTATTTTCACTTGACTGAAAGTAATCTACTACTTCATTTGCATTTACCGCTGCATTTCCCTCCCACGGTCTCCACATCGTGACATATAACGAATTTCTGCACGTAATGAAACAGATCAACTGGAAGTTGGAACTTTGGCAACTGAGACTCCACATGGAGTACACATGCGACTGTCACTTCGAGAAATCAGGGTTGCTATTGGTCCTTAACTACAGTGTTCCATTTCTGAAGTGCGGAAATAGATTTATGACGTCATTAGTGGGCGGGAGGGTAGTTTCCTTTGAGGGGCTAACAGCACTCGCATTCACTAGACAGACTCTATACGTCTTTTACTTTGACTAAACTTTTTGTTGACTACAAATCATGTATTTACAGCAAAATCTTGCAATCGAATTGAGTATTTTCTCTGCCTAAGGAAGCGGTATTTCTTAGGATTCGATGGTGACACGTATTTTGTTTCGTCTCGTGTCACAAGGAGAGCAAATGTTTCTATTCCTGGAGAGTTACTCGGTTACTGTTTTGGCGGGCGGGGTTTGCAAGGTTCTTGTGGTAAACCACAATGTTGCTCTTGGTGTGGGCGTCATTCCATCTTTTGTCAGCTCTACAGGCTGTTTGGAAACAAAACAGCTGCTCTGAAAGGAAGCACAAAAACTTCCTTGGCTGCTTTCTTCGTAACACAGCCTCAGGATATCTTAAAGTTTGTGTTGAGTTTGTTTTAATCCCTGCAAAGGGCTTATACCCTCAAAACCACCAGGAAGGGTAAGGGAACATAGGTGTGTCTCTGCTCTTTCTACATAACGTGTAAAATTCATGAGATGTATTGAAAGGGGTTCCTTTAAAACGGTAAATGCTCATGGTAAATGCTAGTAAAGTAAATACCCCACAGATCCTAGCATGCATAGCAATCTTATACGTTTTTCTCCTCTGCGAAAACTCTGCTATTCTTTTTTAATTTAATTTACGTCCTCCAACATTAGGTCATACCGGACAGTGAATGAAATGATGTCCAGGGTCCATAGAGCTTACAGTTTTTCTACATTCTTTTTTCAGGATAAGGGAAAATCACGGAGAAAACCATATCCATATAACTAACACTGGCCGAGATTCTAATTCGAGACCTCTTGAACGTGAGGTACACACGGTACCATCTACGCCACCGAGGCAGGCAAATCTATTTGAAGTCTTAGTGGAGCCGACTAGGTGGTGCTATACATAAAATTCAATATAGTCAATGAAAGATCATAAAATTACGTGCTCTGCATGAATTTACATATGGTTGCCATACTCAGAGACAGTGTGTAATAGTGTTCTGAAGTAGATTAAAGCTCTTTAAAAATTGTGCTTACCAGTTCTTTTTTTTTTTTTTTTCAAACACATTCATTTAAATCTTACCTTTGTTGTAATTTACTTATTTGTTCATTTTTATATTTATATATTATATTTATATATTCCATGTAGTAATTTCACGGAAGTACCAAAATACATGTTAGGAGTTTTCAAGTATTAAAAAAATAAATAAAAAGAAACATTTTAGAAAGAACTCTTTGTCCCAATGTTCTATGTGTTTGCACGTGTGTGTCTATGAAATTTATACCTCGTCAGAAAAAAGGTGTCAATCTTGGTAGGTATTTAAATACAGTAACTTCCGAAAATGCAACACGATTGTTTTTAAGAAAATCTCCCGACATTTAATTGATGAAAATTCAAATTCTACATTAGCATTAAAAAGTATTAGCAACGAACGATATTGAGATTATGAATATTCACTCAACTAGCCTTCAAACACTATATTCCTTTTCTTAATGATTCTAATAGGGATGACTCCTAGATACATACGATACCTTGATACTCAGGATACTTGAATGGTATCGAAATCGAACGATACTTCAGAAAATTTACTTTATTCTAAAATCACAAAATATCATTGCCGCAAACATCTCAAATCCCGAGAAATTGCCAGGAATGTGGTATCCGTATAGTTATACAAGAAAATAATTGTGTGTCAAATTCAGTGTCAGTTAACAATTCCCAAGAAGAAATCACTGCAAATCTTAGTGTCAGTGACAATATGCACCTCCTCTTTATAGTGCACTGGATTACTGGAAAACAAATTGAAATTTTCTAGAACTAAAAAAAATAACGCTAAATATTTGTGTAATTGCATTTAGCACAGCAGGACTCCTATATGACTATATGACTCCTATATGCCATATCCACTTGAGTGTGTTACAGAAGCGAATAAACTCAGATTCAATTCACTTTCGCGATTCACATTGTAACGATATGTTTTAGTTAGAACTTTTTATATGAATATTGTTTTCTGATATGACTTAGTAGGCCATGTAATGACATATTAAAATCAAATATATCTGCAATTTTGTGATTGGCCGTAGTAGTAATTGTATTACGTAATGCGGTGACGTAGCAGTGCATCGGCCAATCACAAAATTAATAGAGGAGTAACGATAGTTACGGAAAATCAATAATCTTGAGAGAGATATGTTCTTCAATTTTGTTTGATGAGGATGAAAAATGTTGCGGTGAATATGATTGTAAAGGAAAGTTAATAACCTTCAAAAAGGGTTATTCGAAATTCGTAATAGTAACGAGTGGATTATACAATTAAATATATTACGAAATAGAAGATATACAAAATGTTATTTCTGTCACCTAAAATCCACACTCTTTATTTAATCAGCTGCGAGTGGAGAATCATTTTTCGCCACAACATCTAATAAACCAGAGTATCTAAGCAAAGGATAGTACTAACCTGTCAAACAATGTAATTTAAATGTACACAAGAACATTTACTGCAGTTTAGGGCACACATATCATTATAATAATTGCATGGCATATTTATGTATAATGTAACATCTGTAGCTAGTAAATACATGTCTAAAATCTTTGCTTTAAACACGTGTATCTGTCTATATGCCGTAAGATATATATTTTAATAAATAGTTGGTTGTGCCTTATTAATTAAATTACCCAAATGCACGCCTAATAGGACGTTAAATAAAAAATAACACTTCTAATGAGGTTTTCTTTTGAATTTTTGAATTTTGTCATTTGCAAAATTTCGACAAGATAATTCTTGCGGAGGTACAGTCTTTGAGTAAGAGGCGGTCAAATTATTAGACTGAAACTGCTAAATTAGTATATCTTACATTAGTTACCATATTCTAAAATGAAATATAATTATTTTGCCACCTTTAACAGATTAAAAATTTAATTTTACCTCCTAGGATAGCATGAATACAACAGTAACATTTGAAAGTCATATGAAGATGATTTTTCAAATTTTTAAGTGAAACTCCCTTTAGAATCCTAAATGACCAGGTAAACAATGTAACAAGGCCAAAAAATCAAGCAATGTCTAAAAATAATTATTTTTTCAAACATTACCTTCGTAAAAATATTAGTAAATTTTTAGTAAATACACAGTACATCTTAGTAATTTTGCATACAGTTTATAAACTATCAAAGCTATATCCATGGGGATTACAATGGCCGAAAGTCGAATTTAGTCCTTTGACACGGCCGATCACCCATAAAGCTTTATTAATACCTTTTCTCTTTAACAATATTAATTGTAATACACATATAATAATAAAAATAACAATAATACAAGACATGTACATAAACATATTTTCCAAAATTAGACGAATAATAAAAAAGAAAGAAAAAATCAGAAACGAACTTTATCCAGATAACTCATCCTGATCGAGATTCGAACTCGGAACCTTCTGAACGTTACGAGGGTGGTCTGAAAAGTTTTCGACTTCAACATGAAGATGGCAGCTTCAAATACAATTTAGTGAAACTCTAGTTTCGTTGTCCACCTGTTGACAGTTACCAAAGTTTCAGCCATTTTGGACGTCCAGTTGTTATGTAACAGTCGTTTAAGTGAGTTTATGTGAGTGTTTTTATGAAAATGGACAAAATCGAGTATCGAGCTGTCATTAAATATTTGTTTTTGAAAGACAGTACGCCTACGCACATCAAAGATGAGTAGGATTCCGTGTATGGGGACTCTGCACCATCATTTACCTCACTGAAATTTTGGGCAGCTGAATTTAAACGTGGCCGTAAGAGCTTGGGAAACGATGAACGATCGGGACGTCCAAAACTGCAACTACCGACGAAAACATCGTCAAAGTTCACCAAATGGTGCTAGACGACCACCAAATTAAAGTGAGAGAGATAGCAGAGGCTATGAATATGTCAAAAGAACGTGTTTGTCACATATTAAATCAACATTTAGACAGGAGAAAGCTCTCCGCGTGTTGGGTGCCACATTTGTTCCGTTAGACCAAAAACATGTTCGAATGAACATTTCCAACACTCTTTCGGCGCAGTTTAGGCGCAATAAATTCGAGTTTTAGCGCCGATTAATTAGTGCAGATGAAACTTGAATACACCATTATAAACCGAAATAAAAATACAGTCCAAACAATGGACTGCAAAGGGGGGACCAGCTAAAAAAAACCTGTTTCTTTCGGCTAGGAAAGTGAAGGTGTTTTTTGGGATAGTCATGGAGTTATTTTAATCGAATATCTTCAGTAAGGAAAAACCATTACAGGAGCATACTGTGCATCATTACTTGACAAGCTGAAGGCAGAACTTGCGGAAAAATGGCCACATTTGCAGAAAAAGAAATTCCTCACTTTCTTCTCGAGTAGCCAGCCAGGTGAAAAGCTGATTATATATCAACGTTTCGGGGGTGTACATCTCTCACATCATCAGGATATTTATAAAATGATATACCACAAATGAAACACTGGATATAACACAACTATAAACAAAGACAAAACACTATCAAAATTCGCATTACTGAACAAAAGACTGCTTTCAGTAAATTAAATGCCAGGTCAGGAGATGACTTGAGTATAGAAAATTGTGTCAAAGAAACATAACTAAACTTGATTATCAAGCTGTATTGATCTTTGCTTCTTAATTCGATTGATTTCCATTTTTAAGGCCGGTTTCCAAGAGGAGCTGAACTGAAATCCAGCATCACGATTAAGCGTGCTCCTTTCAGAAGAAATCGCCAAAGCCTCCTTAATTCTCCGCTCCCAATAACTGTTGCATTTTGCCAAGATGGTCGTCTCCCGAAAATTGGCTCTATGGTCGTTATCAAAACAATGCTCTGCCAGTCCAGACTTCTGTTTCACCAAGACAACGCACCGTCTCACCTCAACGGTTGCAATAGCGAAAATCCACGAATTACGGTTTGAACTGCTTGACCATCCGCCTTACCAGATCTAGTCCCAAGTGATTTGTTCCTTCATCTGAAAATTGCGTTTGGAGGACAGAGATTTTCGTCAAATGAAGAGGCAACTTACCTTCGTGAACTGCTATTTTGCAGATAAAAACGCCGAGTACTATTTGGATGGGTTACAGAGACGGGAGTATCACTGGGAGAAGTGTGTAGAGTTACAAGGAGACTATGATGAAAAATAAAATTAAAAAATTTAAAAAACTATCTGAAAAAATGTCTTGTATCTTTATTTGGTCGGAAACTTTTCAGATCACCTATGCCTCACCTATACTACAAAGGTAGGCTAATTTACATTATGAATATTGTACTTAATAAGTTCTCTAGAATCTTATAGGAATTTGCCTCACTGTTTTTTTTCTTCCTTCATATGTTTAGCGTTAGTGCTCTATTTTGCACGCTCAATCCGAGCAGTACGTGAGCAAATGTTTGCACCTGCTGTACCTATATACACGGAGGCTTATTTGCATGTAAATGAACGTACTTGATCGGTAATACCAACAATAACGGTGCGAGTTTCATGTTACACTTCACCGTGGGTCTACACTATATTTTTGGCCCTTGATAGAGTTTGGGGCATAGCAACTTGTGCAGTTTGAGAGATCGTAAATCTATTTTAAGACAAGTTCACTGAGTTCCTAGAACTTTTCCCTTTTCTTTACTATCGCTTTGGAAACTTAAGCGTCTTTTCTTTGGTTAAGGAAGTCTAAATCCTTTCAAGTGTGCATCACAACAGAGAAAAAAAATCTGATTAAACTGCTCCAAACTTTGGCGGCGTAACTTTTAGCACTTCGCGGTTTTCTAAACTCAACATTTCGCTATATAACATAAGAAAAATATGTTGTAGAGCACGTAACTTACTATAGCCTTAAAAAGTGCATAAGTATATTTTGTGTACGTTATTACATGAATCCTTAAAATCCGATACTTCTATTCTGTTATGTTATTTAATATACATATTGGTCTTAGAATTATTTTAAATTAAGTTATAAGGTTGTCTCATAAGTAAAGTCGGTTTTTCTTATTTTGGTGTTTTGCTATTTACAGGATGCTATGGCTAGTGTTACGTACATTGTGAGCATGTACCAGTTTTTAGTTGTTAATAAACAATCACAAAATGGAGATAACAAAGATTGAACTTAGAGCCCTTCTAAAACACTACTAGCTGTCGTTAGTGAGCGTGTGGCACAACGATGGTTGCAACGTTTCAACAATGGAGACGAAAACACTAAACATTTACAATGTTCTGGAAGACCTAACGTATGGAATATTGAGGATAGACGCCAAGTTTAGCGATAAAATCTGCAAAAAGTACCCAAAGGCTTTCAGAATAATTTGATGCATCAAAAGAATTCACATATCGCCCATTAAAACACTTGGAAAATCATACAGAAGCTGCAAATTGTACCTCATGAACTGACACATCAATAGGCTGAACATATGGATATCTGTCGTCAGCTAACCCGTAATGTTTAATGTTTATTTAAGTGTCATTTGGTAATTACAAACAGTTACAATGGACTTTGTCATCCAGAATATAAATATAAACAAATTATATACATAAGCACATTACTCACAGATATAGACACGCGCGCGCAAACACGCTTTTCTAGGGTACTGGATTACTGGAAAACAAATTCAAAATTTCCAAAACTAAAAAAAAAGTAGCCGCTAAATATTTGCGTATTCCACCTGCAGCAATTTCCTCTGAAAGACTATTTAGCATAGCACGACTTATATGTGACACAAAAATAAGTGAACTTGACCCGAAAGAGTGTGAATGTTAATATTTGTTAATAAAAATTTATAAAAGTGGACTGTTTTACTTTTAAATATGTAATATGGAGTTCAAAAATAAGTACAGTGGTAGTTTTAAATTTTTTCTCGTTAAATATATGCGTCTAATTAATTTTATTGGCATTACTCAGTTCTACCGGCATTTAACTTGAAACTGAAACTACAAGTAGAAATGAGGGTATTGAGTATCGAAGTATCGCCTATCATGTATCGTGGAAAATTGTCGAGTATCGGGAAAAACTGGTATCGTACCATCCCTGTATAAATAGAACTTCAAATTCTTTTGAAGCTTTCAAAAGGATTCACAGCACACATTTCCATTTATGTCTGTGTTTTCTATTTTTAGTCAGACCTAATCAGTAGTTCTTCTACCATAGCTGAAAGACACGGAAAGGCTCCACTAACGTTGTTTGCCCTTACTGGAACGATATGAAAGCTCTAGTTGGCAGTGACATCACTCCGATCGATCAGAAGACGGGGGAAGAGCTGGCAATCTGTCACACACCCATCTCATTTATTCGGAATTACCTTTACAAACTGCAAATCCATCATCATAGCTGTTAAAAATGGCAGGTAGAGGGTTACGGCGCAACAGTGGTCGTTAAGTTTTATTTGTGTGACATGTAAAGTTATTGCGGCACGTTATTACAAACCGGAAATATTTATTTTATACCCGATATCATATTTTGTGATATAAGTTGTAGCATTTTATTAGCAATAAAATAAGGCAATATATTTTTACCCCTCGCCGAGTTTCTTGCTCAATGTTGTAAAGATCTTTCCATGTTGTTTTCAAATACGCTTTGTAATCGCTCTTAAACTTAGGCACCAAGAACTTTTACACATATTGCAATACTTTTACATATAACATTTGCAAATTTGCGAGTACAGCATTTCAATTGTAGATAGTTATACTTGATTTGATCTCTAGAATTAAATATACTACACAACTTTTTTTCCAGCTGAAGTATCGTTTCAAATCACAGAATGCAACGATCGTCGTATTTTACGTGTGGATTTTGATGCCAAGTTCTCAAAATGTAGATTACAAAAGCTTTGAAACCAATACATTTTAAACTGTTCCGACAGTTTTCCATTTTACATTCACATCTGCGCGATAGTGAAACAGGGATACAGTTCAGAGCCTCTCTCCCTCTCTCTTTTATCTACGGTTTGCAGTAATTGAATATTAATTTGCCATATGTAACAGTTAAATGTGTAATTCGCTTCTGTCTGCTATTTGATGGTAAAACCTGCCCACTACTATTCATTGGATGACTGTTGTTCTAAAATCGGTAAAAGTACCACCACTTCATCAACCTGCCTCAACCGTTCCGGTCTCGAATATCTGTAGGGATGATTTTTCTTGATAATATTACTTGGGGATTTAATTAGATAAATGTCAGGTAACTCAGGCCGTGCCGTGGTAGAGTGGTTAGACCGCTCGACTGAAACCAAGGCGGACCGGGTTCAACCCCAGGTGACCACAAAGTGAGATTTGTGATGGACAACACGGTGCTGGGGTGGATTTCATGTGGGTCCTCCGGTTCCCCCCGCCGTCATTTCACCAATTGCTCCATCGAAAATCTTTCCCCTCGACACTGGGTAGTGGAACCTGAACAACTTCCAACATCTGGATCAGTGATGTACGGGATGTATTATTTATATTTGTTAGAATCTTACATCGACCTGACTTGCTCTATTGTACCCATGCCCCAAGTTGGGCATCCGGGGAGAAAGGATTGAGGCGGCATCATCCGAAGGGTGGCCGATCCAAGGAGCCACGACAATACATAGGGCAGGGTTCCTAAACTTTACCAGTTGGAAATTTCCCCGGCAGGCCAGAACAACCGGCCTGAAACGGCCCCACCCGACCGGGTCTGGGGACCGGAGACCGTCCTACCGGAGGAGGAAGTTTTACTCAGAGGATATCATCCTGCCATGCACCACGAGACTCCCACCGACACTTCTATCCTGAAAGAGACCATCAGATGAGAGATTATTTGAAATGATAATGGAGATGATATGGAGGGACAGGAAATTCGGAGGATGTATTTAACCTAACGATAATTTGCCTGGCGACCCGAGAAACCCTAAAAAAACCATGTTTCAGGTAGGTCAGCCACGAGAATCGAAACCGCCTGATCGATATACGTAAAAGAATGAGTAGATAACGTCACATTACTGTAACAATACTGTGCCAAGAAAGTTCCGGTAACTGGTCAATGAAACACAAAATATGCATTATTTTATCACCTTCAAAGTAAGCCCCTTCCGAAATTATACATTTATGCCAACGAATAACCCAATTATCTAAATCTTTTTGAAGGAATTTTTTGGAAACTTTGTCAATTGTCATCGCTCATTCTCCTTTATGTCTTCTATCGACTGAAAACGGGTGCCTCGAGTTTTCTTGAGTTTCGGAAAGAGAAAGAAGTCAGATCAGGTGAATATACTGGTTGTTCGATGAGATTTGTTGAACTTTTGGCCAGAAATTCGTTGACAATGAAAGCCTTGTTGAGCTCTGGTCTTTTCCGCCGTATTTGTTCTCTCATATGTCGTATAATGCTCAGATAATAGTGTCTAATTACCGGCAACCTCTCTCAGACCTGAATGACGATTTTCAGACACCATTTCCTTCACTTAATCGATGTTCAGTTCAGTTAAAACTGTTGATGGCCGATCAGAGCGAGGCAAATCCACCACATCTCGACAACTTTTGAATACACTGTACCACTCATACGCACGTGTTTTTGATAGTCAATTCACCGCAAGCCCTTTGTAACATTTTCAGCGATTCGGCAAAGGAAATACCATTTGCAATACAAAACTTGAGACAAATTCTTTGTTCAATATTTTTATTCATTGTAAAATCGCAACGAACCTTTGAGATACATCAACAAAATGGCGTCCCTAAACAAACTAGATGTCAGATGACAGTCAAACTCCGCGTGGGTATAGAGGAAAGATGTACCAACTTAGTGACAACAGAAATTTCGAATCCCCTCTTATACGAGATTTTTTTATATGATCGATTCCCGGTACTTTCTTGACAGAATGTACACCAGATATTTGTAAAATTCAGAATTTAAAAGCTTTTGAATTCGCTAAATATCCTTGCCGAACTTCCGGATGGAATGCAATAGTTTATATGTTTATCATAAGCGGTTACTAGAGAAAGTAAGACAGAATAAATTGTAGTATTATGTAAATTAATTATGAAACGTAATTAAAATAAGATTTTTATCTAACAGCACTCTTTATCTGCCATGCTTCTCAGTGTCCCATTCTACACTAAGGGTGAAAGACCGCTTAATTTTGCTCATAAGCCTCTGTGAGGTTAAGGTTATTTTATATGTCGTAAACCTTAGACACTTTTTTACTTCTCTTGTGAACAAAGCCATGCTAAGATGTTTATGTCCAAAAACATCCATCACCCTTGTCCGAGTTTCAACCCACGATCTTGGAAATAAGAGTCTAGCATAGGAGGATCATAAATATGAAGCGTTCTGTTTGTTTTCAGTTTATTTCCATGGTATGGGTTTTAATAATTCTGATGAAGTAAATGTCCACGAATTGCAGTACGTGACAAAAGGAAATAGCACAATGCTCTGAATAAAATGGCATCGAGGCATAATTAGTTGGGATGCGATGACGAAACGGAAGATCTGAATACGAATACAAAAGCATATAGTTTCAAGCAATCCTGTGGAAGAATTTAACGATGTTTTTTTCCAAATGTCGAGCGAGAGCTTGTTTGAAATGTCATGCTCGGGGTCAGTGTGCAAAGTAACAACGAAAATTCAAGAGAAAAGTCGTGGATGTGCTGTTTAAGGATAGTTACTGGATATCGATTAAATGACGAAACGCGGAATTGAGGACGTTAGAGCTACAGTATCGTGTGAGGGGATAAAACGTTATCGGTATACAGGACACGCGCATCGGACATAACCTCAAAGGGAACTTGCATGTAGCAGTTGAGAGCAAAAACAGAGGGCGGGGGTGGGGAAGACTCTTACAGTTTCTCATAACTGATATGCTTTTAACTGGAAGATGATAAAAAGTTAATATCTTCATTATGAAGGGAAGTTTTTTCTAGATGAATGTCACCAACAAAACATAAGTACCACACAGTTCCTCTAAAAAGAGCAAAATTAGAAATTATTAATGGAAAACTAGCGCAGAAGATAACACCTTCAAACCGGAGAATTTCTGATGCTGTTACTACTGAATTATGCTTAACGTTACTGTGCTCTGTTCTAAAAAACTTTTGAGATAGTTTAGCACATTCTGAGAAGGAAAAATGTTTTGCAATTTCATCTAATATGGAGATGACTCAGGCGGTTTCATCTGTAGCATGCATTCGGGAGGTACGGGTTCGATTCCTGTGGCGAACCTACCGGACCCATGGGTTTTTACGGGGTTTTCCTAGTTCATCAGGCGAATGCTGGGTAAATTAATTACATCCCCCGAATTTCCTGTCCCTCTATTTCATCTCCATTATCGTTTCACATCATCTCTCATCTGGTGGTCTCTTTCGGGGTAGAAGTGTCGGGGGGAGTCTCGGCGCTGCATGGCAGGATTTTTTTTTTTTGTAATTTACGTCCTACAACGTTAAGTCATATCGGACGATGAATGAAATGGGTGAAATGAGGCTCAAATGAGCCCGGGGTCCATGGAGCTTAGAGTTACCTGACATTCGTCTTTCAGGATAAGGGAAAACCCGAGAAAAACCTTATCCAGGCAACTCACCCTGTCCGAGATTCGAACTCGGGACCTCTTGAACGTGAGACAGATACGCTACCCTCTACGCTACCGAGGCAGGCACATGGCTGGATGATATGCTCTTGGTAAACACCTCCGTCCTCAGGTAGGCTGGTCTCAGATCTCGAGCCGGCTTAGTGGGCCGTTTTAGGACCACGGCAGGAGGGATGCCGATTGTACTAGACTGCCGGGGGGGTTGAAAACTGGTCGTGTGTTCTGTCGTGTCGCTTTCTGTCTCCCCTCGCCTCATCCTTCCTGCCGGGGGTGCTATACTTGGGGAGGGGCATAGGTACAAAAGAGATGCCGAATCCCCTCCGCAAATTATATTATATTCTATCCACTAATATTATAAAGAGAAAAAATATATATGATGGATGTAGCCTATAAATACAGCAGTTTGACTTTAAAATATCAGTAACTTTTCATTTACTTTGGGTTGGAATTATTAATATTTTAAAACTGATTTAGGCAGAGTAGAATTTCACATTTTGGGTGCATACTGTCACCCGAACGTCGGAACTCCCTATAGAACCGGCCGGCAGTAGGGCCAGTCGGGAAGCATTTAGCCCACGCCTACCCATTTGTCTCGTGTCACTAACTGAAGGGATGATTAGGAGAGCGGCGCAAGCCCTGTACCGTCTCTTTCCCCTCCCACCAGACGTTTCATAACCTCGGGATAATTGTGCGCGCCGCGAACCTTCCAGAAACGGCGATCTTCCCTATATAAGGCCTGTAGTTGGAGAGTCAGTTCAGCTCTTGGCGAGCAGCCGTGAGGAGCGCCGAGTGAGTTAACAGACCAGAAGACTGTGAACGTGCATCGGAGGAGTTGTACGTAACTGCGAGTGCAGAGTGGAACTGTGACAGACGAACTGGTGAATTGCAATTGTGTGCGCTACGTAATTCTGTGTAATTGGCAAGTGTTTCAACTGTAATTCGGTGGAAATAAAGAAAATTTTGAGTTTGTGCAATTGGACTTTTAATTTCACGAACCCACAAAGTCACAATACCTAACTTCCTCGTGATTCCCTAAACTCTAGGTAGTTGTTGCATCTATCTGGCGGAACTTTAACATTTAAGTTTAAGGATTTCAAAAATAAGTCACCCTAAAAAGTTCAAATACCTATTCAACCCTTATTTTCAATCCCACTACAAAGAACACATACACAACTTAAAACTTGCAAATTTATCTTCAGAAAGATATACCGATTTCAAATATTAACAAAAATAGTTACCAAGAAGTGTTCGTTACTTATATAATTATTTTTCATTAGCTAAGTGGCGCATGACTTGGTGCCCTGTATTAGTGCTAATTATGATCATATATGCATCATATTCAGAATGATAGTATTGAATGATAACCAAATGGAAATACCAGTTCTACGAAACACACTTTACTGATCACTTAAGAGGTTACCGAAGCTCACTACATTTAACTTAGCTTTCTGAACATCTTTTTCTTTTACTGTAGGTATGATTACACAAACACAAGCAACATGCGGCTAAATTGAATTAAACATCCTGAAATTTCAACTGGAGAATGATAGTGAATCAACAGGAATATTTTCGAAATTGAGTTATTACTAAAACAAAGACTAGAGGTTTTTAAGAACTTTCTTATGTGTAAATTAGTAGGGTATATTTTTATAAATCTTTAGGTAATAAATACTAACATTTAAATTAAATTTAGTGTTATGCATGCATTTAAATATCGCACTGAACCAATTTATAAGAACTCCTTAACAACCTTCCTCTCGTACCGTAAGGGAATATAACCAAATTAGGCGGGGATTCACCGATGTGATATAGCTACTAATTGCGATGCGTACTGATTGATCTTCCATCAGTGTTGCCAAACTCAAGACTAACTCAGTGACACACTAATCGGAAATATCCTATTTTTTAATAAAAATTAAGGTAAATTTCATTAAATAAAAATGTATGGAGTATACATGTAAATATACAGCATTAAGTACTGTTTAAATTTGAATGAGTAGAGCCAGACTGAAATATTCAATGCCATAACCGGGATTTGCACCAAGGATCTCCAAAACGGTAGCTCTAAACCACTGAGCTACTATGGCCAACATGCCGACATGACATACCGACAGTGGGAGACTCATGGTTCAAATCAGGGCTATGGCATTGAATTTTTCAGTCTGACTCTACTCATTCAAACCTTAGCCTACGCACGGCTAGTGTGGAAGAAATGATTATTTCAATCAATTTACCATGTTTCATATGATATTATATTTGGCAGTTTTAATTCCAATACTTTATTGAGTATATAGCGAGCTAAAAATGACGTGGCAAAGAGAAAAGTATGTCGATATTTGTGACAGAGCAGTAAGAGTAGGCTATGCATGGGTCTGATCAAGGGTGGCAATGATGAAAGTCTTGAAATGCAAGGAAAGTGCCTACTGTGTAGTTGGAATTAGAATAACGACTGGAATTTAATTTTGGAATGTGAAGCAACAAAGGGTTTCAGAGAAAAATTATTGCAAAATTGGAATTGGTCCAGTTTACCAAATGAAATTATAGGTAAAAAGATACTGGGGATAAAATTTAAGGGGAGTTTGACAGAAAAAGTAAAAAGATTAGGTTTTGTTAGAAATGGATGGTTGAGGAAAATTAGAAATAAGCAGAAAGAAGAAAAGTACATACTTGAAATAGGATCCATTAGCTCGGATGTTTGATGCTATGGTTCCTTGGAAATACAGCATCTCAGAAAAGCAAGGAAATTGAAGGGTAGTAAGTAAGTTTAGTTAGTCAAGTGATACAGAATTGTAATTTTAACTAAGTTGTATAAATACTGAAGATAAAATAAAAAAATAAATAAATTAATTAATTGGCCGCGCCATGGCTCAGTGGTTAGACCGCTTTGCTCTCACCTGGGCGGCCCGGGTTCGATCCCAGGCGACCGCAAAGTAGGATTTGTTGTGGACAACATGGCGCTGGGGTGGGTTTCCTCCGGTTTCCCCATCATCATTCCATCAATTGCTCCATCAATCATTGATCTCAGGCGTTGAGCCGACCCCTCAACCTTGATTTCATCTCAAGTCAGATGCTTCGGATCCCTCGCTCTGAGGGAATCCACCCCTCAGGGGCCTACTTCGGTAGGTACGGGTTTGGCGCACCCGGGGTCCCGAGCCAACAGTCTCCCTCGTGTGGGCTCCTCTTCGTGGTTGAGGGAGACGGTCAACAGGCCCACCCACGTGTAGGCCGTGCGTGGAGACCCGTGGAGAAGGTTTTTAGATTCTTGTCTAGTTTAGAGTTTAGGATTTAGTGAACGAAATTTTTAGTAGGTTTCGATTGATGTTTTTTTAGGTACGTGTATTTTTAATAGGTTTTGTTACACTTGTATAGTATTTAGAAAGCTTTATATCTGGCTTTTGCCATGACTAGTATTTTAAAGGGCGCTGATGACCGCCGTAGTTGAGCGCCCTTATATATTAAAAGGTGTAAAGGTCTTGCCAATTTTGTGCCTCCAAATAGTAATCCGCATGTGGCATTAAACTTCAAAGTAATAGGAAGGACTTAATTTACACCAACATGAAAATCTGGTCTTTCCCCGAAGTAAAACTAGGCCATGCTAACCAAGCACAGCTCAAAGAGATGCAGCCTTATCATTAAATGGTAATCCGAAGCGCGACGGAGTATAAAATATCACCCCTTTTTACGATGTCGTAACAACCATAGGAACCTTCAGCACATCCAAGGGACTCCTCTCCAATATCCCATTTATTATACAGATTCTTTCATTTGTTAAAACCGAAATGCAAAACGGGTCACACCGAACACAGTTTCACCGCGTTTCTTTGTTTTGTTTTGGGAAGGTAGCAGATTTCGGTTTTTACATGTAGTCTAAAATGGAGAAAATTGTTAATTATATTTTTAGAGGCTTTACGTGTTAAATTTGATATGATATTTGATTTGATATATATGATATTTGATTTTATCTCCGTAAACAAAATACTTACAATTTAAATACAGTAATCCCCCACGTACCCGAAATCGTGGAGAGGAAAAAAAAGGATAGATTGCCAATGAGCCCAGGGTCGATAGAGCTTAGAGTTATCTGTCATACGTCTTTCAGGATAAGGAAAAACCCGGAAAAATAAATCCAGATAACCTAGACCGAGGTTCGAAGTCATGACCTTATGCAGTTAACTCTCGTCCCCATCTGGCCATTCTAAGTGCTAATTGTTAGCTTATCAATACGCATTCAATACGGTGGCGCACCGTCATTTTGTTCTTGGTCAGTGTGGTTTGTTTATGCTTCAAATATCATGTGAAATTGCCAAACAATGGATTCATATACCTTTCTCTTCAGACAGCTTTAATTTAAGTCTAACTGTACTACTCGCAACGATCAGTTAATTATATGTCATTCATAAGAAAATCTTCAAAAATCAAACATGTTCTAGGGGCGTTCAGAAATGATTGACACTAAAACTTTTGTTTATTTACAGGAACCATTTTATGAACAAACTCATTTGGGTAACATTAGAGATATTCCCCGCCAATGTTCATACACTTTTTCCATCGGTCTGGCAGCTTCCGTATTTGCGTAGCAAACCGTTCTTTAGGGGTATCTCAGCGCCACTGATGGACAACTGCATGAATTTCGTCATTAGTGATGAACTTGTTACCCCGCATGACCTCTTTCATCGAGTCGAATAGAGCATAGTCACTAGGAGCCAATTCGGGTGAATATAGAGGACGTGGCAGCACAGTAAACCCTAGTGTACACATTGTGGCCATGGTCTGTCGACTGGCATGTGGTCGTGCATTGTTTTGTTGGAGAAGAACATCACGGCGCCATTTTTGATGGGGCAGTATTCAATGCGTTGGTGAATTGTTGCAGTGAACTGCAGTATCGCTCACTGTTGATGGTCGTATTGAGAGGGAGCCAATTCACCAGCAGTACTCCTTCCTAATCCCAGAACACAGTTGCCATGTGTTTCCGAACGAATAGTTCTGGCTGTGACTTTTTGGGGCAATGGTTCGCAGCATGCTTCCACTCCATAGACTGACGTTTCTTTTCCGTAGTCTCATGGAAGAAACCATGACTCGTCGACAGTGACCAGTTTTGCAAAGAATTCCTCTGGATCTGCACTATTCTGTTGCAGCAACTATTGGCATACCTCCACACACTTCTGTTTCGCGCATTAGTCAAGGTATGTGCACCCATTGTGCACATACCTTTTTCATAATAAAATCTTCATGGGTTATGGTGTGGAGGGTTCCCCGTGATAAATCTGTTGCCTGCACTAATTCATAAAATTGCCTGTTCTCCAATATCAGGTCATTGACAAGCTGAGTATTGTTTGGTTTGTTTGCTGATGCTGGACGCCCAATGCTTTTGTGTTTTTCAGCACAGTTCCTGCAGTCTTTGAATTCGGACAGCCAACGAACCAAAGACCTGCAACTTGGTCTGCAACTTGCAGACTCCCCACATGCCCTCTTGTGGATTTCTGAAGCAGTCATTCCTTTCTTCCAGAGAAACCACACAGTTCACCTTTGCCCGTGCTTGTCTGCTTCTATGTTGTTTTACTGATTTCCACAAGCGTACTCACAAGACTGTACAATTGATGCTCCAGTGCGCCATCTATGGGAAGGAGCAACATCATCTGGTGGCAGTATAAAGTACTATCACCTATCTTCACCCACACATCGACACATATTTTAAACTGCTACTTTGCAGGAGTTAAATGGGGAGTGCCAATCATTATTGAACGAACTAAATACAATGTAAAGACCAACAGAATGTGATATAATAATCTTCGTATGACACAGAATCGATGATAAAGAGAGTATAAAATCAAAATATATTATAGAAGTTAAGATTCTGGAATTAAAGAAAGGTAAAATCTTAAAACAAAGCTTAGTTCTAAGAAAAGAATTTCTGTAACGATTTTGTAAAAAATACTATGTGATTAAGTTATTATCGTGATAAATAAACATACAGATACCTTGGTTTCTTCAAGTAATAGCCTCCGAAGTTCTGCTTTTGCATTACTACAGGTAGACCGCAAACAAAATGCAGTCGGTGTGCGTGAGAGCCTTCTCCCCTTCTCGCCATCCGAGCATCAGGTGACTGCCACCCCTCCCTTCCTGCATACGACCGAGCGCAAACCACACAAAAAACGCGCGTGTTTTAATGCCTCGGACATGACCTCACAATCGTTCAACAAATAGGTAGCATAATAGTTTCTTTAAACCCTGAGGAACTAAGCATTGATTCGGCAGAAAATTCAAAGAGTGAATGTAACAGTGAATGCGAAAGCGAGTGAAACAGATTAACAGTGCAGCCCGCGGGATGGAGGAGAGGCAATGTGAAATGATGGTAGAGGGGGAAAGCAGAGTTGGTAAGCCACGCCTCCAACTGCATTTTGGCGCGGTCTAGTTATAATAAACTATATGAGATGTCTATGAACCTGCCTACTGCTCAAAATATATTTCCTACGGTTCCAGGAGATCCACTAGGTATACAAAGTAAGAAACTTCCGTCGTGAGAGGCCGCGCCGTGGCTCAGTGGTTAGACCGCTTGGCTCTCACCAAGGCGGCCCGGGTTCGATCCCAGGCGACCGCAAAGTGAGATTTGTGGTGGACAACACGGCACTGGGGCGGGTTTTCTCCGGGACCTCCGGTTTCCCCCGCCATCTCATTCCACCGGTGCTCCATCTTCATCTCATGTATCATCAGTGTCATCGCCTGCGGTGCCGTATGTAGTAAAAGCGGGCGTTAAACACTACACATTTCATTTTTATTTCCGTCGTGAGTAATTGTTGTAGGGAACTGTACTCAGCACTGCATTAATTTCGTATTTTATGCTCCAAACAATAAACGATTATAATGTATTAATTGTATAACCCATATTTATATTTATCACTGTATCTTAAGATAGTGAATTTAATAACGGTCAATTTGTCCCTGTCATGTTTCTACGTCTAAATTAAAGTACTAAGATGTTAATTTCTCTATATATTTTGCACACTTAACCATCATTTTCAATGATTAGTTAATAATTCAATAGTTCACTTGTGTGATGTGGGATAGCATACCTGTTTCTCGTTCAAGACGTTCCATATTCGATCCGAAGATGAACTAAAAGTATGACATCAACGTTAAACTTACCTGAAAAAAGAAAGAAAAGGAAGTGTTAATGTTTTTATAATTGTTACATATTAGCCGCGTGAAGGCACCAAGTTTGAAAGAAGAATAAAAGACGTAACGCCACTCTGGAACTCGAATCACCGCTTTTCGGTTATTAAATCGTTGCCTGATCCTGCAACCATGTAAGAGATATGGTGAAACATGTCAAAGTAAAACAGAAATAGAACGGATGGTTCAGGCAGTTTCTCGGTGGCCCGTATTCGGGAGGTCCGGGTTTGATTCTTGTAGCTGACCTACCTGACCCATGGGGTTTTTCGAGGGTTTTCCCGCGTCGCTAGGTGAATACTGGGTAGGTTAAACACATCACTGGATTTTCCTGACCCTCCATTATATTTCCATTATCGTTTTACATTATTCCTCATCTGGTGTCAGAAGTGCCGTCGGGTGTCTCGGTACTGCATGGCAGGAGCTATGCTCTGAGTAAACCACTTCCTCCTCTGGTAGGACGTTGCCCATCTCCGAAGCCTCTCTGGTGCCCATTTCCGGACTACAGTAGGGTGGGATGTCAGTTGTCCTGGCCTGACGGTGAGTTTCCAACTGATGATGTGTAGAGACCCTGTCCTCTGCACTGTCGTGGCTCCTTGGGACCGCCACCCTCTGTTTCTTCTCACCTCATCCTACCTCCCGGGGGTGCCCCATTTGGGGCATAGATACAATAGTCAAGTTTGGACCTCCGTGCCAAATCCCCTCTAATCCAAGTAAAATCCAAGTAAAAGAGACAGAAAATTCTTAGTAAAAAGGGGCCTACCGAACTGGGATGCCACGAAAACTTTTATGGGTAGAGATTACTTTTTTATGAGCTCAAGAGATGGTTCTAATCCACAAAAACCTATTCAGATCTTTATTGCTCTCTTACCTACCGTTATCTTAACGTGGTCTAACGGTAATATGATGGCCCCACAACTTCAAAAATTGGAGGGCGATTGCTTATTTTCGAGCGCTAACTTCCTTAGCATGACGTCTTTCGGGAGGGAAGTAAAGCCGGAGATTTGCGGCATGTAAAACTTCTGAACCCTAATAAAGAATCTCTCAGTAAGATTAGTAAGTTCCCTTTCACATCCAATATAAAATGGCACGGTGAAAACTATAAAAGTTAAAGGTTACAAATAAAGAAAAACTCAATTTTATTTCCCTTTACTTGCTCTAACTTTCTATATACTTTTACGATTTATTTTTCACACTGCTACTTGCATCCATGATACAGGAATGAATTCAGAGACTCTAGTTTTTCATAGTATAACTAGGCTGATCTACAGATATCTTTAAGAAGACAGTACGGATAAATAACTTTTTTCATTTTCTTGCAGAACGTAGCCGAG
Source organism: Mantis religiosa (assembly GCA_030765055.1). Lineage (NCBI taxonomy): Eukaryota > Metazoa > Arthropoda > Insecta > Mantodea > Mantidae > Mantis > Mantis religiosa. The sequence goes on from CM060959.1 coordinate 81,810,418, forward strand.
AGATAAAAAAACTTTACTTGTCTCAAGGGAAATACACCCTATGAGGCAAGTTTTTGCTGTAAGTCCGTTGTCACGTTCTGTACTGATCCTTCAGGAGGCTGTGCGAGTACTTCTAAAAGAAAATGAAAGGAAACCGATCGAGAAACTCCCGTAAAAGTATTTAATGTACGAATGATGTAATTAACGAAACAACAAATAGTTGTTTCTTTAACAAACCATCAGATATTTGAACAGAATGTTTATGGTAGCCACTAAAATGTTTGTGTGCGAAATTTTATCAATCGCTGCTATTTTCTGATACAAAGTAGAAATTATGAGCCAGGCCTGACATTGTAGAAAACTTATGTAATAAACTTGTTTAAAAAAAATGAAGAATTTGGTATAAAGTTGGTTCCTCAAAATAAATATTATATTCAGAATTCACTACATTTTCCTAAAAATGATAAAATTTCCGAGAGTAAAAATCTAGAAATTATAAATTTTATTGTTTAGATTGTGACCAGGTTCACATTGAAAGGACCAAAGGTAATTTGGAAACCAGAACGTAAAAACATTTTCGAATTATTATGTACACACAGACTGATAAATCGGCCGTGGTGGATCATTTTTGGTCATTTAACCATGAATAAATCCAGATATTAAATTATCAAAGCAATTAAATAGTCCGATAGGTTAAATGGTTTAGGAAAAGTGTTTATTAAAAAAATAGAAATCGCATAATGAATTTTCAAATACCGCCAATAGATTCTGTCCAAGTTTGTTTCATTTTAAGATTTTGGTAATAAATATAAAAGCAATAAATACAAAACCTTGCGGCAGGAACGATGACAACAATGGAAATATTGATTGAAGATGCGAAGGAAGCTTGCGAAACTATTCTATTCATTTCCGTGGAAATTTCATCAATTTTCTTAAAAGTTAAGTGATTTTCTTTTTTGTAATTTACGTCCTTTAACTTCTTTTCTTTAAAAGTCATATCGGACGATGAATGATATGGGTGAAATGATGCTCAAATGAGCCCACGATCCGTGGAGCTTAAAGTTACCCGACATTCGTCTTTTAGGATAAGGGAAAACCCCGGAAAAACCTTATCCAGGTAACTCACCCTGACCGAGATTCGAACTCGGAACCTTTTGAACGTAAGGCAGACACGCTACCATCTACGCTACTGAGGCGGGCAAGTAAACTTTGTGACAAATAATTATATTTTATGTAGTTGTTCCATTCTTTTTCTAGCCCTAAAATACAAAACTATATTTCCTTAACGTAGCAGGAAAATTCTTAAATTTAAACAGAAATATCTACACTAAAAGAGAATGTCTACGAGAGGGTGTCCTAAAGTTTTAATGATTACCCTTTAAAAATGTGATAGAAAGTTTGTGTTTATGTGTGCTTGTTAGTTTTTCTCTACGTAGTCACCATGATTTACACGTTTTTCCCAGAGTTTCTTGACCTTACGAATACCTTGATTGTAGAAGTCTGCAGAATTCGCTTTAAACCACTCTTCCACTTCACTGATGAAGTCATTTGTGTTGCCAAATCGGCGACCACGTAACGGATTCTTCATTTCCGGGAACAAGAAAAGGTCACTTAGTGCGAGATCGGGCGAATAAGGCGGATGATGTAAGATCTCAAAGCTACATTCGCTTGTTTTGTCAACTGAAACTTAAGATGAATGAGCTGGTACATTGTCAGCCAGAAGACGAACACCTTTGGAGAGCATACCGCGTCGTTTCTTATTCAGAGCTGCTCGTAACTTGTCCAGAAGATTGCAGAAGTATCTGCCACTGATAGTTTGATCCTTGGCAAGATAATCTGTAAGGATGACTCAGAAACCTTCAGTCCCATAAAACTGAAAGCAACTTTGCCTAATTGGGAGGAGGGGGAATCGGCATGTTTCCATTCCATGCACACGGTTTTTGTCTCTGAATCACACTGATAGATCCAGGATTCATCCGCGGTTACCAGACAATAAAAAAAATCATCTTCACCCTGTTCCAACAGCGTCAGCATCTGTCTTGAAAGGTCACGCCGTGTTTGATTTTGAAAAGGGGTTAGCAAACGTGGAACCCACCGGGCAGACACTTTAGACATGTGTTTCATGAATAATTTTCCACACACTCCCATAACTAAGATGTCTCATCCATGATCATTTGGATCGTTGCTCGTTTGTCTTCCAGTATTAAACACTCCACTTTCTTCACTGTGACTGTATCGTCTGGCATTGACGGTCTACCAGCTCTTGGCTCATCTGTCAAGGATATGTGACCAGTTTGAAAATTCCTTTTCCATCTCACAATATGTAATACGATAGGCAATCATTTCCATAAACAGCCGTCATCTTATCATGGATTTCCGGGCAGTTTTGCCCTTCAAATGCAGAAACTTGAGCACACTACGAGCCTCAATTTTCACCATCTTACACGTCAGCCACTTCTGGCACTCAGGCCTCAGATCAATGAAACAAACAACATTATGTCCTGAGGGATCAATGATGATACTAAAAAATTTTCGTCACTCTAGCATAAAAGCTAGAGAATTAGGTGATCAATAAAACTTTCCGTCACCCCCTCGTACACAAGAATTTCTCATTACGAGCTCATTTGAAGAGTCTCTGCAGAAAACAGGGTCCATTAATTCTTATTCTAAGTATAACTGATTTAAGGAATTTAATACGACTGCATATTCATTATTTGCTGCTACGATGCTGTACTAGACGCCAAACTAATCCTTGCTTCACATAAGCTTGCCCCGTATCTCTAAACGGTCACGTGACCTAATCACCTCTCATTGGCTGCTATTGCAGTATAGACTGTTGTGCGGTAAAAATTAGTTCGTTATTTAACATAGTGATTTATCTTTATATGTTGGAAGGGAATTGTCAAATTTATATTTTCGTAACTGTTTTAATTAAACATATTATGTAACAGAGTTGATTTATCTGAAATGCATGTTAATCCTTAAACGAAGTAAAGAGGAGGCTCCTTTACTCTCAAGCACATGGCACGATAGCACGTGATTTAGCGGTAGTGATGACATATTTGTTTATATGACTTTTATCACTGACCTTGTTTCGAACTGGATTAGTCATATATCGCCATTCGAAGGTGTGTTGTGCCGAGTGCAAGAGCTAAATTATTTTGTTGATCGTTTATTGAGCGTGTACTTATTATATGTATAATGGCAGAGTCTACCGCCAGTTTTTTTTTTTTTTTTTTTTTTTTTTTGCTGAAGCATTGCAAGGGAAAACCTTTACAAAGCGGCGAAAAAAGAATTGTGGTGCATGTGTTTAATGCACTCACAGAGAAGAATCCGTCTTTGTCAGTGAGAGAAGTCAAACAGCTGTGCTCTGAACTTACAGGTGTGAGTGTTACGTGCGTAGGAACTTCAGGACGTGAAAGTGAATGAAGGACACACGACAAGTATGGCGTGACACGACTTTTAAGACTGAAAGACAAGCATTTTGCAAGGTATGTGTGCTGGTTTTAAAAGATCCCAGTGGAAAAGGACGAAGTCTTTCATTATAAACTTGTTTCATTTTCATTGCTCATTCATTCAGTTTCAACTTGCTCAGTTTTATTATAAACTTCATTATTTTTGCATGCCTTCATATTCTTATTTGTATGATTTGATCTTTCTTCCTGGCAATTGTTATGCAGGTTTAAATGTGACGGGAAGGCACCGCCAATGGCCTATGGCACGAAAAAGTTAGCCAGTTAGGATGAAGAGGAAGATAGTTGCACGCGGAGTGATACATGTGAGCAGGGCAAGGTTATATGAAACAGAGATTAGACTAATTACTTTAAAACCAGGAGATCATAATTAAACATTTATAACTTTGGTATAACGTAGGTTTCAAGCATAAATTGTGAATCAACATCATTTTTAAATTACAACAAGGAATGATGTCCAATAATGCCCATAGTTCTGTATATTTTAGTACGTACCACTTTTTCTCCCTATCACATGAAGACATCTCGTAGTACTCTCAAAGTACTACTAGATGGCAGCATTAGCTTAATATGCAGAAGAATGAATAGTGCTTGTTTTCTCCAGACACCTTTCAATTTTGGATATTGCATCACGAAATGAGAAATATCGTAAAAAGAAGAGGTAGTTTCCCAAAGAAATTCTTAAACGCACTGTAATACAAACGTCATTTTCGTTTATTTTTTATTTTTTGCTTTCGAGTCCAGAGTTTGTAGCAATAATAAAACATATTAGCTGTCGAAAGAAATGTGGAAATGGGTTGGTGAAACTGATTTCACAATAACACAGCGCGACATGTCGCATGCATAGATCACTAAGAATTATGCCGCGTCACATCATTCCTAGTCCTGGACATGAAATCGCATGTAGAAAATGAGGTCTGACAAGAATGACACCATTGAAACTAGCAAAGTCCAATGATCAAAGGATCTGCAAGCTTGGCGCGACATGGTATGACATAAGTGATGACAAAGGGGGGCATTTTCGTTAACTAGTTACTTCTTAGTCACCACGGGGACACATTTCTTATTTCTTAATTACCGGTAGAAAATTAGGCAACAATGAAGCAATGAAACCTTTAAAATATTTGTATATTTATTCTCTAGTGTGACATAACTACGTCCCAGGACAATTTAGCGTGGGCCCCAGCTGATACTGTTGTCACACGTGCGAATCTTGGCACGATAACAGTAAAAGGGTAAGTGTACTAGTGAAGAGCAAAACCATCAAATGTGTACGTTGACCCACAAAAATAACGAGCTGTCGAGAAACTTTTGTCCACTAGACCTCATTCAAACTAAGGACCAATTTTGTTTTGATATAGAGTCTAACATTCAAAGTAATTTAAATTAATGAAGTATAGCTTGTATATAGCTTATATGATATGATATATTTACTGTGCATATTCCAAAATTTTACAATTTACAACTTTTGGCTACATTTATTTGTTGTTACCTTGTTGCTACCTTGGCTTGCATGACACCCTGGTATTTTGCTCTGCCAGATAGCTCTTAACCTCCATACCTCCTTGATTACTTAATTAGTCCCTTTCTTCCCTCTCCTCTTCCTTTCTTACATTTTTTACATTTCTGGCCCATTTTTCTTTTACTTTCTGCAAGAACTCACCAATACTTCTTACCTTCTTTTCCTCCTTGCCCGTTAACATTTTTAAAGCTACTATCCTCTTCTCTACTTTCTCCCATTTTTCTTCCCAAACCGATTTTCTCCATATTGCAACCTCCTCGCATTCTGTTACATAGTGTTCTATGCTTTCTTCCCCCCCCCCCCACACTATTCACAAATTCCCTTTTCCCTACCTCTCATCCCTCTTAGAAATATTATTCCTGTTCTCATCCAAGCTAACCCTACTCTCTCTTACCTATTGTAGTAATCTACATATGCTTCTCGTCCCCAATTTCTTGTTATTTGCTTGTAAAATTGTAATTATTTCATATTTTATAGACATCCCCATATGTCCTGTCTTTCTATATCTTCTGTTCTGCATTTTACTAATTTACCCACATCGCATGTATTCCTTTCCTCTAATCTCCACATATCCCCCATTCCTATTTTTTCCATAACTTATCCTATCTCTGTCCACCAACTATTTGAGTTCTCTGATCTTTTTTGCTGTCTCATGCATAATTTCATAATTTCCCCTAAAAGATCGTAATCATTATAGGCAGCCCTAGGATCGGCTACAAATTTATCTGATAAAACTCAAACCTCAAATGAGATTTATTATGTCTGTTCTATAAATTAACTAATTCATTTTTAATTAACTAATTTCTTACTTGATGTTAAAATGGAATTACCATTGTTTCAGAAGTCAAATCATATCATACTAATGCCCGATTTCACCAACAGATGTTAAAATTGACGTTAACAAATGTAAAGTAGCAATTGTTACAACGTTAACAAATTCTTGCATTTCACCAACCCTTTTTCTGAAAATGTTAACAAACTCGTGTTAAACGCCGAGAGACTTAGTATTACAGATATAAAAGGCTGTGGATGAATCCCATTTGTTTTCTGAGTGTACTGCGATGCGCTTTGTTTTTATTTTCGTTTACACACAGCTGAAAAGATGACGGGTGAACAAAATCGGAAAAGAAGCCGTGGGACAAATTTCTGATCAATCGAGAAAGAATTGTTAGTTCAATTAGTAACTGAATATAAGAACATTGTGGAAAATAAGAGGCCGGATGCTTTAAATGTAAAAGAGGAAGATGTGTCGTGGGAAAAGATTGGAAATGAGTTTAATTCGAATGCAAATGTCACATCGAGAATTGCGAAGCAACTTGGTTACTATTCGTCAATTTTAAACGAGGAGGACATAACTTACGATAGAATTGAAAGTCACAAGACGGGAGGTGGACAGTGTATTTATCCACTGAATTACAAAACCACAAGGCTATTAATACTTGAAGCAAAGGTAAGATCGGCATATTCGTATTCGATGTATGTTCTAATCTCTCTTGTACTTCTGCAGTAACCTTCATAACAATTATTTCGACAGTCTATACATCCGTAGAATCTTCTTCTCAAAATCATTTCTGCTCATAGGCCATATTCTATTACGAATACCATATAGACGGTCTAAATATAGCAAGTTGACATCACAAGCTGCCTTAACGCTCGCCATATTACAATTTTACAGTTGTTAACGACTTAACAAAAGAAATATGATTTGTTAGTTTAACATGAGATTTAACACGAGTGTTAAGGTAACACTTGTCGGTGAAATGCAATTTTTGTTATAACTATTGCTAAGTAGACTAACAGTGGTGTTAAGTCGTGACATCTGTTGGTGAAATCGGGCATAAATGAATCAAAATGAAATGTATTACAGAATACTAACCACTGCTCCCTAAAGTGAGAAGGTTAAATGAGTTGACCTCAAAATTATGATAAACATCAAAGCACCATATTGAGGTGGACCAGGATTGTAAGAGGGGTGAAAGACTTATAAATCTAATCTGCAACTGGGGGGGGGGGGGGGGTAGCTACTGAAAGGGTAGAGCGAAAGAAACATCTAAGTCAAACTGAATTGAATGACTATATTTCAAAGATGCCTAGTATTTCTACAGAGCACTCCCTGGATCTGGATGAGATCAGGGACGCTTTGGTAACATTTAAATACATAATAACGTAATGCAACTTTACCTTTGGCGATGTGTTGTTTGTATGGCTTGAACCTTGTGTGGCTGTCAAAAGGTGTACGATCTGGTACGCCCTGCTGGCTATTTTACTCGTGGTAGCACTTTGAAATAAACTCTTATTGATTCTTAGAGAGACCAGCAGCAAGTCCCCCCTCAAATCTCTGTGAAGTCTCTCCCCCGGGGGCTAACTCAACCAAGCTTAAATAGGGGTCCTACCAAAAAGTCAACTCAGCGAATCCCACGCTAACTTTTAATTTGAGCCATATTGTGCAATCATTGTTTACATCATTGAGAACATGTTTAAACCTGTTACTGACCAACTAAGCATTATTTCCCTTGATCAGCAGGATGTGTGATTCATTGTTTAAAACATGGATAAAAAGTTAAGGTCTGTTACAGGCCAGCTGTGAATTATTTCCCTAAGCCAGCAGGATGTATGATTCACCAGTCCAAAGTACATGTTTTGCCCAGTCAGTAGAATTTACGCTTAATCATACAACATTTACACACAGCTGTGCCCAGACTCAATGCATCGAAAAGACATGTTACAGAATAATGATTACAGAAATTTCCAAATCTTGCTCAGCCTATACACGAAACACAATGTACACTTTTTAGGATATATTTTTACGTAGAAGTTAACACTGATATGCAGTGATTAAAAACAAAAGCTTCCATTTTGAAGGTTAAAGGTATCTACTGATTTTCGATAGTGTATTGAACTTAGGTACCTGTTAGGTAGAACTATTCCAGAATTTTTCCAGAATAAATGAATAACGAAACTGATGACTTAGCCTATTGCAAAATACATATTAATACCATTACAGTTTAATTACGAGATAACGTTTAATTAGAATAAATAGCATCCTTGCACGAATATTGTACGATAAACGAAAGTTATTAATGAGATAAGGAAATAGAAGACATAACAGGTGAGAACTGTTCTATCCAGTAACCTATTTTATGGTAAATGTCAAGTGGGGTAAACTGGCTCCTTGCAGCAATTGGTTTGGAGTACACGTTTTGTTTACTTATACGAGACAAATCTTCACGAACAAGAACTAAATCCCATTGCCAATCCATAAATCCAGTGTTGCTACATCTTGATAATAAAAGCGTGTGGACTTCCGCATATATCAGTTTGGCAATGATTGTGGTATTGTTAAGGGTGGTGATGGAATTAATCCTTGTTTCATATAAGCTTGCCCCACATCTCTTAACGGTCACGTGACCTTATCACCTCTCATTGGCTGCTGTTGTAGTATAGACTGTTGTGCGGTAAAATTTAGTACGTTATTTAACATGGTGATATATCTTTATATGTTGGAAGAGAATTGTCAAATTTATATTTTCATAACTGTTTGAATTAAATATATTACGCAACAGAGTTTATTTATCTGAAATGCATGTTAATTCTTAAACGAAGTAAAGAGGAGGTCCCTTTGCTTTAAAGTCCGCTTTTTATATGACACGATAGCACGTGCTTAGTGATGACATATTTGTTTATATGACTTTTATCACTGACCTTGTTTTGAACTGGATTTGTCATATATTTCCATTTGAAGGTGTGTTGTGCCGAGTGCGAGAGCTAAATTATTTTATTGATCGTTTATTGCGCGTGTACTTATTATATGTATAATGGCAGAGTCTACCGCCAGTTTTTGCTGAAGCATTGCAAGGGTAAAACCTTTACAAAGCGGCGAAAAAAGAATTGTGGTGCATGTGTTTAATGCACTCACAGAGAAGAATTCGTCTTTGTCAGTGAGAGAAGTCGAACTGCTGTGCTCTGAACTTACAGGTGTGTTAGATGCGGAGGAACATCGCGACGTGCATTGAGACAACAGGAAAACTTGCCACTCCAGGCAAAAGCAGGAATAAACAAAAGCGCGTGCTCGGAGAATGCGATGAGTCGTGCAAAGTGCTGTGCGTCATGTGCATAGGTTTTCCTTTAGAAACGAACTCCCTAACTCTGCTGTAAATAAGGATACAGATTTATCAAATTTCAGCAGATCTAGTCTGTATAGACTGCTTATACAGCTTGGGTCTGCGAATGAAAAAAGAGGTAAGAAAAATTGGCTAAGAGACAGAGGCGATATTGCTGTGTGGCAAAGACGTTCTTTAAGGACAATCAGACTGTACCGGGATACAAATCGCAAAATATACTACCTTGACGAGACTTGGGTGAATGAAGGACACACGACAGGTATGGCGTGACACGGCTTTTAAGACTGAAAGACAAGCATTTTTGCAAGGTATGTGTGCTGGTTTAAAGAATCCCAGTGGAAAAAGCCGAAGGCCTTTCATTATAAACTTGTTTGTTTCATTGCTCATTCATTCAGTTTCAACTTGCTCAGTTTCATTATAAACTTGTATTTTTGCTTGCCATGATATCCTTATTTGTATCACTTTATCTATCTTCCTGGCAATTATTATGACGTTTACTGCAGGTTTAAATGTGACGGGAAGGCACCGCCTATGGCGCGAAAGCATTAGCCAGTTAGGATGAGGGGGAAGGTAGTTGCACGCGGAGTGATGCATGTCAGTGGGGCAAGGTTATATGAAACAGAGATTAGTAAGGGTATGGTGACGCAATGGCAATGGGCCAAGCTTAACCATAAATAGAGATAAACAGACGCGGTGGCCCATTCGCATAGTATAAACACAAGCATTATAGACAGATAACAACAATCTTCTACAGATTTCCCTTCTTTTCCCTTCTCGAAACTTCTGGAATTCTACTAAGGATTTCAGCTTCTACATTTCGCGAGTGAGTTATCTTTTTAACTAATGTTTTCCAACGTAAGTCTATCGAACGATGAATACAATGGGCCCATAGAGCTTAGAGTTACCCAACATTCATCTTAAACCCCGGAAAAGACCTTATCCAGATAACTCATCTTGCAGGAGATTCCAACTCGGGTCTCTTGAATGTAAGGTAGGTACAAAGACGGGCAAGTGTGACTGCATTTTTTGGTGTGATAAGTGCTCTTCGAGAGAGTTGGTGAAGGCGTGTAGCGAATGCTTATACTGCAAGAGATAAGAGAAGTCTTATGATTGGATCTTCAGTGAGTAAAGAGGTTATGTACTCGATATTTCGTTATGCCTCCAAGTCGCGAAAAAAGAAAGCAATATGTCAGTAAAAAGTTAAACTGGATTTCATTAGCGAAGTAATAGAGAGAACTTTGTGAAAACTTGACAGTCACAGTATTAACGGTTACGATGTTCATTTCACCTCTTACAAGTCTGTATTATATTGAGAAACAAAAGAGCAAGAGATTCAGTTATGAGTTATGTTATGGATGGCTGTTCCTTCCATCATTGTTTCTTTACTACCCACTTGAGTCATTCGAACACAGTCGCTACATTATTACTGCTATAAAACATGAATTACTAGCTACAAGTACCAGCTTTTACGGTTAGTGTTCTCGTAGCTCTAATACAACGAGGCTATCAAATTCTACAGGCTATAAACTCACAACGTGAAACAAAATAATAACTTTTGCGGCTTTACACAAATTAGGTGTGCAATAAACACATAACTGTTCACTGGAAACATATAATTTTTAATAAGGTAAGGACTGAAAAATCTGAGAAAAGGTCATAACTATATCTCAGACTTATATCACTATAAAGTATGAATATGTGCATTCATCTATGCACTAAAATCCGCTAAATATGCTCCAAAACTTTATAATATTCAGTTAAAATAAAGTACTTTATTTCACCTTCCTCACATTTATTTTACTTGAAGTAATCAAATAGTAAATTCTAAAACACAAGCACATATTCATTAATAAGCATTAGTCTGTCTTTCAGTCTAGTTTAGTACTAGTTGGCTTATTGCAATGAACAATTAGTTATTTTTTCACAGTTTTCTGGAAGAAACTATTTTCTTCTGTGACTTAAAATGGTTTTATATTTCTATGAATATTTGTGTAATCTAATAATTTGTTGTTTAAGAGCACCTACAACAATGATACAAAGATAACATGGGTTTAATTCAGTTAAATAAAACCAACAATCACTAACTCGAAAATTGCTTTGATTTTTAACATATTCTGAAAATACAAAAAATTGATACAAAAATTAGTTTTTGATGTGAAGAATTCGGTAACACCCACTTGCACTGTTTCAATATTGTCAAAATTTCCTCCACATAGGAAATGGGTCATGGATCGAAAAAGATGATAATCTGATGATGCGAGATCAGCAATAGAACTGTATTTCGGTTAACTAATGCTGGGTATCTCCGCCTCAAAATTTCATAAACTCTTCCAGTTGTTAAGAATAAAAATCTGTATCAATCGCCCGCCCGTTTGGAACAAACTCCCAGTGAATCACACCTTCAAAATTCCACCAGACACACAACATTATTTAGGGACCGAAGTGATTTTTTAAAGATGACTTTGGCAGGTTGGTGGGGTTCAAACCACTGTTTCGAGGCATCAGGGTTTCGGTAATATACCCCTTTTTCATCACAAGTGACAATTCTCCTGACAAATGTATCATCCATGGGATTACGGATAATATGATGACAGATGTCCACTCTACGTTCAGCCTGTTGAGGTGTCAGTTCATGAGGTACAGATCTACTGCTTCTGTATGATTTTCCAAGTGTCTTAATGTGGCGATGTATGGTATCTTTTGATGCACTAAGTTCTTCTAAAAGCCTATGGGTACTTTTTTGCGGATTTTCTCGCAAAACTTGACGTGTATCCTCAATACTCCATACTTTAGGTCTTCCAGAACGTGGTAAATCTTTAATGTTTTCGTCTCCATTGTTGAAACGTTGGAACTATCGTGCCACACGCTCACTAACGACACTTTCTCCTTCCACTTCAGATATTTTTCGAGCTGCGGCAGCGTCTTTATAATCTTCTTTTCAGTAGTGTTTTAGAAGAAGTCTAAGTTGAAACTTTGCTATTTCCCTTTTGTAATTGCTAATTAATTGAAGACTGATACATGCTCGCAATGTATCCAACACTAGCTATGATGATGATTCTGATAGTTGACGCTACAGGTTATGTAGATCATTGGCCCCCCTAACCACCCTCTTCTATTCTACTCGGTCCTCTGCTTTTCTTCTCCAGCCTTTAACCCACAACTTTCTCAAGTCATCTTCTACGCCATTTACCCATCTTTTCCTGGGTCTTCCTCTTCTCCTTCTGCCATCCAGCTTCCCTATGAATATCTTCTTAACTACACTGATTTCCGGCATTCTCTGCACATGGCCAATCCACCTTATTCTTCCTTGTTTAATTTTCACTACTATATTTGTTTGTCCAAATAGGCAATGTAACTCCAAGTTAGTCCGCATTCGCCATCCGTCCAAGTCCCTTATCACTCCAAATATATTTCTCAGGATCTTTCTTTCCCACCGTAATAACCATTGTTCTTCTCTGGTTAACACCGAGCTTTATGAACCATAATACATTATTATTGGTCTCAGTACAGTTGTATATATTTTAATTTTAGTATTCCTACTGACGTTCCTTGATTTAATTCCAACTAGCTATTGCATCATGTAAATAGCATTGCCACACCAAAGAAATCCAATAAATTTCCCAAAACACCAAAATAAAAAAGTGACTTTACTTATGAGACCATCTAATTTACGAGAATGCATAAATATGAAAATGTTAATTTAATATGCACTAAGCCCTTAAATATGCATTTATATGCACTATAGCAGACTCCTTGCAATTTGGAATAAATGTATTGCTTACATGCATGCCTTTAACTATCAAAGAATAAAACATGTAGATATGCTAAAATCGGAGCTCTAGCCATTGCGTATAAATTCTACTGTCTCTTGTTCTCTCTGCTATTAAGAATAAGGTTTTTCTTCGCTGTTTGTAATTTGGATGAAAGAATTTCTTAAAGTGAGTGTAGTAGATTTTTCTAATTTACCTACATTTGATGTAGGTTTATTAAACAGTGCATACTAAATACTATTTTGATTCACCAGTAAGCTGTTATTTCATCCGACGAAATGGTATCCTTGAGGGCATATTATAAGAAACGTGACCGTCGGTTGACAATGCTAAACGTTATCGCTTATAATTAAATACGAACGTAGGATTGAAAAGACGTGTATAAAATATAAATTGGTTAAACATTTAATAAGTGAATTTAAAATGAGTAAGCATTACTTTAAAATATATTTACAACGAACAGTTATGCAACCTATTCCATTTTAATTTATGTAATGAACAGAAACACCAAATCAATTACGATAAATAGCTGCAGTAAAACTTCGTTAACCTGGACCCTTTTATCCCGGATGTCCGAATAACCTGGACTAGTTTTGGAAAAGAAAGTCTGTTGTTTAACGTAGAAAATGAGCATTTTTATAGACGATAAATTTCTATTCTTAGTACGTACATTACTTGAATTGTCTTGCCAGCGAGCAAATTCATTGTACTCACCCCAACTGCTTGGTACGAGGTTGGAAGAGAAACTTTCATAAAGTCATGGAAAAAGGTGTGGCCAGGTGTGTGTGTGACTTGCCAGAAAACAAGATTGAAGAAGAAGAAATAATAAGTGTGGAAGATTTTATAGACATTTTATAGACATGTTCCCATGTTTATCAAGAAGACATTGGCAATGATGGGGGTTATAAACCGATTACAGAGGAAAACATTATTGCATCATAAGGTATTACTGAAAATAAAAAGGAAGAAAATTCATATTTAAACATGTTATCACGAGGTCTACCTGAGAGTCCGAAGACCCCGGCCTGTATCTACCCGGGAGCCATGGACAGCTCCGGGGCTCTTTCCATGGGGCAATACTTGGAGTCTAAAAAGTCCCCCCCCCCCTCGACAACGTCAAGACGGGTGGAAGTAGATACACCACTTACGCGCGTCAACCCGTAGGGAAGACTAAAGAAGAACCTCGGTGGGGCCGCCTGGTGATCTAGCAACCCACTAGCTCTGGCGGCTAGTACCCGGCACTTTGTAGGCAACCCTCTGCCCCCTCCGAGCGGCCAAAGCATGGCCAGAGGTACCCGAACTCCCACGGCTGTCGGGCATAATTCATATTTAGACATTGTTGATGAACCAGATGTGGTTATGACCCAAACACAAGCAGTAGCAAATATAGAGAAATTGATGCCTTATTTCGAGAGTCAAGCCGAAACTTTGCCAAATGAACTTCTAATGTTAAAGTAGATGCGGGATCGCGCTGCTTGTAAGTGATACACTAAACTGAGACAGCAGAAGCTCATTGCCCTTTTCACTACCGACCAATTTTTAGCTATTATGTACAGTACAAATACATAGGCTATTACAACACATACAGTGAATGTGTTTTTAGCTGAAAGTGTGCCAATAGTAATTTCTAAACTCCATTAAAATAGAAATGAATTGTTCTTTTACACTAGCCTTGTGTAGGATGCACTATGAAACGGTAGAGCCAGACTGAAAAATTCAATGCCATAGCCAGGATTTGAACCAGAAGATCCGTGGTTCAAATCCCGGCTATGGCATTGAATTTTTCAGTCTTCCTCTACCGTTCCATTAAAATATTTCGGTGATGTTGTACTCGTTTTTATCGTTTTTCCCGCCATTCTCTTGATAACCCGGATTTTTGTAAACTCGGATCAGCCCTCGTCCCAGCTGATCGGCACCAGAACCAGGTTCCAGGGTACTTTTAAACTGTCTGATGTACACAGAAATTCGAAATTAGTTTAGTTGTTTACTTTGAGCGTAGAGATAATCGTTAAACTTCAAGAATCTCGTATAAGAACTGTTCCATTCGTAACAATGGATCAATATTAATTACACTTTTGAGATTCAATCCAAAAGAAATATGGACATCCAGAGATGCCGTACTGGGTCACATACCTTTTGATCACGTGGGTTCGGCAGACAAAAGAGAAGCGCATTTGGCACTAGTCCCCAATTGGGACGGTTTCGCGACATCACAGGCGCACTTATGATGCAATAGTAATTCAGTGACGTATAGGACCAGCTTAGTAATGCTTGGATCGCTAGTCACGATCATCGCTTCACCTTCAACATGGTTAAGTAGCTTTAGCATCCAATTGTATTCCCTTTAGCTCTAAGTTAAATACCTGTTTTTACGATGTTTAACGTGTTATGATTAGAGTTCTGTAATATCTATGGAGTAAAGCTATAAATATCTAACATATACAGTGTTGACTGAGCAAGAGGCTCCATGGTGACGTGTCAGACTGTCATTCGGGAAGTTTCGGGCTCGATTCCCAACTGAAGGGTGTACAGTTGTTTTCAATTCAGCTTCGAAAGAAAAATCAATATTGTTTATTTGTTTTATGGCGTTATTTATGATTTAAACTTATTTTAAGCACGTTTGAAGTATTATGTTTAAATTAGGTTTAGAATGTGAGGTTATAAAAAAAATTAGACGCTTCTATAGGTTGCTATGAATGCCGTAGTTGCTATGGGAAAGAAAATCAATAATCTCCCTCAGAAGAGGACAGTTACATATGTGTTAACAAAAGCAATTTAAGTAAATCATTAAGTTAGGAAAGTGGGCTTTAAGTTTGACCTTCATATAGGATGGACGTAAAAGTTTTAGCTTGATCGTCGCAGAAAAAGGACGCTTACAGAGTGAATACAGTTTAAAGATTATAATTTCATATTTGTTATAACGTTTTCTGTCAATTTAATCAAGAATTAAAATAGCTTAAAAATAGTAGATAGCTTCGCGTCGTGGTGACAACTTTGAGTTCCTAAACTGTAGACAAAACGCTACAACGGACATTATCTCCTTTAGACCGGCAAGCCTGTGGAAAATCTGCAGTCAGGAAATACTGTTAAGAAAACAAAAGGCAACGCAGATGCTTCTTCTTTTTTTCTATTTCCTTTCTTGAGAGAATGAGAGGGGCCCAGATAGACAAATAGTTTGTCGTTTGCACCTATAGAGCTCACAGTCAGTTTCGGTCAACTCGATTACTATTCTTATTTATATCTATGAGAAGAAAATAACTTCTTCAGAGCTGAAGAGGTTGGAAGAAATACTGAAAATATACTCCAACATAAGTTTTTGACATATCACAAATCTAAGAACGTAAACGTTACACGGCGAAAAATATTTACAAATTTTAGCTGATTTTTTTCTTTTATATATACATTTATATAAATTGACGTCCTTCAAAGTTGTCATATCGGACGATGAATGAAATGATGCTGAAATGAGCCCAGGGTCCATAGAGCTTACAGTTACTCGACATTCATCTTTCAGGATAAGGGTAAGTAAGCCCTGGAAAAATCCTATCCAAATAACTCACCCTGACCAGATTCAAGCTCGTGACCTCTTGAACGTGGGGCAGCACGCTACAGAGGCAGGCCATTAGTTTGATCTGGAAGTTTAGTTCAACTTTATTACGAATCTGAAGTCATTATCAAGAAAAGAACTGAAGAAAGATTACATCACCAAAGAAAACTTTATTTATGCTGTGACAAATGTGAGGTTTCACTACCCAAAAACAAGCGAAATGTGAAGGAAAGATATTGAACCTATCTACTTAAGGATAAACATGGAAACTAGAAACAAATATGGGGTCATTAAAGAATAAAAACTGTGTTCTTAAAATTTTTGTGCAATTTGTATGAGATTCCGCAAAATGACAAGAATTAATTTTACTTTTATTCACGTTCATTCGTGAACTAAAGTTGTAGGCAAATAATTTACAATATTGTTTTATTTGCAATATTTGGCAGTATCACTAATTAAATATTTACATAAACTGTCATCATCATCATCATCATCATTGCCAGCCTCTATAGCGTAGGTGGGAGCGTGTTTGCCTCAGGTTCGAAAGGTCTCGAATTCCAATCTTGATCACGATGAGTTAGCTGGATAAGAGCTTTTCTAGGGGTTTCCCTTTTCTTGAAAGATAAATGTCAGGTAACTCTAAGCCCTATGGATCCTGGGCTCATTTGAGCATCATTTCATTTACTTTATTCATTGTCCAATATGTCTTAGTTGTAGGATGTAAATTACTATTAGTATTTTTATAATTATATTATTATAATTAATAAATTACAATAGTTTATTACTTTTGTTTGCGAATGAATCCATATAGGACTATGCAAAGTACTTAGAGAGGTTTCTTAGCTCTTCTATAAATCCAAAGTTCTGTAATTCCCTGGCTGTGGGCTTTTTTTCTCTCGCCTGACATGTGGTTCGGTTTGACCTCTTGACCAACTTGCCACTTATGCACTTTCATTCTAAAGACGTTCCTGTCTAAGATATCGTCTTGAGTGATTCCTGCCAATTTTAAATCATGTTCTACTTCGCCAATCCATATCATAGTGTCTACTTGTGCATTACTTATATTTTCATAAAATTCCATAATTTGTTTTGTGATCCTATTTGAAGTTAATCGTTTGATATGTCCATACAATTTCAATCTTGAGCAGATCGATAGGATTTTGTAAAGGACTGATAATTATGAAATTCTTCTATAATTGTTTACATCTGTTCGATCCCATAAATTATTATTATTATTATTATTATTATTATTATTATTATTATTATTATTATTATTATTATTATTATTATTATTATTATTATTATTATTATTATTATTATTATTATTATTATTATTATTATTATTATTATTATTATTATTATTATTATTATTATTATTATTATTATTATTATTATTATTATTATTATTATTATTATTATTATTATTATTATTATTATTATTATTATTATTATTATTATTATTATTATTATTATTATTATTATTATTATTATTATTATTATTATTATTATTATTATTATTATTATTATTATTATTATTATTATTATTATTATTATTATTATTATTATTATTATTATTATTATTATTATTATTATTATTATTAATATTAATCATTTTCTAATATTGACTAATTTTTCCTTCACGTACTTTATCAGAAACGAATCAGTTTTATAGTATGTAATGCTGCAATAAACCCCACCCCTGAAAATGTCACTTGCCCCACTGTTTGCTAATCGTTGTTCTACATAAATCAAGAGCATACATGGTACAGCGCATGCTTACTGGCAGTCAGTCAGCGAGTCCCACCTCCAGATTGAAAACCTGTTCTTTATGTTGTGTTACAAACACGCCACGCCCCTTTAAAACCAATATTCGGTTAAGTTGAGGTTTAATGACGTGTAAATGTAAAGCTATTAATCAAAGGGAAACCTGCTGCACGGAGGCTGTGCTGCGATTCTCAAAGTGCTCATAAATATCTGGCTATTGTTTCTGCATGGCTCGCGGACCTAGCCCGTGGTTACGAACTAATGATGACACTTAATGATTCAATTAAACATCAGTCACAGCTCTCTCACTCTCTGATCTCTTCTTCATTCCGATTAAACTTCCTCTTAACCACGAAATGAAACACACGATGATTCAGAGCCTGTGGAACAAATATTTTGGAACGATAGGTTTTACAACCGATATCGGCTAACGTGTGGCTCAGACTGAACAAATAATACCAGAGGTTACATAAGTACATCCATCTCTGTAAAAACAATGCAAATTAAATGAAAAAAAAATAATTAGGAACAAGACGTTCACCATCGGCTCCAGTGTATTCACTGCAGCATCCAAACCTTTCCAGTACTTGCGGTTTTTGACGAATGATCTTAAAGGCAAGGTTGCTGTTGGAGGACAGAAAGAAGAAACACCCCTCCCCCATTACAGGCTGGAAGTGTACACCACTTTAAACGTCCTCTAACGTTAAGTCATATCGGAAGCTGAATGAAATGATGTTCAAATGAGTCCAGGATCCGTAGTGATTAGAGTTACCTGACATTCAAGGAAATCGCTGGAAAAAAACCTTATCTAGATAACTCACACTCACCGAGATTCGAACTCAGGACCTCTTGAACGTGAGTCAAATACGCTACCACCTACACCAAGAGGCGCATGAACTTATTCGATAAGACTACTGAGAAACCTCGGTCTGGCCACCAGTGACGTAGCGCACCAGGCTATTACCTCAACCCCATTTAGGCATTACAAGCGTATCCAAACTGCCATGGGTATTGGGAACCAAACTGCTCCGATCGGTTCAACCGAATCCGAAAAACTCTCCCACGAGAGGGACTCGAATGTTCCGTCCAGCGTACTTGCATAAGTACGACGAATTCTAGGCGTCCGCACCATGAGAACTAAAGGGGTTGGAAGCCTCCCCTACCTGGTGTATACGCACAATCAATCTCTAGCGTCAACTGCGTTGACATACACAAAATTCCTTTCATGGCCCCTAAGAATGACTTCAAGTGGTGTTAAGTAAAGGAACCAATGGTTAGGCTGCATTGAAACAGGTCCTCCTCTCCCTACAGGTATTGTTGAGAAGTCCTCGACACTTTTCAAAATTTAAATTCAACAGTTAGCATTCAACAATGAACAAAATGCTCGTTCAACATGTTAAATATACCGTACAGGTGGATGGACCCCAGTGATACACCCACCTCGGTAGCGTAGAGGGTAGCCAGTCTGCCTCACGTTCAAAGGGTCGCGAGTTCGAATCTCAGTCAGGGTGAATTATGGAGATAAAGTTTTATCCAGGATTTTTTCTTATGCTGAAACATTAATATGGGTAAACTGAGCTCTATGTACGCTAGAGCATCATTTCACCCATTTTGTCCGATATGACGACGTTGGAGGACGTAAATTTAAAAGAAAAATAAAAGCCTCCATTGATGAGGATTTGATTATAGCTATTTCTGTCTGAAAGAGAAAGAAGTCTGTCTGAGAAAGAAGAGAAGAAGCACGGGGATGAGGCCCCATCTTGCTATCTATATCATCCCATATGCTAATCAGCATAGAAGTGGGGGGGGGGTGGAAATTGAACAAGCTTAAAATTGAGTGTAGATTTGGCTTAAAACATGTCTTAAGAATGAGTGAAAATGAATGTGCAAGTTTTGAAATATGCGTTATTTGCTCTTGAGGCATTGTTATACCGCTAGCGCAAAGCTGCAGCCAGCGCGTAGGCGAGCGATGGGCGCTCGCCAAGAGAGACAGAAGCGGGGAGAGAAAGAGACAGAGTGATGTCTGGATAGTTCTTTCCTTCTCTTGCCGCCGTGAAAGGCCTCGAAACTTCGGCGGCATTCTGGATACAATGACTGGAGGTATAAAAGCCGCAAGAGTTGAGTTGCCAGTTGAAGTTGTTAATTGAGTGTGCAGCTGTGTGGACATTTGAAGGTATCGCAGTGAATTCTTTTGTTTGTTTACGTGTGGCAGATGGCCTTGAGGACTGCGTTTGTGTATGTTACTTCATTTCGCTGCTGTAAGGGGTGTACAAAGCGTCTTTTTACTGAAAAACACAGCATTTTTCATTTCTGCAAACTAGAATTCTAATTTTACGAACCCACAAAGTCACAACATATACTGGTGTATTTGAAGTGACAAAGTAAACCATCTTGAAGTTTGCGATATCACCATCAAAACTTAAAGTCCCACGTAAAGTTTAGTTTGTATTGAGGAATTTCTTGAAAAATGCTTACATTTAATATAAATTTTGATATATAACACAATTTTCGTTTTAATGCCTACTTCACAGACCAACAGTCATAAATTCTAATGCTTTTATAGATTTAGAGCGTACTTTCAGTAAAATCTCCCTACATTGTGTCGAATACTTTCTCGTTACCACATGTAGGTAAGGTAAGCGTGGGTGATTCGTATCAATATTTTGAATATCCTTCACAAAAGGCCTATTTATCATGTAAATATGAAAGCGGTTACCTTATATTGAAACCTGGACATTCTAAATTATGTCAAATGCTAAGTTTTTCGATGAAGAATATTGTTTACTTCCGTTCTCATTTTTATTTCGAGGGGAAACTAGTCCTAATCGCCCGCAATTGGAGGATGGAGACATAGCGGACGAAACGGAATGGAAAGAAAAACAATGGCACATTCATTTTCAGTACATAATGTAATCATGTGAACAAAATACGAGGGCTGTTGTATAAAGAATGATCATAATTTTTTTACGGTCATGATTTTTCGCACTAAAATTCTATCATATTATAGTCTATTAGCATAATGTGAAATAAACACGCCGTAGTAGTTTCATTGTTGGTAGCCCTGATTCCTGCCTGTGACAACCAAGCAAGTTCAGACATGTTCAGTACCGCCTACCGCTACAATGGAGGTAACACGCGAGGAACAATATGCGGCTTTGAAATTCTGCTTTCGTCTCAACAAATCTTCAGTTGAGGTCTATATAATGTTACAGGAGGCCTATGGAGAGTCTCTTCTTCCCTACAGCACAGCTCGAAGGTGGGTTAAAATGTTTAAAGAGGGGAGACAATCAATTTCAACGGATGGTGGACCCGGTGTTCCACTTACTGCTCTTACCGAAGAAAACATCAACACTGCTGCTGCCATTGAGAGAGAGAGGATCAATGAATTACTTGATATCTGAAATACTCAACATTTCATTGGGTGCCACCTACACTTTGGTGACAAAAACATTGCACATGAGACGTGTTTGTGCGCGATGGGTTCCAAGACGTGATTCTCGAACAAAAGGACATTCGCACGCAGGTCTGCATGCAGTTAAAGTTGATGTTAGAGGAAGATCCGAAGATTCTTTCAAACGTAATCACTGCTGATGAAACTTGGCTACATAATTTTAATCCTAAGAGCAAACAGAAAAGCTCAGTGGGGAAATCTCCTTCATCACCAACCCCCCAAAAAGCAAAAGTGGTTGCTTCTGCTGGGAAAGTTACGGTCAATTCATTCTTTGATATTCATGGAATGATTTATCAGCATGTTGTATCTGTACGCACATCAGTAACTGGAAAATACTACAGGGATGTCCTGAAAACATTGCATGTCCATGTCATGCGCAGAAGACCACATTTCCGTGAAGCAGGCTGGATGCTGCACCATGATAATGCACGGCCACATACTGCCAATGTTGTTGCTGAATATCTTGTAAAAATCAACGTGAAGTGCATCCCTCGCCCTCCCTATATTCCGGATTTAGCCCCATGTGACTTTTTCTGTTCCCTAACTTGAAGAAACGTTTTCGTGGGAGGCATTATCCACAATGAGAAGCAGTGGTGAAGGCTGCGGAGGCGATTTTGAAGGATATCTCAAAAAATGATTTTCAGCATGTCTTTGAAGACTGGCAGAAACGCTGGGACAAGTGCATCGCATTCAGGGGAGACTATTTTGAGAAGAACCATCAAAATTATGAGGATGAGTAAAGGTACGGTGCCAAAAAAATTGTGATCATTCTTTATTAAACAGCCCTCGTAACACATTTCTACACTTGTATATCCATATCTATATGCATCTCACACACATTTTCTGCAAATGAATTGCTTCTTTCCTACAGCGCCCGCAAATATTCCGTGGTACCATTCTACATTTTTCTGGGCGCATTTGAGCCATCCATCGTTTCATCCATTACATTTATCTTCCGATAAGACTTAACGTCACAGGACGTAAAAATCTGAATCCCTAACTTTACCTTAATAGGTTTCACCCGCTGTTACAGCAGTATTTATTTTTGCCCGTATTTTGCACCGATTAACAGACTATCATAACAACAAAGAGGGTTATGGATGTAAGAAAGTCTGTATTTTCTTATTGTACAGGTTGCTGGAGCAAACTCAAAGCACAGTAGTTATAAATCTATCTCAAACAAACTTAAAAAG
The DNA here is from genome assembly GCA_030765055.1 of Mantis religiosa. NCBI lineage: Eukaryota > Metazoa > Arthropoda > Insecta > Mantodea > Mantidae > Mantis > Mantis religiosa. The sequence goes on from CM060959.1 coordinate 81,833,238, forward strand.
TAACAAAATACCAGAAATGGTGGAATTACATACATCCTTTCTAGAAAAGAAGCTCGATTTCTCACTTAAACTAAAGAAACGCAATCGTATTACACACTGAACTGTCTCAGGTAGTTAACTTCTTCGCCCACAAAGGTCGTTCAAACATAGCATCCCCTAGGTAGAAGATTTTGAGAAACTAATTCGAATCGCCCGCCAATCCGAATCACCTAAGATCACAAATTACGTCATATTCTCGCCATTGAGTTTAAATTCTGAATTTGACATGTCTATTGCTGGATGTGGAGATTTCAGAAACTACTGGACCTGCAAATACAGGAATAATGTATAAGCCGTAACGAATCTGGTACTGACAGTCCGGGCTATTGTTCTCATCTTGTCTGTATCTTGAAACGGATACCATTGAATTTCGACTTCATTGTTTCCAATGCTTAGTTGGCACAATCCATTCAGCCCTTGGAATTAGCTTCGTTTCTTTCGATTGACCCGCTCTGTATGGTATCCACTGAATGCTCGAGGTTACTTCCAAGAGGACAAAATAGTGCGTGCCTGATATTTATGTTCTCTGCCTGTGGCAGGTACACGACTTAAAGCACAAGTTTTGAAATCATAGATAAATTATATGAATGGTGTACCATATGCTAGCTGAAATGTCCACCGTTGCTCATTTATTCCTTCAGTTTTGTGTACCAATGGATTAAGTCTTTTACTGATGAAAACTTCCCTGTAAATGGTTTGTACAATATAGTTTTGCCAAATTATCTATAACACATGATGAATAAACACACATAGAATGAAACATGTACACGGTGTTCATTTTTATCTGTGGTTTTACCGTGCAAAATTTGACGTCATCAATAGCATCACTCACTTACTCGTCGTGCTGGCTGGCTGTATTTAGCCAGAAGGTTTTTGCTACGTGCCCACCCATTTTGGGTTTAACCGCAGGTAAGGTTTGTTCGGGATGTTTTAGGGTGTCTTGTAGGTTTTTAGGTTGCAATTAATTTGTAAGGCTACTGTAATTGCACCTTGGGAATGAAAGGACAGGATGCAATGCCTTCCACCCTGGTGATCGCTGATGGAGCGAGTTTATATACGATTTCCCTAGCGGTTTGCGATCGTATTAGATATGCTGACAGCAGCTTTGAGGCCTCTCTCTACCGGCAGGTAAATATACTAACTGAAAGGTGGATCTGCCCGCGTAATATAAAGGTGCGTATTTTCGCCTGGTGCGTAGATACGATAACTGTTTTCATAAAAAAAAACATATACTGCAATGCAATGCACTGCAAAGCTAATTATGCAGCCATAAAAGTATTCCATGAAGCATATACGAAATGATAATCAATATGTACATATTTCACAATGAGCATCTGTTTTTGTGTTATAATAGACGTATATGCATATTGTAAACCTGTCACATAAAATAGAAGTATTTCAATTTGATCTCAACTCTTTTCTATCACCCACAGTTTCCGCACAATGTGACTTCACTACAAACCAGAAACTTAGCAGAACATGTTCTGGGAATGAAAAATAAATTAGTGTTACCACATGTACAAAGCTCTTATCCAAGTATAAACAAGGAAATATCTCTGGTACATAGTCTTATGTGTCCATTTTCTTATATTTCTTTTCCCTCTTCCCCTTAATGTCTGTATTGCGAGAAGGTCTGCTCGAGAGCTTTCTGCCATAACATTATTTATTGCTTCTAGATTGGGACCAGTCACTTTATAGCGTCCAGTGTCTCTCTTTTTGCGAGTAACTGATCCTGTAACTTGGAAATGTTTGATGTACCTATTGGTTTTAAACGACATAAGGATGCCAACATCGATAGAGATTTTAATTAAGCGCGAGAATGACAAAAGAATTATATCGTATACTGATAAAACGCAAGATGTTTATGTTGCAAACAAAAGTACGTCAGTTTGACGGACCTGGACACTTTTGACAACATTACGCTCCGAGGGACTTGTCTGAATGCCGGATAGCGTTGCATAAACTCCTTTATGCAGCGGTTTCAATTATATTTATATGTCGCACCAATTTTAATTCCGGTACGAAAGTAACATTCAACCATGAAGACACGGTGCTCTGTGTTCATATCCAGGGGAAGCTGGTTGTATTAGTTACAACGCAAACGCACTCAGAGGGCAGTAAATTGCTTACTATTCCGCAAAAGTTACCGCTTCTTCTCCGTAGAGGGCAAGATAGACTCGCCAGTCAACTATGACGTCATTCTTGCTCAATTGGAGGGGCGGGAAATAAGAATAAAAATGAACACCGGTAATCCCAATAGTCTTTAATGTTATGATATTAGGTGTATGTGTCGCTTTTTTCAATCTTCTACTGTCACAATTTGGTGTAGGATTTGTTGGTATCTAGCGTAACATTTCTTATTCGTTTTTGTAATTTACAATCTCCAACGTTAAGTATATCGGACGATGAATGGAATGGGTGATGCTCAAATGAGCCCAGGGTCCATAGAGCTTAGAGTTACCCGACATTCGTCTGTCAGAATAATGAAAAAAAAAAACGGAAGAAACCTTATCCAGGTAACTCACCCTAACCGAGATTCGAACTCGGGATCTCTTGAACGTGAGTCAGACATGCTACCACCACGCTACCGATGCGAACGTATCGTAACAAAGGATTAGTATGTTGGAGAAATGAGTTGTGTAATCTTTTATAGCTATCTAGTAGGACTGATGCTTCCGGAAGTCACTATGGAAAGTGGTGTTACTAATGCTGATAAGTTAATTACATCCCACGAATTTCCTGTCCCTCCAATTAATCTCCATTATCATTTCACATCATCTCTCATCTGGTGGTCTCTTTTAGGGTAGAAGTGTCGGCGGTTGTCTCGATGTTACTTCCTCCTCCAGCAGGACGATCTCCAAAAACGGTCTGGTGGGGCCCTTATCGGACCACAGTCAGGTGGGATATCGGTTTTGGCCTACCGGGGAGATGCCCTCAACATTGCCGTGGCTCCTTGGGACGGGCGCCCTAAGTCTCCTCTCACCTCATTCTTTCTGCCAGGGTGCCCTACTTGCGGCATAAGTACAATCCGTGCCGAATCCACTCGGTAGCGTAGTCCAGTCCAGTCTCACGAATTTCAGTTGCTGAATCAGTTGAAGAATTTCGAGATATGCTGAGATATTACCATGGTAGCTTATTCGGTTAGAGTAACCGGGCGGCAACTGGAAAATCGTGGTTCAAATTCTGGCTGAGCTATTGCACTTTTCAGTCTAACATTATCTTTCGAATCTTTACTTTTTCATTCGAATTGCAAATTTGCACATTGAATTTAAATGTATTTGCATTTATTTTGATCACAAATAACAACCTTCTACAATATTCGCAAAGGCGTTCAGAAATTTTCTCTTTTATAGCGCCCATCTGTAATGAGCTGAACCGCTGAGTGCATCCTTAATTTCAGTTTTCGAGCGTTAAGAAGATTCAGAAAGCTTTTAGGGCTTCACTCCGATCTCTTTCCAAATATCTATCTGTTTTCTGCATATAAACATACGACGAAATCAAATACTCAAAGCCGTATATAACGTGCGTGAAGTTGCCTCTAATTTTGAACTAAAAATATGGTGATGTTATCTGGTTATGCAAATAAGATCATTTGTTAAAGTAGTGCTAGTAATAGTAAGTTATTTTCTCTATTTGCATGCAAAATTTAATTTATTTCACACATAAGGTTATGTGATCATATGAATAGTGCAATTTCCGATTTGTATACTCGAATTTTGTGTGAAGAAAGCTAATAAACTAAGTCACAATTATTAAATTCACATAGCAATGAAAACTTATGTCATGAAAGCTAACTTACAGATGAAGTAAATCACAACTTTTCAAACAAACAGCACTGGGTTACCATTTAAAAAATGTTATCAATGATACCACACATTGTACAAAAGGGTCTTAAAATAGGATTGAGGTTTTTGTTAAGTATTTCTCTAAATTATGATATTTGATCTCTCCGAGCATTTTTAATTATAATTGTGTTGATAGTATGCCTTATTTATGAAATTCTTCATACATATTTTGGAAAGAGCACTTGCTTCTTTCTTAAAAAGTTCTCCAAATCAGAATGCTAGATTAACTTGTCATTTGCATACCTACATTTTCATTGAAAGTTAATTAAAATTATTGAAAGGAAACTTCCTCTGCCGCACGAAAGAGTTGGGTAAAACAGATGGGCCGAACGCAATGCGCAATGAACTACGCGGATTCGGTTCTTTCGGCTGGAGGCGATTTTCCAACTTTATACGATCGATCCCATTTCCGTTCAGGCTTCAATTTAGAAACGCACCTGGGAGCATTGTCAGAGAAAGGACTTATTTTTGGGGTAAACCACTACCTAACTGCATCATCATTCATGTTATAGACAGCTTTCTAAGCAGCTTTTAGGCTCCCTAAAACTAAATAAAACTATGTGGTACAATAGTCCAAGGAGGACCAAGATCCCAACCTCCATAACGAGCGTCATGAGTGAGGTGCGAAATGTTTAGTTGCCCCAATATAGTCCGTTTTAGAATTAACCTCTTCAATTCCTACGTATCATATATGATACCCAGATTTCGTAATTTTTTAAGATTCCTAAGCTTTACCGCTCTACCAGGAGAGGGCAGAACACTGCAAAATGAAGGCTCCCAGCTGTTCCTACACTCGAAGAAATAAAGGTAAATACATAGCTATTTCTGCAGACTTGAAAACTGTTTTGATTGTTTATGTTTCATTTGAGCATGCTGCTGCTATTGGTTATATTGGATAATTATACTAGGTATACATGTGGATTTTATAGTTTGAAAATATAAAGGTATCATATTTGATACTTTGGTCCTTTAGAATTTCAAATGTCAAGATTTTTCAAATTTAATGCTTCTGTTTCACCTTCATTTGTAGGCCTCACTTAGAATGAAATGATAGCTTTGTTTAATCAGATAGACCCAGATATATCTGATTTTGAGTTTGAGGGCAACGAAGATGAGTTTCCACAGAATGCTGCATTGAAATGGAAGATGCTAATTCTTCCTGGGAAACCTCAGATGAAGAACCTCTGAGTCAGTGCCAAGCAGCTGTGAATCCAGCAGAAAGAAGAAACTTACAGCATTCTCATATTCACACGGACATATAAGTTTAGTTATGATGTAGTAACGTTTACTGAGTAATGATGAAGTTTTTTTTTGAGGTTATTTAAGCCCAAGAAAAATAAAACGAACTTTTTTTTCCTGAAGTAACTTTCACATGGTTAAAGTGTATTACTTTAATGCTCAGCTTACTGCATATATATGATACCTGAATTTTGGTAAATACTGATTTGTTTTTACTTTTCTTTTTCAAACATATTTTCACCAATCCAAAGGGCTTCACCACAGCCATCGTCTGCTAACACTCTTTGGAAACGTTTTGGTTACTTTCAAGATTAACTGAACGACATTTTTTAAGTAAATAGCAGAGATAGCTAATTTAAGAGGTGTAAAACTTACTGGCAAATCATTTGAAATCAATTTGGATGAAATTAAAACATTCTTTGGATGTTGTATTTACACGAAATTGATTGCTTATCCAGATTTGCAGAAAATGTCGACTCCCAGGCTGTAAGGCATTCATCAAATGATCCTTCTGCAAAGTATTTCTCTGCTTCAATAATGAAAGTAACTGCTTCTTGACTTTTCACAGTTAGTAAAACCAAACGTGTATATGTAAGATTATTGTAGAGGTTCAGAACCACAGCATCACATGTGGTACTTCCTGTTATGCCCTTCTGGCAATGAAAAAAAAATTGAATGCATTATGTCATTTCCTGTATCTCTAGTATAATAAAGAACCATATTTTCTTTTAATGTCATTGTCTGTTTCATTATGGATCCGAGGAGGTTAAACTGACATCAAAACTAAAGTGTATACAGCAGTAAAGGAAAGCATCTCTTAGCACGTGATTCACTCCACCTGGAGTAACTATTCTGATGTCTCTGGCTGGTTAATAAATTGATTCCTATTGGATGGAAGCGGGTTAGCAGTTAACCTGACTTCCGTCAATGACGGTAGGAGAGAGTTACAGTACTGTGTAATCAACGATGTCATTCTGGAGAGCATGGGAAACTTTCAGCTACACGAGGCACACTAAATTAAAGAAACAGCTGTTTTTGCGAAATGCCATCACACGCGCATGTAAGTAAAAAGAAGTATAAACTGAAAAGCGTAATAATGTTGAATAAATGACAAATTTAACATTTCGTTTAGTAACTTCCATCAATTACACAGGGACCTTCACCAATCCTTCATATGAAAACTGCCCATTATATGGAACACTGACCTAATTATTTTATCCAGCACTTACTTGCAAAGTGGTACTTTAATAATATAACTTAACCTTTTAAAGTAATACTTTAATATTAAAGATAGTTGAAATTTCAACTTAACCACTATATCAATAAAATACAATCACTAGGCCTATATTTCAAGTATAATATTTATTATAAAACACTCTTGGCTTCCTCCAAAACTTTGGTATAGATACCTTCTCTTGTTTCAATGAAGTTGTATTTAACATTATTTTTCTTCATTAGTATAAAACAACTGTCGTAAGTTGTTATGCCAACAATTAAAACAAACGACAAGCCAACATCGATTCTCTCATATTAGGTGTTAGTCAACAACACACATCCTTGGCTAAATAGCGCTACATTCCAGAAAATAAAATTACAAGTAATTTTAATATTTTATTATTGTTTAATTATAAAGTAGTAAGTCTTTTTAATGATTAGGGTAAGTGTTAGATAAAACATTCTATGGTACTCAAGCCTTATTTATACACTCGTCGAATTTAACGAACCTTTCAGTCGTCGATAAAACACTTCTTGATTCACTACTATCTCTACACTTCAGAAATTGAACACTGTCGTTGAGGACCAATAGCAACCCTGATTTTCTTGAAATGACAGTAGCATGTCTACTCCACGTGGAGTCTCAGTTGCCAAAGTTCCAACTTCCAGTTGATCTGTTTCATTACGTGCAGAAATTCGTTGTGTGTCACGATGTGGAGACCGTGGGAGGGAAATGCAGTGGTAAATGCAGTAGATAACTTTCAGTCAAGTGAAAATAATCAAAGCGATGACAATAGTGTGAATAACTGGGCCGAGTTACATTACTGGAAAAGCCTCAAAAACAAAGTTATAACGGAAACTGTTTCTAAGCAAATTCAAGTGCTTGTTTTGAACACATATAAATATGTGCTGAGAAATAATCTTGGTAAGGGGTCATGCAATGAACCTGATACATTCTGTGTATTCACAGAAATACAGTAAGAAATATTGTGACGAACGGAATACCAAAGACGCCGATCAAGTGTGGAAGCAAAAGGAAACGTTCCTCTAAAGTAGATAATTTCACATGCGATTTAAGTTGTCGAGAAATTTATAGATTCTATGCAAAAGAGAGAGCACCCACCTTAGACGAATTGGTTGCACATTTGCAAGAAATTTGTGATTTTCCTTATGGTCACTGCACTTTGCGCGGTCTCCTAAAGGAGCTGTGTTTCAAATACCGCACTTTGAATAAGTTAAGGGTTATTAAGGATTCCAGTAGAACTGTAGCTTGCAGAATTGTAAAATTGTACATATATATTTGTCAAAAGTAAGGAAGTTTCGCAGTACGATATATATATATATATATATATATATTTGTCAAAACTAAGGAAGTTTCGCAGTAATGGACATAAGATAATTTATTTAGAAGAAACCTCGTACGATACCCATGACGTACAGAGAAAGGTGGCAACCTTGCAGAAAGATCTGGCAGGATGGCCGGTGTTGTAAAACGATTATAAGGGTTCATCAAAGGCAGCGGCCGACGTGCACACGAATTAACTAAACAGATTCTACCATAAGTGTTATTTTATGACTCTGATGATTTTAATTGAATTAATACATGTAGAATTTTTCATACGTAATGGTGCAAGCATATAGTTGTTTCGTTTGCTGCTAGAATGACATGTGTTGTGAAATAAGAACTTTTCAAAGGTTTGTATGAACAACCATAAGCTTTGGGGAAGTTTTATCTTCTATCATGCATTAAATAAATATATTGTCACTTCGTGGGTTCATAGAATTAAAAGTCTTGTTTGCAGAAATTTAAAATGCTCTTTATTGCAGTAAGCAGTAACTTTGTACACCCCTTGCAGCAGTAAAAATGATGTGACATACACCATAGCAGCTTTCAAGGTCATCTCGTTCTCAGCTGCACAGGTAAACAAACGCAATAAATCACTGCGGTAGGTACAGTTCAAATGTCCACACACTCACAATTACTGCACAGCTGTACACACAGCTAACAACTCAGTAGCAACTGACTACCAACTGACTACGCTCTAACACTTTGCGAGGTTTTTATACCTCCAGTCATTGTTATAGAATGCAGTCGTTCGTTCGATAACAATCACGACGCAACTATCTGTGACTCTTTCTCTGTCTGCTTCTTTCTCTCTCTCTCGGCAAACGTCCAGCTCTGCACCAACGTGCCGGCTGAGGCTTGCGGCAGCAGCACAACAATGCCTCCGTGACAATATTTATCTACCACATTAAGAAAAAAATTATTTCTGCCTGAGTCAATATAGTAGATGAAGCAGAAGAATTAGGTTGCAATTTGCGAGACAAAAACATATTATTTTTTCAGGAACGCCTACTCCAATATAGTGTCAAAGATATTATCTCTTTGACTATCGATTACCTCGTAGATGGCTTAGTCTATGTTCAAATATTCGTAACACTTTTGAGCTGCAACATAAATATTCTTGCATCAAACTTTTGTGGCAGCAAACTACCTATAAGATTAGCAATTCGAGCTTCTCGAATTTCTTCAGGTATAAAACTTGCATCGCCTGAATCACTTTTTTTTTTTGCGTTTAGCAAAACAATAAAGGGAAAGTTAAGAGGAGTGGGAGGGACTAAATGTCACTTTCTTGAAGAAATTGAATAAGAACGACGTATACGGTTTGCGGCATGACTGTAATAGGGTGATGCTGCTAGCAGGAAACGGAACAGAATGGTGAAGCAGGTTGGCGGTGCAGAATCAATCATTTTGACATACAGCTTAGCATTTATTATTGATACGATTCTTCTCTGTTCAAAGCCTCCAATATCATATTACACCTAGTAAAATCACCGATTTAAATATTTTGTAAAACGATTTTTAATATTTTTATAATTCATAATTCAAGTCGATTGTTTCTTAGATAATGGATAAAGTTACGTAAGGGACTAACGAGTTTGATTTTTTTTTTTTTTTTTTTTTTGTGATTTACGTCTTCCAACGTTAAGTCATATCGGACGATGAATAGAGCGGGTGAAATGATGCCTAAATGAGCCCAGATTCCATAGAGCTTAGCGTTGTGTGACATTCGTCTTTCAGGATAAAGGAAAACCCCGGAAAAACCTTATCCAGGTAACTCATCCTGACCGAGATTCGAACTCGGGACCTCTTGAACGTGAGGAAGACATGCTACCATCATGCTACCGAGGCGGGCAGGACTAACGAGTTTTGATGTTAGTCATGTTCTTGAAATTGAAGCCCTCGACGCTAACCCCTCGGGCGTTGAATTTTTTCACTTGGTAATAAACATCAACTTACCTCGCTAGTTCCATAAATAACTATTATTCCCCGTCATTATTAGAGTTTGTAGGTATATTTTATAAACAAAATGAGCTACACGAAGTTCTACTTGTCATTTATATGACAAGAACGCAATTTTTCTATTCTGAAGACAATAAAAGCATTTCACTGCAAAACATAAACTCAGGGTAGACTCTATGTACTTGCCATCTGATTATGCAGATATCTGATGTTAAAAAAATAGCAACTAAAACATTTGCTACCCTAAAGGTTATGTGAATATATTTTTTCTTCAAATAGGGATGCTTATACTTTTAAATGAAGTGTCCTGGTTAGTTCAGAAACCCTTAAGTACTGTTACTTTTGTTTAATCTTTTATTATGGGACTTCAGTATAATATATGCAACCCCCAAGACTTTTATTCACCGACCGCCACTGGAAAGATTCATACTACATTCATTTATTCCTTCCCGCTTGAAAGTGTGTGTAGCGTGGGCTGTGCTTTTACTCACGACCGTCGAAGTCTGGATTTTACCTTTTACCGCACTATATTTGATTTTTACAGCAGTATTTACCAAGCTCTTGTATATTTTCAGAGGCAAGCAGTGCAGCGATTCCTTGAGTGCACTCCAGAGCCTGTGGTCGCTATCTTCCTCCTGGATTACCTTCATTGTGCTGGGATTCGCGTGTCTTTCAGTGGGTGCCTGGACACGTTGGCTTACCAAGAAGCTCCTATTATGTGTTCCAAATGGGAAGGTGTGTGTCCTTGAGCGCTACTGGGCAAGCAACCAATGGGAGTCCTGCGGTGTTGTATTCCATTCCGCTTAGTGGTGTGTGAGAGCGCCAACCTAATCAATATGTATGAAATCTATTCGCGCTAAGACAAAAATTCAGATTTTGCCAAAACTGATCCATGTAGAACGTAGAGAGTAATGTATCTAAAATAACCATGAAACCCCCATATTTTTAGCTCAAATAGTTTTTCTAATACAAATAAATAAAGCATTATTACCTGAGCGTAAGCAATGTATGAATATCATTATTGGTTGGCAGGTATGCGTGTACGTATATTTGTAATTACTCAGAACTGAAACGTAAGTGTTTGACATGACGTAATAAAAGAATTACTTTGAATAAGCCAATTCGATCGAGAGGAAACAATAAATTTCCTATTATTTTAGTTAATTGATGGAAATTAATCATTTATCCACACTAGCCGTATATAGGCTAAGATATTTGATGGATGGAGTCAACATGAAAAATTCAATGCCATGGCCGGGATTTGAACCACGGATCTCCTGGTTTTCAGTCCAGTCGCTCTTAACCTTTGAGCTACCATGGCCAACGTGCCTTCCTGACATTAAATTCTCCAGTTGACTCGTATATTTTCCCCGGTAGACCACTAGGGGCTCTCGCATCCGAGATACACCGTTTGTGGCGACTTACTATTGTAAGTACTTAAGTCCCAGGCTTCATCATTTAACTCCTATTATTTTAGTTAATTGATGGAAATTAATCATTTCTCCACACTAGCCGTATATAGGCTAAGATATTTGATGGATGGAGTCAACATGAAAAATTCAATGCCATGGCCGGGATTTGAACCACGGATCTCCTGGTTTCCGTCCAGTCGCTCTTAACCTTTGAGCTACCATGGCCAACGTGCCTTCCTGACATTAAATTCTCCAGTTGACTCGTATATTTTCCCCGGTAGACCACTAGGGGCTCTCGCATCCGAGATACACCGTTTGTGGCGACTTACTATTGTAAGTACTTAAGTCCCAGGCTTCATCATGTTGACTCCATCCATCAAATAAATTTCCTGCTTCCCTGGTAGAACGTGTCTGGTCACATTATATCTTTGTTTATGAATGGTTCGTAATCTCAGTTCAAAGTGGTTGGTGTGTATGTATGTACATATACTTTTCATTACTCAGAACTGAAATTTAAACTACTGCATGACGTGATAAAAGAATTACTGTGAATAAATCAAGCTGTTAAATTCGAGAAAGAGCAAACGCTTCATTTCCTGTTAGCCTGTGGAATGTTATATGCATATGTTTATGAATAAACGCTGGATAAGAAGTGTTTATTTACTCTGGAGAGTTCAGATCAATATCATTCAGTTGTTCTTTACACAACAGTAGAGTAAGAGTTAAATAGTGCAATGGCTTCTTGCGGTGAATTTAGTGGCGAGTCAAAAAGGCAGGTATTGCAAAGTCAGACTCCAAGTATTATTTTTAAGGTGTACACGTTCTTCAAAAAATTGGGCAATGGGGAGTATAGAAATCAGCTCTATTTAAAAAATGCTCAACGGCTTACTGCTGAAGCGTGTGGTGTAGGTAAAACAAGTGTGTCCAGCATTTGGATTAGAAAAGCAGGTAATTCATAAAGTATAGTTATAGTATTTAAAAATGTACATAATTTGCGAAAATGCTTTTTCCAATTTTGATTTTGGAACTGAATCATTGTAAAAGTTTGTAAAATATAATTCGCTTACCCTTACATCTAGCGCCAAGCAGACCTGCATGTTGTATGAGTGTGTGTGTGTGTGTGTGTGTGTGTGTGTGAGAGAGAGAGAGAGAGAGAGAGAGAGAGAGAGAGAGAGAGAGAGAGGGAAATAGAAATGGAGTGGGGTAACAAGCTGACAACGCTGAATGTGATACGGCATCTAATTAGCTGGACTCCAGAACCCTTCCCATTTGAAACACATAATACTGGCCTAGCTCTGTGGTGATTTTAGCAATGTTCTGCTTCGGGAGATGAAGCTTCTATCATCTGGAACACAGTGAGGGGCGCCGGGGTGGATCGTAGTACCTCTTCGTTGTCTACCCTTCACCCCATCACCTTGAGCACTTCATCATGTACTTACCGGTATGTGCCTTACGTTCAAGAGGTCCCAAATTCGAATCTCGACCAGGGTGAGTTATCTGTTTTTTTTTTTTTTTTTTTGAGTTTCCCCTTATCCTGAAAGATGAATGTCGGATAACTCTAAGACAGGTGTTGGCAGTGTGACGTCAGCTCCGTCAGCTCTAACCGCCAAATATGCCCCCGAACGAAAGACAGGTTAGCGTGTGACGTCACCTCGCTGATTTCTGCTGCCCAAGAGGAAGGGAACAGTTTGATGCGTTTGAGGTTCCGACAGCGTAGGAAAGTCAGGAAACGTATCGGTTAGTAATAATATGTACAACTTACATCTTGGGTGTTGTAATATTAATGCTGGCTGCTTTAATTACACAATTGGTCACAGTTTATAAACAATTACATTTTGGCTCTGAGCTATGAGAAAATATATAAAACTTCAAATCGTAGTTTATCTGAAGGTCAGGCATGTTATAAAGTAAATAAACATCGAGGGCTGCATGTTAGATTGTGATACGACAAGGTACTTCGGGGTTTGGACTTAGCTGATTTCATAACAGAAGAAAAGATTGTTCGCACACGTATGTCGAACGAAACATACACACTGTCCATACAGCAAGCGAATACAAGCTCAGAAATCTGATTTAAGGGACATTCTTGTAAAACTCAGCCAAGTCTTTCTTGTGTGTATATTTCTCCTTCAATAAATCGTCACATTGTAAATTTAATATATCCATTTGGTACGTGGTAGCTACTGTTGTCATCGAATGTGCTACACCTGACTGAACCCTCAGATTCTGTAGTCACAGCGCCATTTATATAGGCAACTTGGTATAGTCGTGCTGCTCGATCAGTTACCATGGATTTATCTTTGGTAATAGATACCTCTCAGATAACGCACTGATTACTCCACGTGGAGTGAACATCTATCCATCATTTGTGATTCCTGCAAATTGCACTGGCTGAAGTGTTGCGTTTATTGGTGCTTAGCACACTACCGGAAGGCGCGTTAGTACCTCTCTTATTCTTAAGAGAATAATCAGTGCGTTATATGAGAGGTTTCTGTTAACAAAGATAAAGTCATGGTAACGGTTTGAGCAGCACGACTATACTACACGGCTCTTGCCTGACGTCACACGCTAGGCAGGCCTGGCTCGCGGCTCAAATGTGTCTTCCTCTGCTATAAGCTCTATGGACCTGGGCTCATTTGAGCATAATTTCACTTATTTATTATTAACATAACTTTGTGCGTTCCGCCTCTGTTGCGTAGATGGTAGCTTGTCCGCCTAAGGTTCAACAGGTCCCGAGTTGTAATCTCGGTCAGGGTGAATTACCTGGAAAAGGTGTTTTACCGAGGGTTTTGCTTATCCTGAAAGATGAATGTCGTGTAACACTATGCTCTTTGTATGCAGGCCCATTTGTGCATAACTCACCTATTTATGATCAAATGACTTTGGGTTTCTGCCCTTGGTAGCATAGATGGTAGCATGTCTGTCTCATTTTCAAGATGTCCCGACTTTTAATCTTGGCCATGGTGAGTTACCTAGACAAGATTTCTTTCCGGAGCTTCCCCTTATCCTGAAAGATGAATGTCAGGTAACTCTAAGCTCTATGGACCTGGGCTCATTTGAGCATAATTTCACTTATTTATTATTAACATAACTTTGTGCGTTCCGCCTCTGTTGCGTAGATGGTAGCTTGTCCGCCTAAGGTTCAACAGGTCCCGAGTTGTAATCTCGGTCAGGGTGAATTACCTGGAAAAGGTGTTTTACCGAGGGTTTTGCTTATCCTGAAAGATGAATGTCGTGTAACACTATGCTCTTTGTATGCAGGCCCATTTGTGCATAACTCGCCTATTTATGATCAAATGACTTTGGGTTTCTGCCCTTGGTAGCATAGATGGTAGCATGTCTGTCTCATTTTCAAGATGTCCCGACTTTTAATCTTGGCCATGGTGAGTTACCTAGACAAGATTTCTTTCCGGAGCTTCCCCTTATCCTGAAAGATGAATGTCAGGTAACTCTAAGGTCTATGGACCAGAGCTCATTTGAGCATCATTTCACCTACTTACGATTAACATGACTTTGTATTTCCCGCCTCTTTAGGTAGGTAGCAGAGTGTCTGCCTCACGTTCAAGTGTACGGAGTTCGAATCTCAGTCAACGTGGCTATCTGGATAAGTTTTTGCCAGGGTTTTCTCTTACTCTGAAAGGCGAATGTCAGATAACTCTAAGCCCTATTGGGCTCATTTGAGCATCATTTCATATGATATGGCATAACATTGGAGGACGTAAATTAAAAATAAAAGTACACTGTTAGAAGGTAATTTTAGCTAGATTACACACCAACCACTGCCATTTAATTACAGGCACCTCTTGATGTTCCGATCCCGCAACTTTTCCTATGCACAACTGCTATATCTTCCAGCTCCTCTTGCCGCACCGTGGATCAGTGGTTAGACCGCTTGGCTCTCATCAAGGCGGCCCGGGTTCGATCCCAGGCGACCGCAAAGTGACATTTGTTGTGGACAACACGGCGCTGGGGCGGGTTTTCTCCGGAAACTCCGATTTCCCCCGCCATCTCATTCCACCGGTGTCCCATCTTCATCTCATGTATCATCAGTGTCACCGCCTGCGGTGCCGTATGTAGTAAAAGCGGGCGTTAAACACTACACATTCATTCATTCATTCATTCATTCCAGCTCCTCTGGTATATGTGTAGATGCAGGCTGATAACTTAAAGCGTTTTAGAAAGTGCCGATGTGTGTACACTGTCTAATTTTACATTTTAACTGTTCTACGAGCGAAAGAGATGACTGTGTGTTACACATTCGGCAAATCTCTGGTTCAGCTCCCTTAGACCTATCTATATGAGTGTATTTCTTTTCGCAGCTTGTTTAAGCACAGAGGTTCTACTCCCATTAGTCCTGGACCCGTAGGATCAAGGACCCGGGCGTCCTTCTACCCGGGAGCGATGGATAACTCCGGGGCTCTTTCCATAAGGCAATATCTGATTTCTTAAAAAGACCCCCCCCCCTGCTGAGCACAACGTCAAGACAGGATGGAAGTGGATACGCTACTTACGTGCGTCAACCCTGCAGGGAAGAATACCGAAAACCTCGGTGGGGACGCCTGGTAATATAGCACACCTTCTACTAGCTCTGCAGGCTAGTACCCGGGGCCTTTTAGGCAACCCTCTACCCCCTCCGGGTGGCCGTAGCCTGGCCGGAGATCACCCAATTCCCCGTGGGTGTCGGGAACACACTGCCCCCTCGAGTCCAACCCAATCCGAACAACTCACCGACGGGAGGGACTCGGCAGTTCGGCCCGAGGTTCCTCTAGTAACATCAGAAGTACCACGAGTGCTAAGGGTCCGCAGCGCCCGCACCTCGGCAGCTGAAGGGGACAGATCCCCTCCCCTACGGGAATTTTTTCGCAGCTTCCCATTGTAAATATCATAGCCCATAGTTTCACTTTAAGTCAAACACAACACAAATATTAAGATACATATCCACTCTCTTGCCGAAAATAATGACAATAGGTCGAATATTCTGAAGATGGGGAGAAAGGGAAACTTCCAGAAGCTTCTGGATATTGTCAACAAGAGGCGAGTGCGCTACCACGTTTATTTATCTCTATTTATATTTCTGCATTATCCTTCGAATAATCTTGGAACACAGTCACTGGATCACAAAATGAGAAAATTAAAGGTAATAATTTTTATTGATTATAAATAAAGAACTTTGACATTTCGAAGGAAAAAATAAACCTATTTCTAACTTTCCCGAGGATATAATTTGTGTTTCTGCCATTCAGGCCTTCCAAATAAATATAAGTATGTTTATGGACGTGGGTGAAAATGTATAAGTAACATGTGGAATATAAAATTTTGAATTTATGTTCAATCTTGTTTTCTTTGGCTTTTTTACCACTTTAAAATGTTCTTCATGATGCAGCTTTATTTGAGCTTCAGTTAGAACAGGCTCGTAGAGCATTGATGAAGGCAAATAAGAACCTTTTATCGATACCAAATACAGTTTTCGGTTTAGGCTTTCAAAGTTAATAAAAAAACTGACTACTTTTCTTAACAGAAAGTTTGATTACAAATAACTTGGGTGGAATAATAATAATAATAATAATAATAATAATAATAATAATAATAATAATAATAATAATAATAATAATAATAATAATAATAATAATAATAATAATAATAATAATAATAATAATAATAATAACAACAATAACAATAATAATAACAACAATAACAATAATAATAATAATAATAATAATAATAATAATAATAATAATAATAATAATAATAATAATAATAATAATAATAATAATAATAATAATAATAATAATAATAATAATAATAATAATAATAATAATAATAATAATAATAATAATAATAATAATAATAATAATAATAATAATAATAATAATAATAATAATAATAATAATAATAATAATAATAATAATAATAATAATAATAATAATAATAATAATAATAATAATAATAATAATAATAATAATAATAATAATAATAATAATAATAATAATAATAATAATAATAATAATAATAATAATAATAATAATAATAATAATAATAATAATAATAATAATAATAATAATAATAATAATAATAATAATAATAATAATAATAATAATAATAATAATAATAATAATAATAATAATAATAATAATAATAATAATAATAATAATAATAATAATAATAATAATAATAATAATAATAATTTTTATTAAAATTTATAGGTTAAAATATTCCACATTATCAACGGCTGCATTTTACATGAGGCAGCATTTTCACGTTTGCTAATTATTTTTGGGTTAGGTACACAGAACTATAAAATTAGTTATGTGCTATAATTGCGTAAAACAAACCTATGATGCCTGCCTGTGTGGTGTGAGAATACAACTGGAGCCTCATATTCAAGAGGTCTCGATATCGAATCTCGCTTATGGTGAATAATTTTACTGTAAGTACTCCGGACCCTCTATAAACTTGTCCTACCCATTTCATTCATCGTTCAGCATTGAAGTGTGTTAAATTTCAAGCATATCGCCCTTTCCAAAAAAAGCTGTGATAAAACTGCAGGTAAATCTGTTGAAATTCGTAGAAATTGGAAATTTTGGTCTGGGTACCCTTAGGATTATTTTTAATTTAGTTTCCCTTTGCGCTGTTTCATAAGTGCAATTATGCGCCGCCCGCCTCAGTAGCGTATCTGCCTCACGTTCAAGAGGTCCCGAGTGCGAATTTCGGTCAGGGTGATAAGTGATAAAGTTTTTACCGGGGTTTTCCCTTATCCTTAAAGACGAATGTCGGGTAACTCTAAGCTCCATGGACCCTGGACTCATTTGAGCATCATTTGACCCATTTCATTCACCGTCCGATATGACTTAACGTTGGAGGACGTAACATTACAAAAAAAAAAAAAAAAAAAAAAAAAAAAAATCTACGCTCCTCCCACTTACTAATTTAACACGTTAGTATTTGCAAAAACATATTATCTTCTAGCACAAAACTGACAGTACACTTGAAACTACAAAACTAACGATATGTTGCCATTCAAGAAACAGAAATCTCTTCTGATGTAACCTGTACATAATAGTGACTAAAAATGTAACTTTTGGTATTTTGAGCAAAATATTAAATGACGCACTGCAGTAGGTATATGTAGCATTTGACATTCTAACAAACATTAAGATAATAGAGTTTTAAGCAATAATCAAATAGTCTGATCAAACTCTACAGACAAAAAACGACTGCTTTTGTTTCCAATTAGTGAAATCCACAGCTCCTCTTAAATAATAGCGATAATTACAAAAAGATTCTCCCTACCTCACCCACTTTTCACTGACCCTGCCCTCTTGCCTCCCCCCCCCCCCCACCCGGGTCCCCGCTCTGAAGTACTTCTTATCCTCCACCTCAATTCTCTTCTTGTCATCTATTTTCTCTTTTCTCTCTTTTTCCGTACTTTGTTCTCATCCAGGCTAGCCTCTGGTACCTGGGAAAAGAAGAAAGAAAGGAAAGAAAGAAAGAAAGAAGGAAGGAAAGAAAGAAAGAAAGAAAGAAAGAAAGAAAGAAAGAAAGAAAGAAAGAAAGAAAGAAAGAAAGAAAGAAAGAAAGATAGATAGATAGAAAGAAAGAAAGAAAGAAAGAAAGAAAGAAAGAAAGAAAGAAAGAAAGAAAGAAAGAAAGAAAGAAAGAAAGAAAGAAAGAAAGAAAGAAAAGAAAGAAAGAAAGAAAGAAAGAAAGAAAGAAAGAAAGAAAGAAAGAAAAGAAAGAAAGAAAGAAAGAAAGAAAGAAAGAAAAGAAAGAAAGAAAGAAAAGAAAGAAAGAAAGAAAGAAAGAAAGAAAGAAAGAAAGAAAGAAAGAAAGAAAGAAAGAAAGAAAGAAAGAAAGAAAGAAAGAAAGAAAGAAAGAAAGAAAGAAAGAAAGAAAGAAAGAAAGAAAGAAAGGGAAAAGGAATAACGACTTCCCATTAGAGAAAATCAAAGTTGTTTTTTTTATTTGAAACTAATAGCAAGGAATATTTTCAAAATACCGACTGCACAAAAAATTGTGAATGAATGAATTAATTCCGGTATTTACTTAAGTATAACATAGGACCTGCTGAATCACGAAACCTCGAGGCCTGTAGGCAATTGGTTGAGGATCAGAGGTTTCCTATTCAGAGAGATTCCGAGATGAGTGATGAGCCCAACGCCGGAAGAGAGAGATGGGGGGATAGGAAAGTTGCTGATAGAGCAGTTGGAGGAATGCTGGCGGAGGAAATCAGAGGACCCGGAAGAAACCCGCCCCAGCGCCACGTTATGCACCACAAATCTCACTTTGCGGTCTCCTGGGATCGAACCCGAGCCGCCTTTGTAACAGCCAAGTGGTCTAACTTTTCAGCCATGGCGCGGCCGCACAAAGAATGTATTTGACATAAATTGTGTACTTTAACAAGAATAACCTCCAAACTCTTAATTCTGAACGATTTTGTATAACTGGGTATGTTTAGTTGTAATTTATTAAACATAATATATATACAGTGTGAAATATTAGGAAAATAATCAAGTCGCATATTCAGTACTTCTTTTCTTTCAAGCTAATCAGCAGAATAATTAACATTTCAGCTCTGTAATTTGTTAATATTGTATTGAAGTGTTAAATTATAAAATATAGATTTTCTTAGCAATAATTTCATTGTGTGGAGTAATCCTCGACATCTTGGGAAGTAAATTTAAAATATATGTATGTGAAGTTTGCTGTATATATGTATATTGTACACTAAATCGTTATTACCTTAACAACGCTTCAAATGAATCTTGTTAAATTGTGGATTTTAGGGCGTTCAGAAATTATAGAGTAAACAAAGAGCGAATTGGTCTTTTTATATTCTCTGGAGAGCAATAAACTCAACTGTTAACGCGTCTTTTATGGCGGTATCCCACTCTTAACCAACGAGACGCTACAAAACGACGCATTTCAATTAATTATCCTACATTTTTATCACCTCCCTAGCATTTGTTTTAATAACCTCCGTAAGCACTTGCCCGCTTTAATCACCTCCCTAGCAACTGTTTAATTTGTTTACGATCGTCATTTATTTTCTACAAAGATACCTATTCAAAGTTGCCTTCACAAAACTGCACGACACCAAACGTTTAATTTAATAATATTTTACTGTACCTATATATTTATAGCAACATACTTTCTTTCAATATTAATCTGTCAAATCCCACTCTAGTTTTGATTTTCTCTATACAAACAAATTGTACATCTACAAATGATAAAAAGTGAAGACTTACCCGTCGGAGTCATGTTATCATACAGTCACTGTAGTGTGTTGTATATGAAGAAATGTCGCGACAGACTAAATCCAAAACCAGGTACGTTACCACGGTTTCCGCTCTCAATAGACTATGTGAGATATAAAAAGGAGTCTGCACGGAAATGTGAAATGCCACATCCTTCATCGTGTTTATTTCTGGACGTTGCAAATGCTCTTACAGGACACTTCCTCTTGTCAACCCTTTGTTTTCTGTTATTTATTCAGGTACACTAGGAATCACACCCCCTACAGGTCTCAAGAGGTGAAAGATTTTTCGATTCCCAAACTATCGCTGCCCATAACCTAAAATGTTCACCAATTGCGTCTTACCTTTGGAAATAATACCATTTTAATATAAATTGGTTGAAAATATCATTTGAGCCTCAGACATCTGATGATTTAATATATTATCGAAGTCTTAATTGCAAATTTATACTTTAATAATATAAATTATCCTACTAGGTAACTCTTTAATACTAAGGATGGATAAAATTTCACTTTAATCACTGTATAAATAACATACAATTACTAGGATTATATTTAAAGTATAATATTTGTTGCAGTTTTAACATTTAGTAATGAACTGAAAATTTGTAGCTCCAGCTATAATTTCTATTCATTGCATTTTTTCATTTATTAACTCATGCTTTATTTGAACCTTTTTATTTATTATGAGTAATTAACAGATATTTTCCTATATGTGCACATCACATAATACAGGCAGTTCATTCGACAATGTAGCTTTCCGAAATGAAAATCAATATAATTTTTTTCTCCATAATTATAAACATTTACATTAATAACTCTACTAGACCTACTAACAATACGAGGCGCTTTCATTATAGCACCTCCTATTTTTCTCATTTTTCTCAGGACTGGGACACGATAGGTACTTCTGTTTTTTTTTTAAAATACACGTAGACTCTTTGTGAATGAGTGACAGAAATGGCAGCACTGTAAAGTGCATAGAACTCTCGTGTCAGCAACGAGAGTTTGGACTGTTTTTGATACTTATAATGGCAACGTTTTCATTGCAACAACAGCGTGTAATCATTCGTTTTCTGCATTTTCGGGTGTGACACATATTGAAATTCATCGCCAGTTGAGTGAGGCATGTGGTGATGGTACCATGCATGTGTTTAATGTGCGTTCCTGGGTGCGACAGTTCAATGAAGGCAGAACATAGTGTTACAACAAACCAAGACAGTCACAGCCTCGCACCAGCCGGTCTGACGACATGATCCAGCGAATGGAGAAAGTTGTTTTGGAGGATCGCCAAATGAGTACTTTCAGATCTTTATCCAGGATTGTGTGCACAGATCCCACGGAAATGTCAGTTCTGGAGGCGATGTCTGCAACTTTCTTAGTTTGTTGTCACACGATGTTCTGTCTTCATTGAACTGTCGCACCCAGGAACACACATTAGACACATCCATGGTACCAGCACCACATGCCTCACTCAACTGGCGATGAATTTCAATAGGTGTCACACCACGAAAATGGTCTTACTCTCGTTGCTGCCACTAGAGTGCATTATAGTGCTGCCATCTCTGTCAGGCATTCACAAAGAGTCCAAGTTTATTTAACAAAAAAAAAAAAAAAAAAAAAAAAAAAAAACAGAACTTCCTATCTGGTCCCAGTCCTGCAAAAATAGGCGCTATAACTTGAACGCACCTCGTACAGTCAAAACGAAAAAAAAAGAAAAGAAAATTACACCCTTGGCTTCCTCCAAAACTTTGTCCTCATGTTTCAATAAAGTTGAATTAAATATTATTTTTGTTAATTACTATGAATTAATTGCACTTAGTAAGTTGTTTGCACATTAAGTTGTTTTTCAAACTATATCTACAATTAAAACAACTAGCCAACGACACACATCCTTGGTCTAAATAGCCCTATATTCCAGAAAATAAAATTACAAATAATTTTTCTATTTTACGACAGTTTAATTAAAATACTATTAAGCCTTTTTAATAATTATGGCAAGTGTTGGATAAACCATTGCTTGAAACAAGACTTATTTATACACTCGCGAAAATTGAAAAACCTTCCACTCGTGGATTCAGCACGTCTTGATTCATTGTAACATAAATAGCTTTGAAGTTCAACTTAGAAAGTCGTTTGCAGAAGTTATTTCAGTTACAATTAAGATAGATGTGTGGACAAGGGCGCCCAAATGCAGCGGTTATCAGCGCCCTGGTTGAAATTAAGGCGAAATTTAATTATATTGAACGAGTTGTAAGCCGAGACCTAAATAATATATATGTCCACTAAATTCAGTGGATTCGGAAATTCAGAATTCCTGTTCATCCTTACTTTACATTTAAAGCTATTTTAGGTTTTATTGTTTTATTTATAGTGTTAGCCATTCTATATTTAAAAGAACCTTATAGACCTCTTGAACGTGTGACAGACACTCTACCACCTACGCTACAGAGGCGTTATGTGTCTGAGATTAAATAATAATAATAATAATAATAATAATAATAATAATAATAATAATAATAATAATAATAATAATAATAATAATAATAATAATAATAATAATAATAATAATAATAATAATAATAATAATAATAATAATAATAATAATAATAATAATAATAATAATAATAATAATAATAATAATAATAATAATAATAATAATAATAATAATAATAATAATAATAATAATAATAATAATAATAATAATAATAATAATAATAATAATAATAATAATAATAATAATAATAATAATAATAATAATAATAATAATAATAATAATAATAATAATAATAATAATAATAATAACAACAACAACAACTAGTTAGGGACGCGGTTAATTGCCAGGATCATATCATATCAGCACCGCCGGTGTGCCAGAATTTCGTGCAGCAGGAGTTCTTCTACATGCCAGTAAGTCTAATGACTTTGGGATGTCACTTTTTAAGCACACTTAAAATCGATTAGCCAGGGCTTCGTTTGAACCCGCAACCTACTGGTCAGCAAGCCCGCGCCTGACCAATTTTAGCTACCTGGACTGACACTGTGTGTGTGCGTGTGTGTGAGCGTGCGTGCGAGCGCGCGTGGGCGCTTCATTTCTGTCAAGTAGGAAATACGAACGGAAAATAAACGAGTGTTCTGTTGTTTGCGTTTTCGCTCACGTTAACACGAGAAATAAACTGGAAGCTCACAAGCGTCATCTTACAGATGTTAAGTCTTCTTAAGATGGGAAATAGCGTCGTTTGATATTGGATACGGTGCTCAACTCACAGATAGCTTACAACTGCCCATTCTTTACTGGCTCTTTCAGCAAGATATTGTGATATTCCTTCCACTTTCAACCTTCTAAAGCAATAAACTGGTTTAATCTGAGTCATTTAATTACTAAACTTCAATCAGCGCAGCTTCATACAGTATGTTACGTCTACAGTTACATCATAAAATTATAAAAATATAAAGTTACACGAAGCACTAGTCAATGTATTAGTAGTGAATCAAGACGTACTTTATCGACGAGTGGAAGATTCGTTAATTTCCACGAGTGTTTAAATAAGCTTTTAGTACCATTTTAGTTTTGAAATATTGTACATATAAGTCCAAGGGAGCTTTAAGACGAGAGAATAAACCAGAAGAGATAATGGACCGGATTATTAACTAAATATAAAAGTACACACGCAAACTTTTACGGAACACATACATCTTCTTTTATTTTCGACAAACAAAAGCATTAAAAACTAGAAGGATATTCCACTCCTTGACAAATTCTTCAAAGGTATTTATTTCACTTAGAATATTTTATTAATTAACGTTTACCGTTTGTTATCAAGACTGTAGTCTTTTTATGTAGCATGGTACACCTTTCGAAGATTAGACACCGTTTCTGAATGCACTATAACACTATAAATATCTGACCACAGACAATTGTTCTCAAATATTACTGAATCCTTCGATACCTTCTTCATAATTTGTGTTCGTGAATTCATGGATGTGAATTAAATTGATATAACATTAATTTAATTTCTTTGTGACTTTGTGAAGTTTGCGAAAAATTTTTATTATGCCAAGGAGAAGATGTCCTGACTTAGGTCGTAGAGGTCAGTTAAATGTGCGAGGAGCTATGTCACGTGCTGACCGCATTGATCAGCAGCGAGACGCAGATAAATGTTACAGTCCTGTCGCTATGTCAAAATTGCGTTCTAATCTCTGTTTCATATAACCTTGCCCCGCTGACATGTATCACTCCGCGTGCAACTAGCTTCCCCCTCATCCTAATTGGCTAATGCTTTCGCGCCATAAGTCATAGGCGGTGCCTTCCCGTCACATTGAAACCTGCAGTAAACGTTATAATAATTGCCAGGAAGATAGATAAAATCATACAAATAAGAATACGAAGGCTTGCAAAAATAATGAAGTTTATAATGAAACTGAACAAGTTGAAGCTGAATGAATGAGCAATGAAACTGGAGCAGTTTATAATGAAAGGCCTTCGGCCTTTTGCACTGAGATTTTTTAAATCAGCACACATACCTTGCAAAAATGCTTGTCTTTCAGTAGTAAAAGTCGTGTCACGCCATACTTGTGTGTCCTTTTGCACTGAGATTTTTTAAATCAGCACACATACCTTGCAAAAATGCTTGTCTTTCAGTAGTAAAAGTCGTGTCACGCCATACTTGTGTGTCCTTTTGCACTGAGATTTTTTAAATCAGCACACATACCTTGCAAAAATGCTTGTCTTTCAGTAGTAGAAGTCGTGTCACGCCATACTTGTGTGTCCTTCATTCACCCAAGTCTCGTCAAGGTAGTATATTTTGCGACTTGTATCCCGGTACAGTCTGACTGTCCTTAAATAACGTCTTTGCCACACAGCAATATCGCCCCTGGAGTGGTAAGTTTTCCTGTTGTCTCAACTTTATGTCGCTATATTCCTACGCATCTAACATACCTGTAAGTTCAGAGCACAGCTGTTCGACTTCTCTCACTGACAAAGACGGATTCTTCTCTGTCAGTGCATTAAACACATGCACCACAATTCTTTTTTCGCCGCTTTGTAAAGGTTTTCCCTTGCGATGCTTCAGCGAAAAACTGGCGGTAGACTCTGCCATTATACATATAATAAGTACACGCGCAATAAAATAATTTAGCTTTCGCACTCGGCATAGCAGACCGTCGAATGGCGATATATGACTAATTCAGTTCAAAATAAGGCCAGTGATAAAAGTCACATATAAACAAATATGTCATCACTGCCGCTAAATGACGTGCTATCGTGCCATGTGCTTGAGAGCAAAGGAATCTCCTCTTTACTTCGTTTAAGAGTTAACATACATTTCAGATAAATCAACTCTGTTGCGTAATATATTTAATTAAAACAGTTACGAAAATATAAATTTGACAATTCTCTTCCAACATATAAAGATATGTCACCGTGTTAAATAACGAACTAATATTTACCGCACAACAGCCTATACTACAACAGCAGCCAATGAGATGTGATAAGATCACGTGACCGTTAAGAGATACGGGGCAAGCTTACATGAAACAAGGATTAGAGTGTTTGTTTCTTCCGGGGGAGTTGTTTTCGACAAATCCGTTGACACAGTTATAAACCAGAAGGACGTAGGCAACTATTCCACAGAGTTTTTAAATTCAAAAGAATTGCCTGAACTGCCACCTCACAATATAAAATTAAAAGTAGAATCCGTTGTGATCATGCTGCGTAACATTAACCAACCATGACTGTGCAATGGAACGAGACTAACTGTGAAAAAGCTAGTAAATAACGTCATCGAGGCAACATTTATCAGGGGAAAGTACAAAGGAGAGAATATCTTGATCCTGCGTATTTCGATTATTCCAGCGGATTTACCTTTTTGATTTGAAGTGTCTACAATTTCTGGTGCGTTTGTCCTTTGCGATGACCATAAATAAATTGCAAGGGCAGTCGTTGGAAGTTTGTGGAATCAACTTGGAGTTTCCCTGTGTCTCTCATGGACAATTATATGTCGCTTGTTCCGCGACGAAAAACATCTTTATTTACACACCACAAAAAAGACAAAAACTACTGTTTATCAGAAAGCTTTAAATTGATTAACTTAATTGAAATTTTGTTGTATTTAAAGTACACCGGCAATAGCAGAATAAATAACTAATCCTAAATTGTTTTATTTATATAGATCAATTCAGACAGCTTTTATTGGCGATACATTCGCCGGGTCAGCTAGTTATTTATAATTTTATTTTCTGTAATATAAGGCTATTTAGACCAAGACCGGCTGGATGTGTGACGTTGGCTAATACCTAATATGAGAAAATCGATGTTGGCCACTCGTTTGTTTTAATTGTTGGTATAGTTTGAGTAACAATTTACGGCAATTTATTCAGATATTGATTCATACTAATTAAGAAAATTTTAAACACAGCTTTATTGAAACAAGAGAAGCAGGTATTTATACAATACAAAGTTTTGGAGGAGGCCAAGAGTGTTTTATCAGATTTGTTGGCAAGCAAAACTAAACCTACATATATAAATGCTAATTGAAAACACCTCGCAGTTGGAGGTTAGCACCAACATCACTGGAAGAAACTGAGTACCTTTTTTCGTTTTGATTGTATTAGTAGTAGGTCTAGTAGGAGTTATTAAATGTTATAATTATGGAGAAAAATTATGTTGATTTTTCATTTCAGCAAACTACATTGACGAATGTTTTTCCAGTTGAATGGGAACATACAGGAAAATATGTCTTAATTAATGAATGAATAGAAGTTGTAGCTGTAGTTACGTATTTACATTTTAATTATTAAATGTTAAAACCATAATAAATATTATACTTGAAATGTAGGTTTAGGGAATAAAGTGGTTAAAGTGAAACATTATCCATCCGTAATATTAAAGTGCAACTTCGTTAGGTTAATTTATGTTAATCAAGTGCAACTTCAAGTTTGTTGTATAAATTTAATTAACAATGTCATTAGGTGGCATTGAGATGCTATTAAATGTGACGAGTATTTAAATAAGACATTCAGTATAAACACGGGATTTGTGAATGATGGCTCTCATTTGTAGACTAAATTGAAGAGTACAGCAATGTCCTCTTGGTGTTTTAAATATAAATGTTGGGGTAAATTTTTTTCACAGTATATTTGCAGTGATAAACATAGAATACGAGAGTCAGCTGATAAGTCTCGGGCCTCACATAGAGATGGCGCCACTTGGCTAGTTTGATGGATGCCATCATATAGTTTAACCCTGGACCAGCTTGTATCCATAGTTACAGGTCAATAACTTGTTTAGTTTTTTAATGACAGCATTTTAAACAAGACAAGAGTAGAGATTTCACGAAAATTGAGGATTTGGAAAAACGAGCAATGATTAAATACTTCCATTGGAAAGGCAAACGGCTAAGGAAATCAAGGAGGAAATGGACAGTACGTTGATATACTGCCCCTTTATATACAGTAATTAAAAGATGGGTTGCAGAGTTCAAAATGGTACGTACGAGCACTAGTGAAAAGGCTTGCTGTGGATGCCCTGTGGAAGTCACAACTCCGGCAATCATTGAAAAACTTCATCGTTTAGTACTGGAAGACCGTAAATTAAAGTTGTTTGAGATAGCAGAGGCTGTAAACATACAAAAAAACGTGCATGCAATATTTTTAGTAAGGTTCTGGGCTTTCACAAGGTCTGTGTAAGATAAGCGCCACGTTTGATGACACCTGATCAAAAGTTGCAAAGAAAAGTTGTTTCTGTTAAGAATTTGGAGCTCTACCGTAAAAGTCCCAGTGAATTTTTGTGACGGCTTATTACCATGGATGAAGTTTAGATACATCACTACACTCCAGAGAGTAGGTAAATCTCAGTCAAAACAGTAGATTGCACCAGGTGAACCAATTCTAAAAAGCAGTCTATTTTGTCAGCTAACACGATTATGGAAAGTGTTTTCTGGGATGCACAGGGAATTATTTTCATTGATTACTTGGAAAAGGGTAAAAGTATCACTGGTGACTACTACGCAAGCTTACTGCAACGCTTGAGTGATGAAGTGAAGTGATGAAGTGAACAGATTTGGCAAAGAAAATCTTGGTTCTTCCCGACAATGCTCCAGTCCATCGTTCAGTCATTGCAGTGTAAAAAATGTGTGAATTAAAATTTCAATTGCTTCAACATCCACCCTATTCGCCTGATCTAGCACCTAGTGACTACCACCTGTTCCCAAAACTCAAAAAATTTCTTGGAGGACGAAGATTTCAGAGCAACGAGGAGCTCATTGATACGATAAACAGTTACTTTGAGTACGATAATAAATCGCACTACAGAGATGGTTTAATTAAATTAGAACACCGATATGACAAATCTATTATCCTTTCTGGAAATAATGTTGAGAAATGAATAAAAAATGAAAATGTTCTCTGTTACATTGGGGCCCAGGACTTATCAGCCGGACCTCGTACTTCTATAATTAATATAGAATTAATATTTAATATAGTTATGGTCTTCAAGAAGGGATTTAAAGTATAAAACATGAAAATTGGATACTTAATGGCAAAAGGGTAGAAATGGTCATTGAATTAGAATACTTAGGAGTAAGGTTGAATAACAATGGAAAGTGGAGAGCTCATAAGAGAAAAATTGAAGCAAAAGGAAGGGCGGCAATGGATGGGATAACGATATGCAAATATAAGCTAGAAATGACAACCAAATGGTTAGAAAGAATGTATGAAGCACTAGTTGAATCCAAAATGTTGTATGCAGTGGAGATCTGGGGGGGGGGGGCCGCAGAGATAAACAAAACAGTGGACCAAAACTACAGAAGGTTTTGTGAAGAGCTACTAGTCTTACCAAGGGAAGTAACTTTAGTAGAATTAGGAAAGACAAGAAGAAATGGAATAATAATGGAAAGAATAATACAATTTTGGAATAGATGTTTGGCCAAAGAATAAGGGGCAATTATGCATGAGACAGCAAAAAAGATTACAGAAACTCAAACTGTTGGTGGGCAGAGATAGGAGAAATTATAGAAAAAATAGGAATATGATATATATATATATATATATATAGAGAGAGAGAGAGAGAGAGAGAGAGAGAGAGAGAGAGAGAGAGAGAGAGAGAGAGAGAGAGAGAGATTAGAGGAAAGGAATACAAGTGATGTGGTTAAATAAGTAAAATGCAGAATAGAAGATATAGAAAGACAGGAAATATGGGGAAGTCTAGAAAATATCAAATCATTACAATTTTACAAGCAAATAAAAAGAAACTGGGGACGAGAAGCATATGTAGATTACTGCAATAGGCTTAAGAGAGAAAGGTTAGCTTGGATGAGAACAGGAACAATATTTCTAAGAGGGATAAGAGGTAGGGAAAAGGGAATTGGTGAATTGGGTGGGGGAAAAAAAGCATAGCACACTATGTAACAGAATGCGAGGAGTTTGCAATGTGGAGAAAAAAGGTTTAGGGGGAAATGGGAGAAAGTAGAGAAGAGGATAGTAGCTATAAAAATGTTGGGAAAAGAGGAAAAGAAGGTAAGAAGTATTGGTGATTTCTTGCAGAAAGTAAAAGAAAAATGGGCAAGAAATGTAAAAAATGTAAGAAAGGAAGATGAGGAGTAAGAATGGGGCTAATTAAGTAACAAGGCGGTATGGTGGTTAAGAGCTACCTGGCAGAGCAGAAGACCAGGGTGTCATGTAAGCCAAGGTAGTGACAAGGAAAGACAAATAAATGTAGCCAAAAATTGTAAATTGTAAAATGTTGGAATATGCACAGTAAATAATTCAATAATTCCTAATAATTCAATATTTAGTAACTAAGGCTGCCAGTTCATTTTCGAGATGACATATTACGCCATATTGTTTTGCATCCTACATTGCTGGTTTACTTGGCTTTAACATTTGCATTTAAGATAAAGTGAATGATACAAGGAACGCCCACCTTTGACAGCTATGTGCCCGTGCCAAGGACCTGTAGGTAATTTATGAAGTCTTATCTTGAATACTATCGAAGTAATTTGTGAAGTTGCTCATTTAATTTAGTCTAATTGGGTAATTTTGCAAATATAATTAGCTATCAATGAAAGCAAAGCTTTAAGCTATACAGGTTTCTCTGGGAACAGAAAACTAGTAGCTTTAATTCCATGCCAAGTGAGTGTAAATGGGGTGGGTCTGAAGGTTTAACATTCTGCAACTTGACAGAACGTATCAAACGAGCAATTGACTTGATTTAAATGTGTCTGGTGACTTGTAATACGCGCTGTATTAGATTACATTAGATAGATTTGCGTTCAGTAGTGGCCACAAAGGCTCGTGAATATGAACATGTCAAGGAAGTGTATAGTTTAATATCATATATTCCTGAATATTGAACATAAAAGGCGCATTATTTACAAACAATATTAAAAGCAAGGCAAAGGTAATTGTATAAGATAGGAAGTCAAACACTCCTCTGCAGACTATCAAGTGTGTACATACATTACAATTCGGCAGTTTCTTTTTTTAACTTTCAACTTGGCTTTTGTCATTACGTTTCAACATTTTATATTAGAATTGCAATAGATAGCATTTACTGATAATTCTTCAATTCATATGCTTTAAAATAGCTTTTGAACAAGCGCCAAAGATAAATTGGTAATGGTTTGTCATTAGAACAGCTAGATTCTACTTACAGAGCTAATTAAGCGTTATCAGGATAGTTTGTAATTCAGATAATCTTAATTTTGAGCAAAGGTACCCTCCAGCAGCAATTTTAAAAACACTGAAATTATCAATTTTTATTTTAAGATCATTAGTAAGAGCGTTAAATATTGATGGTTTCGTAATACACACCTTTTTGAAAATAAGGAAGTTTTACGCTGATCTGATGGAAGTTACTCTTTTGTTTAGTGTTTATTCTATGAAATTCGTTGTTTGTTATAAATAAGGCACGATTTCATTAAAAGAATTTTAGTATCGAGAATATATACATGCAAGAAAGAGTTAATATCGTCAATCTTCTAAAAAGATCTTTGCAGGAGTGTCTACTATGTGTTTTAGAAATTATTCTTATAACCTTCTTTTGTATAAAATATATTGATTTGCTTTCTACTGAGCAGTCGCAAAATAATATTCCATGATCGAGTCAAAATGTGCATGATACATAATGTAAGTGAATCTATACAGTGCTCAGTAGAGCTAAATTTAAGTAAGATACACTTTATGTGAGCCAATCTAAATATGCCAATTCCCTCTAATACGTGTGTGACGTACGCTGAGTTATAAATTGAACAACTTTTGTTTGAGATCTTCTCGAGAATCAAGCCAGGTGAAAAGACGATTAGAAATCGACTTTCGGGAGACGACCATCTTGGCAAAATGCAACAGTTACTTGGAGCGGAGATTTAAGTCGGCCTTGGCCGTTTTCTCCGAGAGGAGCACGCTTAATCGTGATGCTGGATTTCAGTTCAGCTCCTCTTGGAAGCCGGCCTTCAAATGGAAATCCGTCGACTTAAGAAGCATAGATCTATACAGCTTGATAATCAAGTTAAGTAGTAATGTTTATTTGACCTAATTAATTTGCTATACTAACGCCATCTGCTGACCTGGCATTTAATTTACTGAAAACAGTCTTCTGTTCAGTGATGTATTGATAGTGTTTTGTTTTTGTTTATATTTCTGTTATATCCAGTGACATATTTGTGGTTATAACATTTATTAAAAGAGCGCCAAGGTAGTGCAGTGGTTTCGTTCGCGGCTCCTGTGCAAAGGGTTCGAGTTCGATTTCCTGCTCTGGGGTGGCAATTTTAAGTCGGCCCTATCCACGCCTTCACCTCTGTCCAGCACATGTGAAGTGTTCCCTATGCCCAACGTGGTTCGGAGCTGTACGTCCTCTCGCCTCACCGTTATCTTCACTCTAGCCTTACCAATGAAGGTAATGGACACCTGAGAAATGAGTCCGGTCATCACGTGGCGGAGCGGGGTTACCCCAAAGGACAAGTTTGTCATGTGGGGATTGTTGGTAACCAACCAACATTTATTAAAATATCCTGATGATGGGAGAGATGCACGCTCCCGAAACATGGATTTCTAGTCGTATTTACACCTAGCTTGTTTCTCGAGAAGATCTTGAACATGTTCGTCGCCAGGAAAGCTTCAGGTCTTATTTTGAATGAATAACTTTTGTTTTGTCTAGATTCACAGATAATTTGTTAGCTTTAAACCAATATGACTTACAAATGATAATTCAGTTTAATTGCACACTCGTTTAAAGTTTTACAGTTTACCAGGTCACTAGTGTCTATACTTGCAAAATTGTAAAATGTACTTGCAGAATGTCCATAATAGTACTTGCATATCCTTTATATAAAGTGAGAGGTCGTTTATATAGATTACTTTCTTTTCCCAGTATTATTATTTTTGTGTACCTCCCCTTTATTTTTAATGAAAATAAATATTTAGAAAGGTAGTTTTGTTAAACATTTCTTCTAAGCACACAAGCAAGAGAGAGAGAGAGAGAGAGAGAGAGAGAGAGAGAGAGAGAGAGAGAGAGAGAGAGAGAGAGAGAGAGAGAGAGAGAGAGAGAGAGAATTCGATGTCAATGGAAGAGGGACAGATAAATCCTGGACATTTCACTATAGCACAGACTTCGTACATAAAGGTCTGAAACTAGTCTCCCAAATCCTTCGCAAAGCAGGCTCAAATAGATGAAGTGCTTTCCTTCTTACAGATATTCGTGTTTTAGGGACACTACAGGATCATTCATTCATCCATCCATTTACAAGAGAGCGAGTGGAAACAGAATAGACAATCAGTGGGCTGTCAGTTTAAAAGTGGGTTTGAAATCTCATAATAATTCTATGACATACAAGAAAGAAATAATAGCAACTATCCTGTAAAGTATATAAAAATATATATCAATAATAACGAACCTTTATAAAATGACTGATGCCAGAAAAAATTATTTGTTTTAGGAGGGCGAGTCAAATAAAAACCTTACATTTGTAATAACAAATCGAAATTTCGCGCCATTATCCTCTAAGTTGGTAAGCGTGCTACAAACAGCTTGCAGAATGGCCTGTAGGTGGCAGTACAATGCAGATGCACACATACAGTCGCAGTATTAGTAAAAAGATGGCTGACACACTTGCGACTTGCACCAGGAAAGAACAGCGTTCTGTTATTTGGTTTATGCGTAGTGAACGAAATTCATCGACGAATGAAGGTTCAGTACGGTGATGCATGTTTGTCACAGCAGGAAATCTACGAATGGGGTAGGAAGTTCGGAAATGGTGTGACTTCAGTGGAAGATGCTCCACGTTCAGGTCAGGCACAACGAGTTGTGACTCCACAGAACATTGCAGCAGTTGAAGCCATAGTGAAGGAAAACCGCCGAGTGACACTGAATGACATTGCAAGCATGTTTACAGATTAGTCATGGGTCAGCACACCACATTGGGTATGATGTGCTCCAGTTTCACAAAGCGTCTGCAAGATGGGTTCCATGGCAGTTGACTCCTGAAATGAGAGAACGACGTGTTGATGCTTATGAAGAACTTCTTCAGCGCTTTGAACGAGAATGTGATGGCTTCCTTGCAAGAATCGTTACTGGGGGGCGAAACCTGGATTCTCTTCCACCAACAGAAAATGAAGAGAGCGAGCAAGGAATGGCGCCATCCCTCATCACCAAAACCAAAGAAGTTTCAAACAGAACCATCAGTAGGAAAGGTTATGCTGACTCTCTTTTGGGACGAACAAGGCGTCATTTTGGAGCATTACATGCCTATAGGGACCACTGTCACCAGTGCATCATACACAGATCTCCTAAAAATCACCTGCGGCCTGCAATCAAATCAAAGCGACGTGAATTGTTGTTAGCAGGTGTCCTTTTGCAACAACAACAGCTGCAACAATCACAGAGTGCATTTTGAGTGTCTCCCTCATCCATCATACTCACCAGACCTTGCCTCAAGTGATTTCCATATGTTTGGACCCCTCAAAGACGCAATCGGAGGAAAGAAGTTCCGTTCCGATGAAGAGATACGCCACACGGTGCATGAGTGGTTGCGCGAGCTACCAAAAGAATTCTTTTTTCTAAAGGCATTTATGCTCTTTGTAAGCGCTGGAGGACTTGCATTGACCGTGGGGGAGATTATGTTGAAAAGTGATACAGCTTTGTGCCACATCTACACAGTAAATAATATTTTAAAAAATATTTAACGTTTTCATTTGACTCACTCTCGTACAAATAAACACTTCCTCCTCCGGTAGGACTGCCTCCGGTCTCCGAAGCCAGTCTGGTGGTGCAGTTTCAGGACCACAGGAGGGTGGGATGCCAGTTTTTCTGGTCCGCCGGGGAGTTTCCAACTGATAAGGTGTAGGAACCCTGCCCTCAGCATTGTAGCTCCTTAGGACGGGTAGCCTCTGTCTCCTCTCGCCTCATCCTTCCTCTCGGGGGTCACCACTTGGAGCCATAGGTACAATAGCCCAAGTTTGGACCTCCATGTCAAATGCCCTCCGTAGCGTAGTATAGTACAATCCAAGCAACACTCGTGAAAGGAAGCATAGCGTGTCCGGCTTACATTCAAGAGGTCCAGAGCTCGAATCTCGGTTCGGTCGAGCTTACTGGTTAAAGGTTTCTTTTTTCACGGGTTGTCCTTTATTCGGTGAAGAAAAAATGTAGGGCAACTCAAGTTCTAGGGACCTCGGGCCCATGTGAACGACATTTCTTGCATTCATCGTGCGATATGACCTAACTACCAGATTAAAGGACGTGTACTAACAATCAAAGCAACCAGAACATAGGATTCTCTCGTGGGTAGTTGGTCGGAAACCAAATACTTTAAAGGTTCTATACAAAGATATATTTTACAGTTTATTTAGAAATATTTACAATTTCGCATTCAACCTCTAAACTAATAAAATGATAGTGATGTAACCATTTATCAGACTGTCCTCGTTCTAAATAGGAAATATTTCTGTTCTAATACCCCTATCATGTAGCTAAAATAGAAAATTAGCGAAAAAGTTTCATTTATGTGCATAGAAACTGCTTGGTGATGTTCATGAATAATTTTTCCCCAATAGTGGGAAACGTTTTACAAATCAGTGTCATTGTTAGAGAGAATTTTTGTTTTGCTCTGCTGTGGTGTGGTGTGGTGGAATTCACATTCAAATCTGTGTAGTATGACTTTAGTGAGAGTAAAGCAAATGATTTGTACTGCATATTGATATCCGCAATAGTCTCTGTTAGATATGGACAAACAGAGTTCTGTTTTATGTAACTATAAATGTACAGTGCTCCTGCAATATTACATTTCAATCATAAAAGCCTGCAATGAAATCTAATTTCCAGTACATGCATACACGACGAATGTAAAGTGCAATACTCGCGAGGCATGAAGTGATTCATGGACAATAATTCCAACAGATGCCATTAGAGTAACATGGATCACATATTCACATTGAATAATTAATGTTTTATATTATTAGATAGACACACCGCAATATGCTCATTAATGGTTAGGCGGAAGGGTAAGTTATATGTATGGAGAAATAAAATCTTGTAAAAACTCAACTACAAAACTAATATTACGACGAAGGTGCAGAAGATATGCTTTGCACTCAAACTGCCACAAAGTGTTGCAAAGAACGTCCCTGAAACCAATACCAATTGATAAATTCTAAATAAAGTATTAAAAACTAAATATATCTGTGCATTATAAAGGTTGATCTATATATTTTAAAGTGTTTTCTTTTAAATTCATTATCCATCGATCAGCAAATATGCTTTACAGAGGTTTGTTATGCAGAAACATAGGAACAGAACACATAACAATGGAGGTAACTGTTAACGGTTCCTCTAAATAAATTTGGCAGGTTAACTGTAACACAAATTGAGGACTTAAAGTCTGACAGTAGTAATCACACGTTTGTGTGCTGGAGACAGGAGATCTTCTGGTAGTCTTCGCTTTAGACGAGCTGGTTGGCGAGTGTCAAGTGCCAGGGGTCTTCTGCAGCTGGTAAACTAAAGGACGTGCCAGCCGATGGATGTACTGCTGAACGGGTAGAAGACCAAACTCCTGATGAAGTTGTTGGTTACTGAAGAACCATGGAGCACTGGTAGCTGTAAAAATTGTCGTACCCTGTTTTGTACAGATTCATGTAGAACTGATACATTTCTTTCTTTAATTATTCCGTTGGAAATTCATTCAATGACCCAATTGTAGCACCAAATTAAGTAGAATGTTCTGAAGTTTCGATTCTTTGTCACTATATGCGAAAATGTTTATGTTTTATTGTTAACTCCTATTGTTGGTAGTTTTTTCGACATTTTATTCTAGTCAATGAGAAAATGCAGTATCCATTAAATCAAAGATTATTCGTTGTGAAGCAATACTCGATTAATAATTCAATTACAGCTACCCAAAGGGTATACCAAAGAGAATTTATTTTTAAATTTACGTCCTCCAACTATAAGTCATATCGGACGATGAATGAAATTGGTGAAATGAGGCTCAAATGAGTCCAGGGTTCATAGAGCTTAGAGTTACCCGACATTCGCCTTTAAGGATAAGGGAAAATCCCGGAAGAAAACCTTATCCAAGTAACTCACCCTAACCGAGATTCGAACTTGGGACCTCTTGCACGTGAGGCACACACGCTACCATCTATGCTACCGAGGCGGGCGAAAATTTGGTGTTCGCAATTCTTCCAAAAGAAACACAATACAGGGACTGGTAAACATATTGGAAACAACTGGATATCTGGTGAGTGAAAAAGGCAAGCATCGTTCAAGGCTTCCCACGGTTGTCGTTGACGTAAGAGCATGACTGGAGCAGTCACCCAAAAAATCATTAAGACGTTTGTCGCAGGAGGCAGGGCACACCTACTCAGTGTAAGTAT
Organism: Mantis religiosa; assembly: GCA_030765055.1. Taxonomy (NCBI): domain Eukaryota; kingdom Metazoa; phylum Arthropoda; class Insecta; order Mantodea; family Mantidae; genus Mantis; species Mantis religiosa. The sequence continues at coordinate 81,870,405 of CM060959.1, forward strand.
AAATGATTAAATTATTGTCTTTGGTTTCAGACATTAATTGAGCAAAATCCTGTCATATTGTCCATCATATGGTTCACAGATGAAGCACGGTTCCATTTATCAGGTTAAGTTAACTCACAAAACTCACGCCATTGGGCCAGCGAAAATCCACATGTCATCCATGAAGCACCTAAGAGCACCAGGTTAAAATCGGAGTTTGGTGCGCAATATCCACACAGAGAATAGTGGGGCCATTCTTTTTTTTTTTTTTTTTTTTTTGACATGACTGTGAATACTGCAGAGTAGCTACTGATTTTCGTGGAGTTTGTTGATCAATTGGACGATGTAGAGCTGAGTCAATGAGCAAGATGGTGCTACGTGCCATACATCAAATGAATTCATGGAACTAATTACAAGTTCGTTTGACGACCGAATAATTTCCAGGAACCTGTGGCCACTGAGATATCCGGATTTGGCATAGCCGGGCTTCTTTCTATGGGGCTACTTAAAAGGCAGGGTTTACGCCACACGTCCCCAGACAATGGACGATCTGAATCACAGGAGATTCAAGCTATTGACAACAGTGTCCTCCAAGAGTGGCCAGTAACATGGAACGAGGTGTTGAGTTGTATTTTATGCAGGATGGGGGCATTTTCAACATTTGCTACAGAGGTAAATAATCTCCCAAAATTCCTCTACATTTTAGGTATAATAACTTGTCGCTAGCACAATATGTTTTGAAACAATTAATAAAAGAAATGTGTCAGTTCTATATAAATCACTCTGTCGTACCTGTAGTCGGCGGAAATTAGTTTTGCTGGCGCCACCCCAGACTGGAGCTGCATAGGTAAAAATGGGATGGACTAATGATGTGTAAAGAAGGGAGGATTCATAACCAACTGAGGTGCAGCTTTTCAGTTAAGATAGAGTTCCGACAGCCGGTAAAATGCAAGTGTAGCAAACAGACCGACAGATGTGGGCGTTCCAAGTAAGTCGAGTGTCCAGTAGCACCCCAAGATATTTCACTGGCACACTGGTTGGTAACCAAGAGAGCTGTTCCCCCAGCTGTTGCGAAGGTGGATCCCTATAAGGACGTAAAGAGATCATAACCTCTCTCTGCCTTGTTAGTGTTAGAGAGAAATGCGTCAGGGTGAGAACCAATGAGATAGTCGACCCAAGGAAATTTGTAGTTCGCGAATGGCATGACGGATATTGGAATGAGAACAAAAGAGAGCAGTATCATCAGCATATAAAGCCGTGGAAATTGGAGCCATAGCAGGAAGATCATAGAGGAGTGGTGCAAGTACTGAACCTTGAGGTACACCTGCTAAAATGGGCCATCGGATGGATGTGAAATCAGCAATGCGTGCCACAAAATTAATATTAGTAAGAAAACTTGCAATGATTTGTATAAGATAATATTTTTCAAGTGTTAGCTGCTTTAACTGGGTAGGTGTTATCAAACGATGAATAAATGAAAAATGAGACATTATACTCGGTGAGCCCCATAGATTCCATATCTGCAATGAGATGATCAAGTATAGTATGCTTTCCTGATTTATCTATGCTTTCTGGCCCAAAACTGTATGTTGCCATGCTGGCGTCCGCATCTATTCTGGAGGTGCAGAGAATGTATTACCTGGTTAAGGAGTTTTCGCGGTCGCTCCTTATTCTAAAGATGAATGTCGAGTAATTTAAGCAACATTTCACACATTTCATTCATTTTCCGATATGATTAACCAGTTAAATATCATTAAGCTTTAAAACATCTATTTAGCCAGGACGAAGTGTTCACTTTTATTTGAAATGCCTTGTGTAATATGTAATAATGTAATCGAAAAATATCTGGTAATGTTTTATTTCGGATGAATTATTTATACTAAGTATATCACGGTCTACTATGAAGCCAAAAGAAACATGTTTTATTTATTTTGTTTAGCATTCCAAGAAGAAAAATTAAATAGATTGCTTTCACTTGATTTACAACATACTTACCTAAAGTTCCACTTAGAAAATAAAATACATGGTGTTTTAATAGAGAGGGGGTTTCTAATGTAACACGAAATAAAGTATTGCAAACATTTCCTTGTTTAGTATTTTTAAACATTAAAAATGTATAAACATACTATTTCTAATAAGTTTTGTCAATTACATTTCCATAGTTTTATTTAATTTACGTTCTCCATCGTTGTCATGTCGGACGATGAATGAAATGGGTAAAAGGATGCTGAATTGAGTCCGGAGTCCATGGAGCTTAGAGTTACCTTACATTCGTCTATCAGGATAAGGGAAAACCCCGGAAAACCCTTATCCAGGTAACTTGCCCTAACCGAGATTCGAACTCGGGACCTCTTGAACGTAAGGCAGACACCTACCACGATGCTACTGAGGCAGGCATTTCCATAGGGCGAATATTTAAGAAGTTAAACGGGTTCTTCGTTGCTGTGCCATAAAAAAACATCACTTTATAGCGAGTTATTAAAATTGCTCTTTGAACTCGTAAAAGGAACCATTGCATATCAGCAGAAAATTTAAAAGACTCTGCAGAACTATCTCTTAACACCACTCTCTATATAGTGAATTTTAAACAGTCGAAAACCTACAGAGATACCTATACCCTTTGCAATTTATTTTGTTACTATTGTTGCAGGCAAAGTTTAACTTTATTTCTGATATGAGGTTTAGGTTAAACATATACAAGTGTAATACTACTAGGACACAGAAAGTCAAGTGTGTATACACATCCGAATGTTTTCGCTATTATTCAACTGCACTTTTTAGGAATATTGGAAATTTTCCCCGCTTTGGTATCGTATATGGTAGGGTGTCTGCCTCAGGTTCAAGAGGTCCCAAGTTCGACTCTCGGTCAGGGTGAGTTATCTGGATAAGGGCTTTCCGAGGGTTTCCCTTATCCCTAAAGACAAATGTTGGTAACTATGAGCTATATGAATCCTGGGCTCACCTGAGTGTCACTTCATTTATCACCGGATATCACAATATTGAACGACGTATGATACATGGGAAATTTCTCTCTGCGGATTTATTAATCATAAAGCATACTAAATTATATTTGATAATTAATTGTTTTAATATGAATTTTCAAATAAATATAGTTTGGATACGTAAAAATGAGGAACTTTGATTTTCAAGAGAGTTTTATGATTCAGTACACGTCATCTGCGGGAGAGGTTAAGGCACGGAAGATTGAGCGTGAGGTCTACGGTTCGAAAATTGCCAAGACCTTCCTCCTTGAATGTGCGAAAGACATTTTTGTATTGACCCAGCTATCACATCAAGAGAGAGCTCGTGTTTTTCTATGGGGCTTGTGCAACTAGCAATAAAAAGTGCTTGCCCTAGAAACAATTATCCAGATATATCAAGAAGATTAATGAATACAAATCGACACAGATGGATCTAAAATGAAAAGCCATGTAAATGTAAGAAGTGGAGTATAAGTAATTTTTCTAAATTTACATAACAGTTGGGAAATACGCGTCAGATTGCGATAGAGAAATTGAGGCCATTAACGCAGCTACCTTGCAGTTTGGAAAATTCATTAAGGCTGAGATTAGAAAGGAGCAATCCTATCAATTAGCTTAATTTGTTTGTATCCTTAGAGGGACGAACATAAGTGTTAAGGTAACACCAAAACATTTATTGCAAGGCTCCTACCACTACGTGGGAAAACTAAATGATTCTTGATTTGGGAGCTAATTGGCAGAAAGCTAATTAGATATGCAAATGACCAGAGCTCGGATCTTCAACGTGGAATGCTTGCGGACATACTACCTAATGTATTTTGTAGTTTAAAGTATACTCATATTATTTCCACTGGCTACTTAACTAAGTTAACCAAGTAGACCGGTTCAGCTGGTAGTATTTGTGCAGCAATTTCGGGACGTCGTAAGTTTTAAATTCCTGACCTATGCTTTATATTGGGGATTACCGAGCGGAATGGTTCAGGTGGTTTCCTCTGTGACCCGCATTTGGGAGCTGAGAGTTCGATTCCCGTGGCCGAACTAGCTGACCTATGGTTTTTTCGTGGGTTCTTCCTAGTCGCTAGCCGAATGCTGGATAGATTTACATCCCCCGAATTTTCTGTCCGTCCATTTCATCCTCATTGTCATTTCATATCATCTCTCATTTTGATACCGAAATTAAGGGATGCAATGAATAAAGAACGTAATGGATTTCAAAGGAACATTGTTTATTTGTTTAAAACACTTGCAGGTGCAGTGCGTTGAGTCGTTTAACAAAAGGAATGGAAGAAGAGGGTTCTTAGCAGGGATTCTAGTGGATAACATTTGAATTCGTTTGAAAAGGCATTGTTGGGACCCTTAGTAATGGCATGACCGATACTAATAATCACAATGGACAAAATAATCACAAAAGGGATTTTGGTGTGAATAAAGACACATTTCGAGGGGTAAAAGTAGAACGCAGCTGAAGTGAGGGACAGAACTGGGTTGGAGGTACATTAAGAAACATCTCTGGTTCTGTCTTGGGAGAAGGCAGACCAGAAGCGATGAGAAAATATATCTGTCGGTTCCTACGTAAATAAAGAATTAAGTGTTATCGAGTAATAAGCATTCTACAGACGGTAACTCTAAACAGTGATATATTGGTAACCCTTGGTCGGCAACTTCGAGTTTGATGTGATGATAAAATGAAGCAGTCATTAAACCAGTCTGAAACTTGCATTCCAGTGTCATTAGAATCATCTTTACTCCGATACATATCCACGCATACTCACTGATGGAACACTCGCTCTACCCTGAGAATAGGCCACATTGCTTCAAAATTTACGTCAGAATAAGCGGCATCAAACTAGCGACCAATGCGTGCAGCAACCTTCTCTAGTGCATAAGTAATTGATGTCAAAAGAATTTTGCATCAATGTGGTGGTTTGTATCAGGGGAGAAGTGTCACGGTTGTCTGGGCCCTCCTTGGCGTGATGGTATATAATACATGGGTCATTCAAAAATGAGTGACAACACTGCCTGCATTTGGCGCTATCAGCGGTAAATCATGTAAGCTGATAACAATGAAAAATAAGAGCATCTGATGCTTGTTATCTGTGAGTTTTAAGACAATAATTGTATTTAATAAGACATTTTAATAAGTTTAATTGTAGGCTGCTATATTTAGTGCTCTAAATGTGTTTAGTAAATACGAACAAAAATGCTTCATTAAAATTCCGGTTGTAAGAGGTATCAATGCTCAATACAAAATTATTGGAAGCTTGTGGTAGACAGACTTTACAATATCGTATGTTGGCTAGGTGGGCGAATGTAGGAAGGGAAGACGTTCATGAAAAACGTGGAGCTGGCAGACCGCAATCAGCAAGTGATGATGTGCATGTGAATGCTATTGGAGCACTGCTGGAAGAACATCGTTGTTAGACTTGTATTGAACTAGCAAGGGAAAATTAAATTATCACTTAGAAGAGTTCGCTTTAGAACCAGACAGGCAATTATTGCAGCAGTAGAGCAGTCTGTTCGAATATTAGGACAAGACGCTGTGAATGGCATCCGTCGGTTTCTTCACGTTTGAGGAGATTACTTCTAAACACTGCAATAATGTGTTAATTCAAATGTTGGCGCTAATTATTGAATGACCTAAGTACTATGAGTAAACACTTTCTCCTCCGGCCTCTGAGCCCGCATAGTGGGCCGTTACAGGAACGTGACAGGAGGAAAGTTAGTTCTGCCAGCCTGACAGGAGTATTTCCAGCTCTGGAGGCGTCATCCAGTCCCCAAGCCAGCCTCTGGACTGTTTCTGGTTTCGGTAGGAGGGATGCTGGTTATCCTGGACCGCCAGCAAGTTTCCAATTGGTAAACTGTAGGGACCGTGCCCTCTGCACCGTTTTGGCTCCATGTGGTCGGCTGTCCCTGTCTTCTCTCACCTCATCATCCCTCCCGGAGGTGCCCACTTGGGGGCATAAGTACAAAGCACTTGTCTGGTCAACAGGTGCCGAGTCCCCTCCATAAATTCTATACTATCCCACATCAAGGATTTGTACCTAAGCTCCCAGGGGCGAGAGGAAACGGATTATCAGCCATCACAGGGGAGCTCAAATCTGGGAGTCTGCTCTTTGCTGTCCTCTCCTCAAGTCTGTCCACTCTCTCCTGACCCTTCACTCCAATAAGGGAAATAGACACAAAAGATTTCATAGGTCAAATTGCTAAAGTCCGCTCTCATCATAGAGTCATAGCTTTGGTAAGTAGAGAACGTACTGTACTCCACAAAAAATTACACAGAGATTTCATGGAAATACGCGTTTTAAGGTCATTGCAGATAAATGTGTCCTTGTAGATTTTCAAGAAAATGCGTGCACCCTCGATCTTCGTTCGCATGGAACATTTTTCAAAAATCTTTATTTTCTCAGAAACACCAAACAAGGGAACTATCACTATGTTCATACCTGTATTCGCTTGAGAGTTTTATGGCATCATCTCTGGTCTATGTGAAGTCTTTTACCAAAAATCGGGTGCGGATTATAGCTGGAAGTACCCAAAAATAAGTCCAGAATACTTACGAACATATAGGCACAATAACACGGCATTGTACGGGAGGAATTGTTTACCCCTAACGGGTAGCGGTCTACATATGGCATACGTAAGGAGCACCACCCTCACACCAGCACAAAACTGACGGATGTCCAGCAGCTACTTGCAAGTGATAGCATGCGGCACTTTTCAGGCTTCAGTTTGGGGCGTTTCGGTTCTACTACGCAGCAGATTTTAGGTGCACATGGTTTAAATACAGCAGGCATTATACCATCAAGTTTTTAGGTGTGTAGCAGTGTGAGTACAGTGATAGTTTCTTTGTAAATTTCCGGTCTCGCAATCTCAATCTTTCTGACTCTTTTTCTGTCTCTGTGCAGCGTAGATCATATAGTTTTAACGCCGTAAATGAAATAGGGTGATAGTAAAAATTTGATTAGAAGAAAAATATTTCATCCGGAAAATGTATTTGTCCCTCGTGATTCTTATGCGTTCACAACACTATTCTTCTACATTTAACTAGAAAGTGATAATAAAAATATAAAGTTTGTGTAACTATCTTTTGGTAATGAAAGATATAAGAAGTAACACACACACACATATATATATATATATATATCCCATTTTACAATTATAACAAAGTAAATATCACAACTGTTCGTAAGATTTTCTATATATTCAGAATATTTAAGACATGATCATATGGATTTCAATAACATCATTTCGTTAGTTAATTTAAAAGCAGCAAGTTATTTTATCGCCATTGTTGAAATAGCCAGTGTAGAGTCCGCCATGTTTAAACAGGTCAGTAGGTGGGCGTGGTTCTCTGAGGCCAAGCTAGAACTGACAAAGATTGATGTTATCATACTAAATAGCAATATTTTATAAACATCTAAAAGTCTTAAACCTTGTTTACTTGACATTTATATCCCGGTTACCTATTGGTTAAGATTGTCTCCCGAAGGCACATAAAGTCAGGAATGGATGCGGAGTTACGTCATACTTAATGCACTGAAAGAGAAAATCCTATACTCAGGGCAACAAACGAACAAAAAGGCGACCTTTCTAAATTTGAAATTTTTACGTAAATGTTTTGAAAAAATTTTAGCCAACGTCAGTTACAACCATTGTAAACGTTGTTGATTGAGGAAGACGTGCTGATAACGAGTTTCATCCCGTATATAACACCAATCGATCAAAGCACCTTGTTACACGCACGATTTGTCTTGTCTGGTCCCACTACAATCATTTTGAGTGATGGAGCTCCTTTAGCTGTCGTATTTGAATAATGTTGAAACTGCGACCCAAATCCATTAATCTTGTCTCGCTACGCGCATCCTAACCTCACATTTGGTGGCGGCAATTTTCGAACCTTTGTCTCATCATTTAATTTTATCTTCTATGTATATAAATTAAGTCGTAGAACTCCTTGATATAGTATATGACAATACAGTATATAGCGGAAACCTTAAAGAATATTTTGAGAACATTAATAAATGAATATACCTAATACGAAAGTACCAAGTTTATTTTACAGAACATTGTGTTATGGCAGCTTCTATTGAATCTTTACACAATTACTTTTGTTTCATAATTAGAGCCCCTATTTCTAATCGATATGCTTATACTTCTTTGCTGAAATACAGGATTTGCTTACTTATTTTATGAATTTTAATTAAAATAGCTTATGTTACACAAATAATGCATATTTAAAAGTAAATTTTCACTCCTAGTCATCATTTTGTCATTCAGGAAATTCTTGCAAGTGTAAAATGGGGAAGCCCAAGATGTTGTGAAATAACACTGAAGATGCAAACAGCGTTGCAATACCACAGGAATATTTTGCTAATATTGACATCCAAAATAAGGTCCAGTACATTCATAACCATTTCTCCAAAATACCAGCTAATATAGTACACTCGGAAGCTCGCAATAATACTGTCACCGATCGCATTTTTTGTATTGGAGCCGTGACAAGTCAGTGCTGAGCGCGTGCGCAGGAAAAAAAGAGACAGATGGTGGCACGCAGAATTGGACGCTTCCTGAGAGAGAGAAAGAGACAGATAGTTCCGTCTTTCTCACCGAGCGGGATGGCTCAGGCGGTTTCATCTGTGGCCCGCATTCGGGAGGCCCGGGTTCGATTTCCGTGGCCGACCTACCTGACTCGTGGGATTTTTCGGAGTTTTCCCGGGTCGCTAGGCGAATGCTAGGTAGGTTAATTACATCCCTCGAATTTCCTGTCTCTCCATTTCATCTCCATTATCATTTCATATCATCTCTCATCTGGTGGTCTCTTTCAGGGTAGAAGTGTCGGCGGGTGTCTCGGCGGTGCATGGCAGGATGATATGCTCTGAGGAAAACTACTTTCTCCTGCGGTAGGTCGGTTGCCGGTCTCCGCTCCTCTGCTGGAACCATTTCGGGACCGCCAGCCAGGGACCTTTGGAGCTCGGATCGCCTGCCTGGGAGTATTACGGCTCGGCTGCTGGACTGGTTGCCGTCTCGCTATAGGGGAGCGAGTTTGTTGTCCTGGCCTGTCGGGGGAGGTCTCTATCCAAGTAAACTGTAGAGACCCTGCCCTCTGTACTGTCGTGGCTCCTTGGGTCGGCCATTCTCTGTCTCCTCTCACCTCATCCTTCCTCCCGGGGGTACCCCCACTTGGGGACATAAGAACAATGGGCCCAGCATGGTGGCCTACGTACCGAATCCCCTCCGTAATGAAATCCCAATCCCCCGTCTTTCTCTCGCTGCGTCGCGATTGTTATCGAACGATCGACTGCATTCTAGAAAAACGACTGCAGGTATAAAGCCCCGCAAAGTGTTAGAGCGTGCCAGTTGCCAACTGAGTTGTTAGTTGAGTAGTTGAGTAGTTGTGTGAGTTGTTTGATGCTTATTGCGACAGTGGACATTTGACGTGTACCGCAGTGATTTCTTTCGTTTGTTTACGTGCAGCTGAGAGTGGTATGACCTTGAAGACTGCTGTTGTGTATGTCACGTAAGTTTTACTGCTGCAAGGGGCGTACAAAGTTACTGTTTACTGTAATAAAAAGCATTTTAAATGTCTGCAAACAAGACTTTTAATTCCATCTACGAACTCACAAAGTCACAATACCTTGGAACATTCACTTTCTTTGATAATTTAAATTTCAGTGACGTTGTCTTCAGAGACTCGCGGTATTGTTAAAACTGCCTTTGAGAGAGTCAGTAAGGTATTAAAAAGAAATCCTGGTTACGAAAGACTGTAAAACATTTCTTAAAAGCTTTCTGGTAGAGAAACCTTAGAGGAATTCACTCAAGAAGAACTGTGGTGCTTTACACATATTCCAGTAACGTCATGAGACGTCGAGAGATCCTTTTCACTGTATAAAAATTATTCACTGACAAACGGAGCAGCTTTGCACAATAAAATCTCAAGAGCACCTCCCACGTGTACTGTAACAAGCTTACGTAAAGTAAGAATTCTACGAAACAATATGTTTATGATTAAATTTTCATTTTTTATTTTCTCATTTTTTGTGCTTATTTGTTTCATTTTTCGTGCCTACATGCCTGTTTATTTTACATTTGATTCTGCTTACACATCCGGGCTATGTTCATTATTCATGGGCCATAATTCCTCATAAGTTTACAACAAATGAAATTTGTTGTACTTAAGATATATTATAGGAACTTGTGCTATTTACATGCATCATAGGAAATAAATAACGCTTTTACCATAAAAAACAACACATATCATAACAAGTAGTTCAACTTTAATCTGAAAGACTATAATTTATACTTTTATTTATTGTACTTTCGAACTTTCATTACAGGGGTTGTATTTGAAATTAACTGAAGGAAAACTAATGTTTCTTTGCTAAATATTTACGTATAGCATTTTAGTTTCCATCTGTATATTCTAGTTTTTATAACATTTTGCCTCCTCTCCAGGTTACTTTAGAAATGAAATATGATTACGAGTTCATACTTTAACGACTGGAGCTACCTTTTACGGTCCATAAACATCAAATTTGAGAGAAGAGGGTCTAAGGTTACCTGTGCGAAGGTTCTGTTGGAATAGCTGCAATGTCGTGGATTCGTATTCAAATAGTATTATATTGCGTAAGTGATACTTATGAGGTCCAGAATGTATATTGAGAATACGAGACCTGCAGGCCGAGTTCTGGTAAGTAACTTGAAAAACGTGAAGATCAATAATAAATAGCCATTTCTTTCCCATATTTTATTGGACATTAAGAAAAAATGAATTGAAATATGAACAAATGAAGAGCTACATTTAAATTATATGGGCAAAGCCTTCTTATACACTCCTTTGTTAATGAATTAATTAAGGTAACACATGTCCTGGTTGTTAGGTTATTTGTTTACGCGACCTAAGAGTATCTTTCCATTTTCATTGTTATTATAAATAACTAAAATTTTATAAAAATGAGCAACATTGCTATTCAAGAAACTGCGGATCCATCATGTGCATCACTTGTACTACCAAAGTCCAAGGAAAGGTATGTTAAAGCTTACTAAGTTTTCCGAAAGTGATGCTTCGATAAAAACGTTAACAGGGTGCGACAGCCCATATAGGGCCAGGACCTACCAACCCGACTGCCGACCTCACGCCCACTTACCCACAGCAGAGGTGGGCGATCATCCAACCGATACGGGGAGTAGATGCATCCTCCAGCCGGAATGTTGGCTTTCGTGACCAGGGCCGCTTACCTATCGTAAGCTGCTCAATTTCCTCACGATGCTGAGTGGACACCGGTCCTATACCCGGGACCTAAAATCCGCACCCCATGGGTGGCATCGATCCCGGGTCACTTTCCATAGCAGGGAATCAAGGCATGATGCCTAAGCCCACTACTCTACTGCGCATGACACAACAGACAATAGACAGTTTCATTGGCTTATTTTCATGAGAAAAGTGAAAACGATAAACGCAATATTATGTTCTTAAAGACCGCACTAATATTAGCAGTGCTTTGTGATCTTGATATCTTCCCCTGGAACAGTGTCAGTGCCACATTTGCTTTCTAACAGATTGTCGACACTGTTTATCCGCATGTCATGTGTTCATCAAACTCCGTGGGTGTGAAAGAAGACGAAGCGGAAAAGTGACGTCATTCCCCTCCCGAAACAAGTTGCCCATTCTCCACGCCCTCAATAGGATTTCCAGCTGATTTCATTTGAAAAATCAAACAACGATAAGTGCTCCATTACTTGCTACAAAATTTTTATCTCACTGACGCCTAGGTCAGTGATTGAGTGATATGTTCGCATAGATGGTGGGTACTTCATCTAGAGTCCAATATAGCATCACGATGAGATGATCATAATAAATAATAGTTAATAATAATAATAATAATAATAATAAATAAATAATAATAATAATAATAATAATAATAATAATAATAATAATAATAATAATAATAATAATAATAATAATAATAATAATAATAATAATAATAATAATAATAATAATAATAATAATAATAATAATAATAATAATAATAATAATAATAATAATAATAATAATAATAATAATAATAATAATAATAATAATAATAATAATAATAATAATAATAATAATAATAATAATAATAATAATAATAATAATAATAATAATAATAATAATAATAATAATAATAATAATAATAATAATAATAATAATAATAATAATAATAATAATAATAATAATAATAATAATAATAATAATAATAATAATAATAATAATAATAATAATAATAATAATAATAATAATAATAATAATAATAATAATAATAATAATAATAATAATAATAATAATAATAATAATAATAATAATAATAATAATAATAATAATAATAATAATAATAATAATAATAATAATAATAATGCATTTTGAGGAACTGGGTTCGATTCCCATTGAAACCTCACTTTTACTTTGGACTTTTCGAGTTTCCCTTAGGTCGGTAGGCGAATGCTCGTATATTTTCCTGTATACCTACCACGATTATCTTTGAATTCTTTCCATCTAATTTGTCTGTGGCCCGCTTCCGTCAGTTTAAAGTTCCAGTATGGTTTCCGTGACCGATCTACCTGTCCCAAATGTTTTTTCGAGTGTTTTCCCGAGTCACCAGGCGAATGCTGGGTAGGTGAATTACATGCTCCGAACTTTCTGTACCTCCATTTCATCTCCATTATTATTTCACACCATCTCTCATCTGGTGGTCTCTTTACAGGGTACAAGTGTCGGCAGGTGTCTCGGCGCTGCATGACACGATGATATGCTCGTGGTAAAGATTTCCTCCTTCGATGGGACGGACTCCAGTCTCCGGTCCGGCCTGGTGGGCCGTTTCAGGACCAAGGTGGGTGAGATGCCCTTTGTATTAGCCTTCCGGGGAGTTTCCATCTAGTCAGTTGTAGGGACCCTGGCCTCTGCACTGTCGTGGCTCTTTGGGACGGCTACCCTTTGTCTTCTCTCTCCCCATTCTTCCTGCCAAAGTGCCCCACTTGGGACATAGGTACAACAGATTAAGTCTGGTCGCAGAGCCGAGTCCCCTCCGTAAGATTCTATCCTATTCTATCTTATCCTAAGCTTATCAAAGTCTATATTAGTTGACAATAGACTGTCTTCAATTTTGAAAGCTTAAAAAGCTGTATGTAACTTTTAATTCAGTATTCAGTGACAAAGTATGGGTGACGTGTGTAAATGAACGTAGTCTTTATGTCATTCATTTGTCATTTTAATACATTTTATACTAATAAAGACATCATTTAAAGGTTATTTTCACTTTCTCTGTTTTATAGTTACATATAGGAAGTACAAGTTCTGAAATACACTAAAAAATTACATATCTGAAAGCGTATATTTTTCCAAGTCTACATCGTTTCCACAACCGGTTTACACTGGTGTCGTGGAACGCGTCTCTTTAGCTTCGTTCTACTGAATCCTCTCTTAATTGAGTCCAAGTTACTAAACGTGAACTGACAGCCGAGAAGTTATAGACAAGTATGTAGGGGCTAGACCTACAAAGATTCGAATACCAGACATATTGATTTTTATAGTAGAAATACGAAATGTGTATTACGCACATTGTAATATAACTTCCAATTGCTAAGATTTTCTTGATTTTATGACATTTATGCTCATGCATAAATACTGAAAAACTCTACTCTGCTATATGTAAAATCAAATCAAAATACAAATTAACTTAATATCGGGTGTGTAAACACTCTGCTTCTATTACTGCCCTCATTCTGCGGGGCATGGATGACACCAAATGCCTAGAGAGGACTTCTCATCATATACGAGCACTATTCAATAACAAATGAATGAGCCCGAGTGTTTGCACAACCATTATTAAGGCAATGTTCTAATAACATTGCATTTACTTTGAAAACGACAAAACTATGTTATTTGCGTTAGTATAAATGAATGTGTTTATAATATCTTCTGCAAGAAAAATATAAGGCATTGCTATTAAAGTAAGAATAATAAAAGGAAACATGCACATCAATGATTCTATTTACGAGACACAGGCGTTTTACCACTCGGCTACCATGCTAATGGCCAAGCCGCAAAGCATTTCCCTAGCACATAGCTATAAAATGAAGCCAGAGTGGTATTAAACCGTATATTGTGAACGTAGCGTCATCGTAAGCTTCCAAAGCTTTCCGAATCGAACTTCGTTTCTGGTATAGTGGCGCTGTTCGAACGGTTACCATGGATTTATCTTTGGTAATAGATACCTCTCAGATAACGCACTGATTACTCCACATGGAGTGAACATATATCTGTCAGTGTATGTGTGTTTCTGTGTGTATGTGTGTGTGTGTGTGTGTGTGTGTGTGTGTGTGTGTGTGTGTGTGTGTGTGTGTGTGTCTAAGGCTGTAGAGATTTTACCTTAATCTTTAAAAAAAAAACTTATTTTTAGAAAAATATCCTTGTATGTGCGCGTGTGTTTACCCTTATGTCCGACTGTGAATAGGTTAACACAGTATCGAAAACTCAGATACTTAACTACCTTCCCAGAATGCAAAATCAAGAATTTCGAGAAAAGCTGCCACCATAATCTTCTGCATGGAATATTTTTCGAAAATGCTGATTTACTCAAAAATAGCATTAACGATTTTGATTAAAACACCATGCGATTAAGAGATTTACACAACAAATAAAATGCATATCTTGAATTTTTTGGAAATGTACTTAGAAATCCTTATCATTCTTGATGGCTTTTGGATAACTCGTAGATCTTACAAGAAAAAATTTTACAGACAAAAAAATACAGAACTGTTTAAAATATACAATTTAAGTCAACTCTGTGAGATGAACGATTTCGTAAATATTGCTTGTTATTTGTATATATTTTCTAACAATAATACGCCCGTCGTGATAGCGCAGGTGGGGGCGTGTCTGCCTCACATTCAAAAGGTTCCAAGTTCGAATCTCGGTCAGGGTGAGTTATGTGGATAAAGTTCTTTCCGGGTTTCCCCTAATCCTCAAAGATGAACGTGGGGTAACTGTAAGTTCTACGGATCCTGGGTTCATTTGAGCATAATTTCACCTATTTCATTTATCTTCCGATATGGCTTATAAGGTATGTCTTACTTTTCGCAAGGGAGAAATCGTTAAGTCTTTTTTTAACTCTTGATCATGCAAAGAGAACGGGGTCGGATTTGAAAGCCACTGCCTAGCGACAAACTTTAAAACATTTTACTATAGTTTAAAGAGTACTGTATTGCTATATTCCCATGCACTTACAAGAAAATAGCTGTACTATAAAGTTTATCTCGCCTAATATATAATGGAGGAATAATCGCTTGTAATAATAGTTTGTGCAAGAGTCGGGAAAGTTTTGTTTATGCACTGATCAGATTTTTCATTAATATCAGGGCCCTAGTTATAATAAATCTCACTCCAGGTTACGCACGAGCTTTATCAGATAAATTCGTAACGTCTCTTATGCTTACCAAAGATAAACACGTTTATTGCGTCGCACGCTTCTGAACTAGCAAAGTTGGTACATACATAGGTGTACTTAGGACCCTCGCATTCTGAACGTAGCCAATGCCGTTGTTAGAGAATGCAAATAAGATAGTAAATGTATGCATAGATTTACAGTTTAGATAAAATTCGCTTTGACATTATCACAAATTATTTATTTACCCGAAATCGCAATTACCTCATAAATTTTGGTTGCCGATTTATTGCCTGTTTGAATTACTTACATTACCAAGCATTAAAATGTGTGATATTTATTTAGGATACCTAAACTAATTGTAGGAAACTAAGCATCTTTTATAGTTAGCTGCAGAAGACCAGAAAAAGACAATGGACCATTTTTATATGCACTGAATGCCTTTTAAGCATCAAAAACTCAAAAACACAGTTATTTTAATGTTATGAATCTAAATCCTCTTTCCTTAGATGTCAACTTGTCGGCAGATTCTCGTTTTCGCACTGTTCTATACCATACACTTTCTAATGTAAATGAATAATAGTTTTAACACCTCTCTTGTAAATAACAGAATAAAAATTATCAGGTGAAGTTTTTAATATACATTTTTGTGATTTTATTAAACAATAATACTTAATTTCCATCAATTTACCTAAAAGAATAGCGGTTTAACTATGAGGCCTGGGACTTACGTACTTAGCATAGTAAGTCGCTATAAAAGGTGCGTGCCCGCCTCGGTAGCGTAGATGGCAGCGTGTCTGCCTCACGTTCAAGAGGTCCCGAATTCGAATCTCGGTCAGGGTGAGTTACCTGGATAAGGTTTTTTCCGAGGTTTTCCCTTATCCTTAAAGACGAATGTCGGGAAACTCTAAGCTCCATGGACCCTGGACACATTTGAGCATCATTTCAACCATTTCATTACTACTACTAGGGGGATTCTGGGTTTATCTCACCCACGGCTGTTTTAGGGCTTATTTCGCCCTCTTCAGCCAGCATATTTATTGGTTTGGGAGGCGGGAGAGATGGCTCTTTATTTTTATTTACTTATTTATTTATTTTTTAATTTTTTTTTTTTTTTTTTTTTTTTTTTTTTGCTATTTATATATATATATGTTTTTTTCATTTACTTAGTTTCCGTGAGGTCGTCATCTAGATGTCTTTTGTCATTGCAGGAGTTGCCGTAGGTGTTGCTGTATTTGCCGTTCTTCTTCTTCTTCTTCTTCTTCTTCTTCTTTTGCTTCTTCGTGCTGTCTGATGATGGTTAGCAGGGGAGGGTCGCTTGGATTTTTTTCCTGATGTATTTGTGATCTTTTGTATTGCTTTGTAGCGTTGATGATCTTCTGTCTGTGTGGTTGGTCTTTTGCATTGTCTATGTACTTAGTGGTGTTCTTCTTAATTGTGTCTTCTATTGTAGCTGTTTTTGCTATGTCGTGGATTTCATTACTTCTGGACCATAGTGGTAACTTCCTGGCTATTCTCAAACATTTCCGTTCGAACCCGGAGATACGGTCCTTTGTATATTTGGAGGTGATGGGCCATAAAGCGATTGCTGCGTATGTGAATGTTGGTCTGATGATAGTTTTATATAGCTGGGTTAGGGTGCCTGGGGATAGGCCTTCCTTTCCAATCTTGGAGAGGAACCTGAGGCATGACGTTGCTACCTTTGCTTCTTGCAGTTTGATTTGGTAGTGAGCCTTGGTGGACAGTTTCTCGTTTAGTGTTACTCCTAGGTATTTTATTTTCCTTTGTGTCGGTATGGTGTGGTTGTTGTAGGTGATGGTAGATGTTCTGTATGTTTCTTTGGTTTTTATCCGGAATATGATGTATTGAGTTTTTGCTGGGTTTATCGTTATTCTCCATCGTTTTGCCCATTTGCTGAAAGTTGCTGGCTGTTTTTCTAGTCTTGGCTTGCAGTCTCGTAGTCTTCCAGTCGAGCACCAATATGCGGTATCATCCGCATATTGTGCCAGTCTGATTGTCGGGTGGATCGGCTGGGGAGTGTTGGCGGTGTATATTATGTATAGTAGGCCAGATATGGCGCTACCTTGTGGTGTTCCGGCTTCTAGCTTGATAGGAGCTGATAGTTGTCCATTGATCTTTATTTGTGCGGTTCTATTGGAGAGGAAGCTGGAGGTCCATCGTGTCAGTTTTTCTGGGATTTTCTGGGATTTCCATGCTGGTCCATGTATCCAACACCGGTAGAATGCACCTTGAATATCCAGGAATGTGGCTGCGGTTGTGAATCCTCGGTTGGTTTTCTCTTTTATTTCGGAGATGACTTTTATCAGTTGATCCTTTATGGTAATACTGGACCGGAAACCGGCTTGCGTGTCTGGTAGGAGATTGCGGTGTTCCAGGAAACGGTTTAGGCGTTTTACTAGTATTTTTTCTAGTACTTTTGACAATGTAGCCGTTAGGGATATGGGCCGGTAGTTCTGATGGTTTTGTTGCCTTTGCCGGATTTCTCCAGTAGTATTAGGTGTGCCTGTTTCCAGGCTGTTGGGTGCTGCCCGTGTTGAAGTATAATATTGTATAGTGCGACAATTTTTTTAATCATTTGGTATGGGATGTTTTTTAGCATGGTGTATGTTATGGTGTCCGGGCCGGGTGCTGATTTTCCAAGGGGTCTTATTGTGTTGGTGAAGTCGTCGATGGTTATTGGTGCTTCTGTGTCGTCGTTTGGGTTTAAGGCTGGCGCCGGTATCAACGGCAGGAAAAGTTGACTTGTTGTTGATGTATGCAGTTGTGGTTTTCAGTTGTTTTGTATCGAAGTCTGGGTTTTCAGGAGTGCGGAAGACAGTCCGGTAGTGGTTTTCAAAGATTTTTAGCTTCTCATCACCATTTCATTCATCGTCCGATATGACTTATGGTTGGAGGACGTAAAATTACAAAAAATAAAAGGGTGCGTGTCTTATTGTATTTGAGAACCCCTAGTAGTCTACCGGGAAACACACGGGTCAGTTGGACAATTTAAGGCAAGGCTACACTGAAAATTCGTCGAAAATGTTGAAAATCACGGAACTTTCTTTTTTACCATTTTTGGTAGCTTAGTGTTTGTAGTAGTAGATGGCATACTATTTTTACCATTTGCACCATTTTAGGTCATTACGTGGCAATTTAAAGAGACCTTTAACAGTAGTTAAACGTAACAATCATTACTTTAAAGTTAATTTTCTGAGAAACTTCTTTCCTAACACTTTTCAGTATACAAAATGGCTCACGCGTCAAACTTTTTCATTTAACTTGGTGAAACTTACAGGATAGGTCCATAATATGTAAATAAGAAACATAACATTCCCCTTTTTTGTTAACGCACATGTTCTGAAAATTATATGGTGTTAAGGAATAAAAAAAGTTAATATATTCAAAATTTTGAGAGCTAACATACGGCAAATATTTTAGAACAAATGCTACAAGAATATTCCAAAAAATAAGAATGTGGGTCTTTCAAAATTGCTCTTTACTAGCCAAAAACAGAAAGTCAACTTAAAAGCTGAAATTTTTTGACGCATAGAACATTTTTAATTTTTACAATATTTTCACAAAAAATAATTAGTAATTAATGAATTATTTGGTGCAGCAACATAAAAATCCGCATGCAAGTTTAAAATGACACTGTAATTATATGGTTACATTTTCATAATGATAGGTTTATTACTATAGAAGTTGGAATTTTCAGTGTAGCCTTGCCTTAATGTCATGTTGACCATAGTAGCTCAGTGGTTCATGGCAACCGGACGGAGAGCGAGAGATCCGTGGCTCAACTGCCGGCTATGGAATTGAATTTTTATATCTGGCTCTGCTTATCCAAACCTTAGCCTACACACGATTAGTATGGAAAAAACGATTAATTTTTAATAATACTCCTCATATCATATTTAACGTTTATTTTTCCCAAACTACTAGGATTTTTAAAAATTCAATTCATCTCCAGCACATCACTAAAAACTATCAAAAAGCTCAATTATGTAGTTTGATTACATGAAATAGTATTGAAGTGAAGCCAAAGACACTTGCACATTATGAATGGACTTAAATCGTCTGCCATTCATGTAGATAAAGTTTAGCAAATGCTTTGTAAATGAAGCATGAATCAATTCCTAATGGTGGTTGAAACATAAAAGGAAGTAAAATTTCACCGGAGACTCTAACTTTTTTAACTTCTGTAACTTAGGTGGTAGCGTGTCTACCTCGCGTTCAAGAGATCCTGAGCTCGAATTTCGGCCAGGGTTAGTTATCTGCATAAGGTTTTTCCAGGGTTTTTCCTTATACTAAAAGATGGATGTGGTGTAACTTTAAGCTCTATGGACCCTAGGCTCATGGAAAATTTAAAAAAAAAAAAAACCTATCACCAAACTTATATATGCAGCAAGCGTGTATATATACAGTACAGCGCCTGCCTCGATAGCGTGGTGGTAGCATGTCTGCCTCACGTTCAAGCGGTCCCAAGTTCGAATCTCGGTCAGGGTAAGTTACCTGGATAAGGTTTTTCCGGGGTTTTCCCTTATCCTGATCGACGAATGTCAAATAACTCTAAGCTCTATGGGTCCTGGGCTCATTTGAGCGTCATTCACCCATGTTATTCATCGTCCAATATGACTTAACGTTGGAGGACGTAAATTACAAAAAAAATACAGTAGAGTTTCCATTACAGTGTCATTACAGTGACTTTAATATCGTCCATGCACTTATTGTACAAATTGCTGATCCTAAAATTTACTACCTAACTCAGGTCCCCTGGCCATAAGCCTTTGGTTTTCCTGAGCAGCTTGGTGTCATTTCTTCTTGACCTTCGCTTCGTTTACCCTAATCCACTTTTCTCTTAACTTATATAAGAATGCTCCTATACATCTATTTTTCTTTTCACTCATCCCCGTTAACATGCCTAATGCCACCACCTCTCTGCTCATACTGTCCCATTTCTTATCCCTTATTTTTCTCCTGCAATTTGTTAACTTCTTACATTCTATCAGGTAATGAATAGTGCTCTCTTCATCTCCACAAAATTCATATATCCCTACTTCGTTACTTCTCAACTCTTTTAGATATTTTATTCCTACTTTCATCCATGCTATGCCTTCTCTTCCAGTTTTGCCACATTGATCTATATATTTTTCCCTACCCCATTCTGTCTTTAATTGCTTATAAAATTTCAAAGTTTTCTTTTCTTCTATATTTTCTCGTATCTCCTGCCTACCTATGTCTTGTACTCTCTCACTTCCTTCCAAAAACCGCCATGATTTGACTCCTCTACTCTCCATAAATCTCCAATGCCTATCTTCGAAACTGTTCTTTCCAATTTCGACCACCAACTGTTTGTGTTCTTAATACTTTTCTGTTGCTTCATGCACAGATTCAATAATTTCCCTTTCTGCCCTTTAATACACTTATACCAGAATATCAGTATTCTCTCTATTATTATATCCCTCCTTTTGGTATTACTCAACTCTAATAATGCCACTTATCTTGGTGCCGAAGCTTTTGGACAATCAGAGTATGCGAAATTTTATTCCGTTGTATCTCTCTTCTCTCTGGTCCCGTTGTTACGTATACAATATAAAGAAATAAAGGTGAAGCTGGTGAATATGATGTTTATGCACTCCAGCTCTAACGTTAAGAGCTTGCTCCCTTTACGGGAGCATTTACATACATACCCAACTGGCAAACATTACAACATAAACACAAAAGAAATAACTCTTACCTGAATGTTAAAAGAAGGTTTTGGAATCCGGAAACTTGAGTGCATAACTTTATACAATTTGAATAACGCTTAATCAGAGGTTTTGACTGTGTCCCTTTACACATACATCTGCAATAAATAACAAACTATAACACAGGTGCAGTTATATACAGCACCAACTCATGCTTTTTAACTTCTCTCTTCTGTTTATGTAACTGTTACATCACGGCTATGTCTAATGCTACGAATAAAGTGTAATAGGCTTTTGCTTTACACGCAGAACTATTTTCTGCACGAAAACATTGTAAAAGTCTTTTAGCAATTTATGAATTTAAATTGTCTTTAAACAAGTCCGGCAGAAAGAATAAGTGTCTTAGAGCCATTAAAATAGGTTGAGTGGTTTTTGAAATTATCCTACTTACGTCATCCTCCGTGGCCTAGCGGAACATGTTAGCCTCTCGTTACCAAGATCGTGGGATCAAATCCAGCAGACAGTGGTGGATTTTTCGAGCGTAAAAATTCTTATCATTGTGGTACATTTAAGGCACGTGAAAGAACCTGAAGGGCCATAAACAGGCTTCTGAGCAAAATTAAAGCAGCCTTTCATGTGTAATATGGAATGAGGCCCTAAGAAATACAGTAGTTACAATTTACATATCTTCTTCTTCACTTCATGGCATAGGCAATCAAGTGCCTGTTCCGCCTTCGAAGTCCTCCAGCCATCGTTTCCTGGGTCTGCCCACCGATCTCCTACCTTTAGGATGATACTGTAATATTTGTTTTGTAAGTCTATTATCTGGCATTCTTTCAACATGTTCCTTCCATTTTTGTTTGAGATCTTTTAACCTATCATTCATACTAAAAATGTCCAGTTCTTCTCTTATATTTTCATTTCTTATTAAGTCCCTCTTCGTGCATCCTTTCACACTTCTCAAGAATTTCATTTCTGAAGCCTGTATTTTACTCTGTTGCTTTTTAGTTAACGTCCAAGTCTCACTTCCGTATGTCAGTATAGGTACAGTCATAACTTTGTAGAACTTTAATTTTGTTTCTTTACATATTTTGTTTCTAAATTTTCTATTTATTGTTCCACACACTCTTTGAAATTTGCATATTTTATTGTAGACATATTCCTTGTCATAACTAACATCAGTTCCCAAGTAGTTAAATGGCTTACCTGTTCAACGCAACGATTATTTATAAGTATTTTTGTTCTAATTGGCTCTTTCCCAATGAATGCCATTCCCTTCGATTTTATAAAAGAAATGTTCATATTATATTGCTTACAAAGTTCACTAAGTTTAAAAATATATTTTTGCAGGCCAGACTCGCTATTTAATTTACATATCGAAACAGTTATTTTATGTTCAGTTTTATTTTAAACTCATTTTAATTATATTGTATAAAAGATGAAGTTTAGGGTAACATGTGAAAATGCAAAAGTAATATGATAGAGGAAAGGAAAGTTAAATTTTAATTACTATTTTGGTAACAACAAAATTAATTTAAAGTAAGAATGAATATTATTTTGAATATTAAACTGTTTTGAAAAGTAATTTAAAAGAAAAATTATAAAATTATTATTGAATCTAATAACGAGCATGATTATAATTGGTTGTGACGTGGACCAGTGGTAAAATGTTGACTTTCTTGGCAACGGAAGAAGCAGTATATCAAGATTGGGTGAAGCTTCTTTCTTTTGCATTTAGCCGTCGTAAAGAATGGACGTGTATGTTAGTATAATATGTAAGTCTGCAGAAAGGACGCAGTGCATAAAATATTGTAAAAGTAACATAATTGTTTTTAAAACTATGTAATATCGACGTTAAAAATGTGATTATTTATTCAGTGTTTTAAAGATTATTTCAAAAGGTTTATCAAAACTAAATTTACAATTTAAAAAGAAAAGCATTGAAAATATATTAAAATCCACCATCATCTCTCATCTGCGAACGCACCCTGAAATAGAATCTCATTCTAATACAAGAGCAGCCGAGGTAAGTTCCAGAATCCAACTTCGAGTAAATCTACGAGAACATCAATTCTATCTGTAACATCTACCCATATGCGTAATCCTGTTGCATTTGGCTTCCCAACCTGGAGCTTCGAGAATAGCATCTCTATCTCCAAACATATGAAAAGTTTTTGTTTCAATATTCACACATACGTTTGTCACCTTGTAATATTAGTAAAAATTAGACCAAACCTGCTGCAAATAAAGCAACTTAAATGGCAGCACAAGCTAATGGAGTGATGGTTAGCATTTTCGACTTAGTGTAAGTAAATGGAATTGCAGCGTGTGAAAACAAACAAGCCGTTTGGTCCACAATTGGACCGCCTATATGGGGAAATCATGTTCCTGTTTTAACGTGTATTGTAATTCTAGCTAAGCAGCTTTTGTAGAACCTGGACAGTGCAAAGTGATCATATCCTCCTACCCCCTTCAGTTTCTACCAGCGTTATAACTTCAATTTAGAAGTATTTTGTAGTGTTCATGCATTTCCGAGGCACATTATCTGAGTTAATTGTAATAAAAAAGTTATTTATTCTGAAATAACATGAATATAAAGTTAAAAAGTATGATGTGCGCGCTCTTGTAGAAACTATTCTTAATAACGCATATCTTTCCATCTACTTTATATTAATTGAGCTAAACCTTGCTTTATTAGTATTTCTTTACATATATTATGGAAATAAGGGAATATGTGTATGTACATATGTGAACCATTATCTCATGTTTTTAACAGCTGTCTTAATGTTGGATATTTTTCAGTTGATTTTAAATTTTCTAAGGTAATTTGAATGTTTAAGAAAGGAGACAAAACTTATGTTGACTACAGACCTATTAGTATAATTCCGATAATATGTAAGGTATTTCATACTAGTATTATGTAAACATATTGTTGTTTATTTTGAAAAGAAATTGTTAAATAATAACCAACTGGGTTGCAGAAAAGGCATGAAGGCTGCTACAAGTTTTCTGAGACAATGATATGAAAACGTTATTACTGCTAACATTATATCAAGTATATTTTTAATCTATCCAGAGCCTTCGACCTCGTCTCTCCTAATATTTTTCTAGAGAAATTTAGTTTTTTATGGTTTTCAGGACAACATACATTTCTGAAGTCTTATTTTAGTACATAAAAGGTCTCATGCAACTTACTCTAGTGGAATATTACCTAAGTTCAAACCTGTAAATTATGGGGTTCCACAAGGCTTAGTTTTGATATCTGTGTCCTTTTTATTGTCTTCCTCTTTCAATTTGGGATAAAAGCTTTACTCCATATCTTTATGCAGATGATTTGGTTATTACTTTTTATGATAAAGCTGGAAGCATACTAAAAGTTAAATAACTTATTGCAACTTCAGTATTTTTATGATTGGTACAATGCCAAAAATCTGAGTATAAACACTGGAAAAACCACTGATATTCAGTATAAAGGTAACACTGGTGGTTCCGAATCTACTACAAATTTTTTAGATATTCATATCGACTCATATTTTGGTTCAACTCATATCAATATCTGTAAAAAGATCACAACAGGAATTTTCATGTTGAGAATTTTATGTCGCAGTGTTAACAAGGATGTTCTGATGAAGGTGTACTATGCTCATATTTATTTATTCATTTATTTACTATGGTGTACATTTCTCGGGCATCATGTTTTAGCAACTAAGATTATATTACAAGAAAAGCCGTTACATTAATCTGTGGAGTTTATTCAAAAGAACATTGTAACCACTTTTTATTCATTTAGGTATTTTAAAATTGCATTCAATGTATGTGCTGAATTGTCTTTTATATCTTAAAGAAAGGCTTAGCAGCTTTACACTATGTTCAGATATTTATAATTAAACGACATATCATTGTTTCAATTTATATATAAAAGAATTTTAACACACTATTAGGTGGTCTCATAAGTGAAATAGGTTTTTCGATTTTGGTGTCCTGGAAAATGTATTGGGTTTCCTTGTTTTGGAAATGTTATTTACATGATGCCATGGCTAGTGTGGCGTACATTGCGAGCATGTATCAGTCTTCAGTTGTTAATAAAAACCACAAAATGGAGATAACAAAGTTTGAACTTAGAGTCCTTCTAAAACTCTGCTGGAAACAAGATTAAAAAGCCCCTGTCGCAGCTGGAAGAATATATGAAGGGGAAGTAGAAGGTGTCGTTAGTGAGCGTGTGGCACAATGATGGTTCCAACGTTTCAACAATGGAGACGAAAACACTAAAGATTTACCACATTCTGGAAGACCTAAAGTATGAATATTGATGACACACATCAAGTTTTGCGGAAAAATCCGCAAAATGCTAGCCTTGGGCTTTCAAAAGAACTTAGTGCATCAAAAGATATCATACATCGTCACATTAAGACACTTGGAAAATCATACAGAAGCTGTAGATCTGTACCTCATGAGCTGAGACCTCAACAGGCTGAACGTAGAGTGGATATCTGTCCGTAATGCACTGGATGATAGATTTGTCAGGAGAATTATCACTTATCACTTGTGTATATTACCGAAACCCAGATGCCTCGAAACAGTGGCTTCATCCTGCCAGCCTGCCAAAGTCATCGTTAAAAAAAAAATCAGTAAATCAGTTCAGTCCCAAAGTAATGTTGTGTGTCTGCTGGAATTTTGAAGGCGTGATTCACTGGGAGTTTGCTCCAAACGAGCGGACGATTGATGCAGATCTTTATTCTCAACAACTCGTATGAGT
>CM060959.1:81901226-82062570 GCA_030765055.1 Mantis religiosa
CATAAGTTGCTTGATACCCAAACCAACAGGGCACAGACACTAGCTGGTGTGGACTATCGTGCCTTCCAGTCACTCACGTAAACTGTTTCTGTACTCCTCCCTTTTTGCCCTTCCCTGTACGTGTGCGATAGCATTGACTGTTTAACCCTGTAGCTCTCTGCGGATGAAAACTATAGTTCGTATATCACTTGTTTAAAACTTTAAATCTATTTCAGAGTATTATAAACAACTTCGCATTATTACAAATGCAACAGTCAACCAGTAATTAATTAGTATTTTATTTCGAAAATGTAAGCGTAATTTGTATGTATTAATCAGAGTGCAAGCTGCGCATTCACATGATAAAAGCAGAAGGAATAGGGAGAATCAGTTTATAACATGGCTGCTTCCGTGCAAGATGTAAATATCACAGAGGAAACCCGTTAAAAACTAGTGAAAAACAAATATTGAACGTGTTTTACTAGTTTTGTGAAAAATACCCGTCTTTAGCAATTGAGCACGTTAATTTGCGTGCAGAATTAATCGGTGTTCCATCGCTGCTCAAAGTGAAGTTGTGAAAAAGTAAGAAGTCAATTCTGAAAGGTGAATGCGATGAATTTGTTAAAAGTGTATTCGTCACAAGGTGTACGAGGGTGGTTCAATGAGTAATGCAACATTTTTTTTCTGAAACAGGGGTTGTTTTATTCAGCATTCAAATACAACAAGTTATTCCCCAATCTCTTAGCTACACAACATTATTTTTCAACGTAATCTCCGTTCAATGCTACGGCTTTACGTCACCTTGAAATGAGAGCCTGTATGCCTGAACGGTACCACTCCACTGGTCGATGTCGGAGCCAACGTCGCACTGCATCAATAACTTCATCATCCACGTAGCGCGTCCCACGGATTGCGTCCTTTATTGGGCCAAACATATGCAAATCCGACGGTGCTAGATCGGGGCTGTAGGGTGGATGCGGAAGAATAGTCAACTGAAGTTTTGTGAGCTTCTCTCGGGCGCGAAGACGTGTGAAGTCTTGCGTTGTCATCGAGAAGAAGTTCGTTAGGATTTTTGTGCCTACGAACACGCTGAAATCGTTTAATTTTCGAAGAGTAGCACAATATACTTCAGAGTTGATCGTTTGACCATGGGGAAGGACATCGAACAGAATAACCCCTTCAGCGTCCTGTAGTCATGAGTTTACCGGCTGAGGGTATGGCTTTCAACTTTTTCTTGGTAGGGGAGTGGGTGTGGCGCCACTCCATTGATTTCCGTTTTGATTCCGGTTCGAAGTGTAAACCCATGCTTCATCGCCGGTGACAATGTTTGACAAAAAAGCTGTCACCATCAGCCTCATAACGAGCAAGCAATTCCGCATAGATGATTCTCCTTTGCTCTTTATGATCTTCGGCTAGACATCGAGGGAACCAGTGGGAACAAACCTTTGAATATTCCAACTGATGAACAATTGTGACAGTACTACCAACAGATACATTAAGTGAGTTGTTTGATTGAGATCCGGTGATCACCTCGAATGAGAGTATTCGTACGCTCCAGCGTTGCACGAGTCACAGCTGTGCATGGCCGCCTAGCACGCGAGAGATCAGACGTTTCGTTTGACCTTGCGGCGATGACGACACACGTTTTGCCCAACGACTCACCGTCTTTTTTTTGTCCACTGACAGATCACCGTAGACATTCTGCAAGCGCCTATGAATATCTGAGATGCCCTGGTTTTCCGCCAAAAGAAACTCAATCACTGCCCATTGTTTGGAACGCACCTCCGTTACAGAGGCCATTTTAAAAGCTCCATATAGCGCTGTCACCTATCGGAATGCCACGAATTGGGAATGTCTGAAAATGTTCCACAAGAAATGTCGGGGTTTTCCAACCAAAATTGACCGAGAAAAAGCATCTGTTGCATTACTTATTGAACTCTCCTCGTAACTGTTGGTGGCTCGTTTCTGTCAAAGAAGTTTGAAGGAAACGAGCTACCAACAATTACAAAAGTGCTACAAGCAGTAAACAATGATCCCGATTTGCCGAGCTTTAGAAAACCGAGCTTCCACACAATTCTTCGCGATGTTAGTTTTGAATTTGTGATCAGCAACAGATAAAAGATCATTGCTGAGGCGCTGGAGTTATCAAAGGAAATTTCCGAAGTGGAAGGCGATTAAGGGATTCGTCCGTTGTCAGATTCCATTGAGGTACGTAAAGTGCTTTTTTTTTTCAATTGCATGCCAGTATAACTTTCAAATCATTGCCAATGTGGCTACACGCAGTTATTTAGCACTATTATTCCGCAGAAAGACCCGTACCTTAATTTTTAATTTATAAATTAGGTAGGCTATGTGAAGAATTAAGTATTTGAGTAATTGTTGCAAGCATTCAGTCACTTTTTAACGCACATAAGGAAAAATATATTACACAATATCCACACCTTTGAATTTAATCTTAATGTAAAAATGCTACCACATAAGGTAATCAAACATCGAACACGGCGAAGCCAAGCTTTCCATAGAATTTTTGACAGAGTACATGTTCGCCTCCTCATGGCACTACTTTCGTATTCCAAGGCACTCAGACTTGAAGCTTTACATTACATAGATAAATATATCCACAGAATCGTGTGCCACTAAACTGGAAATCCTGTTAAGAGGTACGAGATAGCGTGTAACTTCAGAATGTGTGTTCTTGCACGTTTAAAGCTGTAACAGTGGGGAGGAGGGGGAACAGTTTGTGCGTTCAATAGCCCCCAGGCCCTCTTTCTCCAACTTCTATTTCCGTCGCACCAATTGCTCTCTAAGACATCCACCATTTCTGTGGAGAAAAGAAGCGAACTGAGAGAAGCTTGATACAGGAAGGCTCTGAAGTTCGAGTTAGTTAACTAAACCTCAGTATTGGTTCTCTTGTAGTGAGAGAAAGTGCCAGTAGGAACTTCTTTACCCAATGCGTTACTTCAGATCTCGTGTAAAATGTAATTGATAATTTCTCTGCTACCTAGAATTTTCGACAGGGGAATTCAGGTAAATGCAACGGTACACATAATCCAAAATAAGCATTTTAACTTTCTTTCATGTAATAGTAGGTATTACATTCCACTACCGAGCGGGATGGCTCAGGCGGTTTCGTCTATAGCCCGCATTAGGGAGGCTCGGGTTCGATTCTCATGGCCGACCTACCTGACCCGTGGGTTTTTCGGGGGTTTTCCCAGGTCGCTAGGTGAACGTTGGGTAGGTTACATCCCCTGAATTTCCTGTCCCTCCATTTCATATCATACCTCATCTGGTAGTCTCTTTCAAGTTCGGTGGGTGTCTCGGCGGTGCATGGCAGGATGATATGCTCCTCCGGTAGGTCGGTTGTATGCCTCAGCTCCTCTGCTGGGACCATTGTGGGACCATCAGCCAGGGACCTTTGGGGCTCGGACCGCCTGCCTGGGACAATTAGGGCTCGGCTCCTGGGCTCGTTGCAGTCCCGCTGCAGGGGAGCGAGCTCTTTGTCCTGGCCTGTCGGGGTAAGTCTCTATCCAAGTAAACTGTAGGGACCCTGCCCTCTGTACTGTCGTGGCTCCTTGGGTCGGCCGCCCTCTGTCTCCTTCGCCTCATCCTTCCTCCCGGAGGTGGGGCATAGGAACAATGGGCCCAGCATGGAGGCCTACGTAGCGAATCCCCTCCGTAATGAAATCCCAATCCCAATTACATTCCACTGGAAATACATGTATTGAATAAACCACTGAATAAAACAGTCATTTTAGGAAAAGCTCCGTGTGGGTGGATTGTTCTCTCTCACTCATCCTCTCTCTCTCTCTCTCTCTCTCTCTCTCTCTCTCTCTCTCTCTCTCTCTCTCTCTCTCTCTCTCTCTCTCTCTCTCTCTCTCTCTCTCTCTCTCTCTGTTTTAATTAATGTCTTCCAACGTTAAGTCATATCGGCCGATGAATGAAATGATGTTCAAATGAGTACAGGGTACTTAGAGCTTAAAGTTACCAGACATTCATCCTTCCGGATAAGAGAAAACCTCCAATGTTAAGTCATACCGGACTATGAATGAAATGATGTTCAAATGAATCCAGGGTCCAAAGCGAAGAATTAAAAGAATATCATAAACCCCAAACTACACTTTGCATGCGACATGTTTCAATATTTCAAATTTTCACAACAATAACTAACACTTTTATTAAAATACCATAAATTAATGGTATAAAGTCTGCGAATAGCCTGTGAAATCCTCTTCATTTCGTGTAAGCTTTATATAATTTTATAAAACTGTTGGAGACAGAAAAAACATGTATTACACATTAAAAAATGACAGTCTTGAAAAATTCAGCCTAGCTATCTCGGATATCTTGGATACAATAATGCTAAGGAAAAGTTATTTGAACTACATTGTGTTTTAAAACAAGTAATATTTTATAAAGCAAACGCGTGTCTATTTTTAATTGCCTGTTGCTAGAAATTATGTAAAGCCCTCCCCAATGAAGAGGTCATCATAGGCATTCCCAGAACCTTCAAGGAATATATTTTATTCACCAAATAAATACTTTATATATATATATATATATATATATATATATATATATATATATATATATATATATATATATATATTACATTTTAATCAAAACTGCTTTAAGAATTATTTAGAAAATCAAAATCACGGCTTTGGCCATGAAGTATGCTACACAGTAACTTTTATTTACTAATGGATAAATTTGTTTGTACATTTTGTGAACTAAAGTGCGACAAATCACGGTCTCGCACCAGCCGTTCTGACGACATGATCCAGCGAGTGGAGAATGTTGTTTTGGAGGATCACCGATTGACCGTTTTCAGATCTTCATGCAGGATATGCAGGATTGTGTGCACAGATCCCACGGAAATACCAATTTTGGAGGCGATGTCTGCAACAGTCTTGATTTGTTGTCACACGATGTTCTGCCTTCATTGAACTGTCGCAGCCAGGAACGTACATTAGGCACATCCATTGTACCATCACCACATGCCTCACTAAACTGGCGATGAATTTCAATAGTGTCACGCCACGAAAATGGAGAAAACTTTAAAACTTCCCCATTTTAAGTATCAAAACAGTCCTTACTGCTGGCACTAGAGTTCTGTGCACTGTACAATGCTGCCATTTCTGTCACGCATACACAAAAGTTCCACATGTATTTTTTAAAAAGATAACAGAAGTTCCTATCTAGTCCCAGTCCTGAAAAAAAAATAGGAGGTGTTTTAACTTGAACGCACCTCGTGACATGTGTTGCTTGAAATCACGAGACATAACTCGGTGCTAAAGACTAGATATTTACTCGATTTGTACGGAGTGGACCGATTAGGGTGGAGTAATTTTCTTAAATATTCTAGTGTCACATATTTGGTTTTTGTTTTTTTTTTTTTTAAGAGGTGCTGTTCACAAACACATAATTGCACACACACGCAGAAGGCGGTGCCAGTGAAGCCGGAGAGACGTACAGAAGTGCATAACAATTGGATAGGTTGTCAACCGTTGCATCACCCAAGGAAGAATGATTAAGCAATCCTAGCGGCCTGGGAGCCAAGAAAGAAGGTTTACAGAATTCATCAGTAAACAACCACCAGAACTACCACGCAGACAACCAAAAAATGACAAGAGAGTGAAATGAGGAAAGGAGGGAAATGAATCCGTAGGTTAGAGAAACCACTGTAGCATTCATCAAGGGAGAAAATCTGAAGTTCGAGTGGTCAGTAAACGGGTATCGAAACAGAGACTTTTCTGACGCAAGTCTCATACTTCATTGCTGCGATACCTCACAAAATTTTTGAAATAAAAAGATTAAAAGTATTGAAAAAAGCTATATGACGTAAACTATAGTATCGTTTATCCGTCACTATAAGAAAAAATACATCATTACGCTATACTTTTTTACTGAAAGTAGGGCTTTTACTGTAAGAGAGGAATAATATCTACAAAAAATCGAATTATCTCACCAGAGTCAATATAACAAGTCAAGCAGAAGAATTAAGTTAAAATTTTGAGACAAAAACGCATTATTCTTCAGAATGTCAGAGGCATTATACTATAATGTCTTTAACTGTCGATTACCTCGTAGATGGCTTAGTCCGATGTTCAATGTTTCTTTAGTCACCTCGTGCCTAGTTAAAACTTCTGCTTTCTTTGCCTTATACCCATATGCCTTCTTTTTAAAACGGCTTTGAACTTCGTATATTTACTAATATCTACTCAGGATTTAATCGAAAATGTACATCTCTACATCAAATACTTCGACCACAACTAGTAGTTTAGTTGTGGTTAGGACCCAGCACAAGAAGACAAGCTAGAGGAATGTGTTACCTAATCACTTTTGCTGTCCCAATGGAGTTCGTGCTCGCCTTCCCAGTCTCTCCCACTTCCCTAAGGATTTCTTTATTGTTTTCCCTTCGATGGTCATATGGGTTTTTCCTAAAGGCCACAAAAAAAACCGCTAAGTATGACGAGGATGCTATACTATGTCCAACGAGAGAATAAAGAACCGAATCATTCCGCGTCCATATGGGTTAGGAATGACAATACTGTTACCGCTTCGTTAAGTATAATATTAATATGTATTAATAATATGAATATGCATTTTCAACAAAAAAAAACGTATTTGTTCAAGCCAACCGCTTAATCGCTTCGTTAAGTATAACATTAATATAAATTTTCGACATTAAATTCACATTTTTCAAGCTAAGTATCACGTAGCACACTATTAATATCCATGAAAATTAACCGCTACTTACGTATTTTTCGTACTCTTTAGCACGAGACTTGATCATTTCCAGCAATTTCGCCTAAACATGACCTCGTGGAAAACTAAATTTTTACTCCGTAGTCATGCTATGATGTCACTTGTTGTTTGGTATGCGTTCTAACCTCACACTGTGGTAGGGGGCATTTTCCATCACAGTAACGCTATTCGGTTGTAATTTTGGGAATTGGTGAACTTTTCGGCGGATTGCTGACCTTACAAATCCATCATGGAGAACATCCGACACTGATCTGGTACGTGGTCTCTTCTTGCCGGGAGTTGAAACTTCACCGAATCTGGCTTTTTGCTTGCGTGTACTATAAATGCTGGAAACCGACACACCGGTAAACTCAAATGTTAACTTCGCCACTTCATCGATAGCATGCTTTAGAAATGTTTCACGGAACTTGATAAATACATTAAATATTATATTTTCACCACTTCGTAAAGGATTTCCGCGCGCATGTTTAACAGTACTCGCCATTCCGCCATGATTCAGAACTGCATACGCCTGTCAGCTTCAATATGCGCGCAGCGTGATTTAATTTACTAAATGGCAAAGCGAGAAGGCGTATCAGAAAAAATTCGCAACACAGAGATGTTTACCAGAGTTTATAGCCCATACACGGTGAGTCCAGTGTATGTATACTCTGTTCAGATACAATCATGTCTTCTGGACAGCAATGTGTCATACATCGGCAGGCGCGAGAAATAATATTATATAGACACACGCAGCTTCCAATCGCCCTATTTGTGTTTCGTAACTTACTGTACGTCAACTTACTAATATTTCACTATTCTAATCGATCAGATAAGACCCGATAAGGAACAATCGCAGCGCTGGTCACCTGAAGGTGAACACGCCTCAACGCTCTGTGGAGTAATAATTACAAACTAACCGAAGTATCTATTAGTATAGGTTTTTTGTGGTTAAAATATGCATAGTACGGCCGCGCCGTGGCTGAGTGGTTAGACCACTTGGCTCTCACCAAGGCGGCCCGGGTTCGATCCCAAGCAACCGCAAAGTGAGAGTTGTGGTGGACAACACGGCGCTGGGACGGGTTTTCTCCGGGACCTCCGGTTTCCCCCGCCATCTTATTCCAACGGCGCTCCATCTTCATCTCATGTACCATCAGGGTCACAGCCTGCGGTGCCGTATGTAGTAAAAGCGGGCGTTAAACACTACACATTTCATTTCATTATGCTTAGTACGCACTTGTGCACTTTAGCAAAACGAACTCAAGACTCCACACCTCAGTAGAAGTACTTTTTCAACGGACTATTTACACGGCGGAAGCATTGTAGAAATTGTGAAGAAGACGCGCTACGATCAAAAGTCACGTTTGTTTTGTTTACATCTACTTTATTCTCCCGCTGCAAGCAGTATACGAGGCGTGTCCGTAACATAAGGTCTTCAATTTTATTTAATATAGAAAACGTGTTTATTGTCAATGAATGTTACATTGATGGAAAGGCGAAACTTATAGCTATTTTTCAACGTAATCACCATTGCGATCGATGCACTTTTGGATGCACTGTGGCAGTTTCTGTATACCCACGTCGTAGCACTCTCCCGCCAAGTTACGCAGGTAGCACTCAACCTCGTTTTTCAAATCATCGTCGGTCTGGAAATGTGTTCCACCCAGATGTGACTTCAACTCAGGAAACAGATGATAATCACTAGGTGCTAAGTTTGGAATGTCGGGGAATGGGTGAGGATGTCCCATCCGAACAGGGCCAGGAGACCCACCTCGCACACACCTTGCGATAATCCAAATGTTCGGTCAAAATCTTGTCAATCGTACGTAGTCTTACTGACTTCGGGGATAAGTTCGCACAGCTCGCGTACCGTCACACGCCGATCTCTAAGCATTTCTTGCTCCACTTTTGCAATTGTTTGGGCTGAAACCGAAGGCCGACCAGAACGCTGTTCGTCATGGACGTCTGTACATCCGTCTTTGACTCTGTGACCCACTTTCGCAGGTTTTTGACGTTCATACACTGTGGCCTATAGACTTCACATAACTGATGATGAATTTCAGTGGGGTTAGTGCCCTTTGCACTCAAAAAAACGGATCACTGCGCGCAACTCGCATTTGGCGGCGGAAGTGATAGGAAGCTCCATCGCAAACGGCTGCCCAGCCAAGACTAATGGTTGCAACGGGTTCCTTGTGGTGGGGATTTGAAGGGGTGAAACCAAGCTACACGGCAGTGTTGCCGCATCTCGCGTAATAGCGGTCCTCACGGCTCCAGTGCCTTGGAGACCTTATTTTACGGACACGCCTTGTAGATTCGTTTAGAGTACGCAAATGTCACACAACTCACCCATGCATAATACCTGTCACTACAGTTACTGCTACAAATATTAGATCTGGCAGTATGAGTGACTCACATGCACTCATTTCCTAGTAAACAGATCCGCTAACAGAGCAGATAAACAGTTCAAACCCCTTCATTCGTCTCTTGCCTTCTTGTCGTGGGTATACAGTACTTGTGATTTCTCTGAAAAAACGTTACAATCACTTCCTAGCAAATATTCGTAATACTTTTGATCTGCAACATAAATATTCTTTGTCATTAATTGCAGATGACCTTTGCGGCAACTAAGATCAGCAATTCGAGCGTCTTCTCGAATTTCTTCAGGTATAAAATTTTCGACGCCTAAATTACTCATTTTGACATACATAAAGTTTACCATTTGCTACTTTTGCATCACCAAGTTAAGATTCTTCGCTAGTCAAAGGCTCCAATGTCATCTTACACCTAGTAAAAACATCGGTTTTAAATCTTTAGTAAAACAATGTTTAATATTTTTCTAATTCATAATTCAAGTCCACTTTTTCTTAGGTAACGGATAAAATTACATATGGCACTAGCGAGTTTTGATGTTTATCACTCGGCGCTAACGCCTCCGGCGTTAACTTTTTCACTCGCTAATAGACATCAACTTCTGGACATGCAAATGTATTGTTTGTTCGATACCTACCTGTGGACATGCTGCGGAGCACCTGAAATTTGGTTCACCTGGAAATAACTCATGTAGTAATGGAACTCTGGGATGCGGTACACAGTTTTTGTAGCTAGCGTGTGTGTGTGATGTTTGCACCCACAAAGCAATTCTCTTGTATTTGCATGACAGAGTTGACACA
The DNA here is from genome assembly GCA_030765055.1 of Mantis religiosa. Taxonomy (NCBI): domain Eukaryota; kingdom Metazoa; phylum Arthropoda; class Insecta; order Mantodea; family Mantidae; genus Mantis; species Mantis religiosa. The sequence goes on from CM060959.1 coordinate 81,911,123, forward strand.
AGCTTGGACTAACGCGGCGCAATTTAAATCTCTTTCTACATACAAACAAGCACAAGGAGGTTTATTGAAAAGAATTAGATGCTGGATTTATCTTGCGCTTTGTTCCGCTTGTAGTTTATCCTTTCTGTTTCCACAGCATTTTAATTTGCAATCACTTATTGGTCTCTCAAACATAATCTTCATGAAAATTTACACGGTTAAGTTATTGCTAAGGCTTTGACAAGAATCGAATAAAATTAAAAATGGGAAAACTCAAAACTAACTATTTTTAAGCGAACTGAGGTCATACTTAGTAACAGATTTTTGAGTGACGACATAACAGAATGGATAAAATGTACGCAGGATGTTTAGAAACAACACCGAACGAACATATAGAAGTAGTTGCTCAGCTTCTATGTGACACATATAGATAGCTTTTAGCACCAATATAGTCGCATAAAAACGCTCCAAAATGAGTGGATTAGGCAGTTACAGGAATAACGCCGTGTGCCTCACGCTATCGAAGTTCGCAGGTAGGTAACAAAGCGTGCCGCCTGCTGTAGCTGTTTGTAAACATACCATCAGTCTCCACGGTAGCTTGCTACTATTAAAAAATGTCTGATGAAACCGCAATAATGAAGCTATTCTTTAGTTATTGTTTATGGGTATTTAACGTGTTCCAACATTCCGTTATAACAGTCGATGACTGTAAATAATCTGATGGACATATGCAACTTAAACCTTTAAGTGGGAAGTTAATGTTAGTGAGATTGAGGATGGAAGCATTAAATGGTAAAAAGAACAGAGAACAATATCAAAGAATTATAGATTAAGTTAACCAAAACTAAGTGCCTTATGAAATGAGACAAGCATTTTATTTCTGTTTAATAATACTAAATAAAGCATGTGTAACTTAAAAGGAAGCTGTTGATTTTACAGTAACTAGTTGAAAGTACTGTACAATTAAGATCATAGCAAAATGAGCAACCTTGGAACTGTGCGAGTCATTATCGACTTTTCCACAAGCATCTGTCCTTTGTCCCATTACCTGAAAGTGAGGCTAGGGTCACTGATAAAGAGCAAAGAGCAATGCTTTTGTTTTCGTGGCCGATGCGTCTCAATAACAACTTCTGAGGCTCGCACACCAGTGGTTCCTGCGCTCCCTAATCACAAAATAATATAATATTTAATGCTGTATAAAATTATACCTAAGAGAATTTTGAATCTGCGACACCGAAATTTGGACTAGTTAAGTTATAAACTACGAAAGGGCTATATTCGTTAGGTATCGCTTCGAAACAACCTGTATATGTGCATTAAAGCGAAAACTGCCATCTAACCGATTGTCATTTGGTCGTCGTCCCCCCATCCCACCCAATTCCTTATGGCAGTATCTCTTTAATGCAGAATACACATTTTACTGGTACTGTATCCTGCAATCCTTGGTTTGATGGATTAGTAAATCCTACAACTCCTCAGACCGCTCGACTATAAATCCAGATATGTAATTATTCAAACTGGTTCAAATAATGATATACTCTGACAACTTCATGATGATTTCGTTCATATATTACAGATTATTAAACCTGTCCTAGACATTTACTGCTAGACATCTCACTGTTTTTATTTTAAACCCGTAAATTTATTGTCCTTCAGAAACTACCTAAGACTTAAATGGTCACAATTTCTAGTTCTAAAAAGGGACACCTCTGACCTCCAAAGCTCGAAACCGCAGAAAGCATGCTTAGAATAAAAACCGATCATGAATAAAACAGTGCCCCATCTCATTTACATGCAAAATACATTCTGCATCAGTGACATTTAATAGAGAGAAGAAGTAACAAGATGTTACTACCACAGGAGGGAAATTAGACGTAATTCAATGACGTTAGGGTGTAGATACATTTGCAATCAACAGTGCTAAAAGCCCTCTGATTAAGGTCTTTGTAATAGCGCAAAACACACAGAGAAGATGGCCCAACTGCCCCGTCTTTGGCGTAAGCAGATATCTCTTCGTGCATTAGGACAGTTGCAGAACGCCAAGGGGAAACTTCGACTAAATGAACTTCACTTTGCTCCTCTTGATTTTCAGCAAAGCGGTGTGATGAGAGGCACTTCCAAGGACTAAATTAGCGAGTGTATTCCATATAAGAAAACAACAGTGTAAAGAGCGAAAAGATATAATGTTTTTAAATTTAGTTACAGATTCTTTATTTTCGAAGAAATAAACTCAAGCCTCTTTATGCTGTTATTGCCTAACGCTACGGAGTAAACTGTAAACTGATGTGACAGAATATGCCAACACGAGGTCACGTAATCTTTCATTGCCATTTGTTCATTTCTTATTACTATTGTGGTTATTGTTATTTTTTGTTTGTGGTTATTATTATTATTATTATTATTATTATTATTATTATTATTATTATTATTATTATTATTATTATTATTATTATTATTATTATTATTATTATTATTATTATTATTATTATTATTATTATTATTATTATTATTATTATCATCATCATCATCATCATCATTATTATCATTATTATTACCATTTTGGTCTTCTTCCGTGTAATAGTGGTTACCCTGGCTACTTCCATTTCCAAAACTGAGTTTAACGCAGCAGAAAGCGGTGAATATTTTTCGATGTAAATGTCATTAGGGTTTTAGTTAATTGATGCAAATTAATCATTTCTCCACACTAGCCGTATATGGGCTAAGGTTTTTGATAGAGTCAACATGAAAAATTCAATGCCATGGCCGGGATTTGAACCACGGATCTCCTGGTTTCCGTCCAGTCGCTCTTAACCTTTGAGCTACCATGGCTGACGTGTCGTCCTGGCATTAAATTCTCCAGTTGACTCGTAATTTTCCCGGTAGACCACTAGGGGCTCTCGCATCCGAGATACGCCGTTTGTGGCATTGAATTTTTCATGTTGACTCTATATATCATTAGGATTGCTTCCCGAGGAAGAAAGTTACAATGTTGAGCAAGGTCCACCCAGAGACCGAAGACTCCCCTCTAAATACCCGGGAACGCCTGAGACTAACTCCGGGAGTCTTTCCAGTAGGGAAATACCTTGAGTCTAAAAAGCCCCACTCCATTAGAGGGTGGAAATGGATACCCCACTTCAGTGGGTCATCCCATCCGAGAAGACTGCCGAAGAACCTTGTTGGAGGCGCTGGTGATCTAGCTCTTAAGTTACAAGCATTGCAGGCTAGTACCCAGGATTCTTTTAAGCATCTCTCAACCCCATGCCACACCGAGACCTACAGAGTTCGAACAACCCCCAATCAAGGAGGGGCTCGAATGTTCGACCCGATGTACTTCTGATGACGTCAGAAGTTTTTTTTTTTTTTTGGAAGGGGGGAAATCTTTTTAAAGACGTCTAAGGTAAGTTGGATTTCCACCAACTAAAAACCCCGAACCTACATCTAGAGGTTCTTCTTGGAACCACCCAGACGGCACTACTTCAAGAAGAAGATGATTCAACATGTTAGTTGAGGTCAAGTTCGGTCATCATATACTTTCAGGTGCCGTCGTGGTCTCGGCGTTTGCGTGACAAGACGTTATACGCCAGCCGACTAATGGTCTTCCAGTTGGAAGCGGAGGCGAGCATGGAAGGTATCATTCCTTGCGGCGTGAAGGATCCCAGCTTGAGCTCGACTTCCTGTCGGAGACATTGTCAGTGGAGACTTAAAAAAGGTGTGTTCCACGGTGTCAGCTTTACCGCAGTAAATGCATTCACCTGTCGGACTGAGACCAAAACGGTAGAGATATGCGTGGAAACAGCCGTGTCCGGTAAGGAGTTGCGTGAGGTGAGTGCAGCGTCCGCACCGCGGCAGCTGAAGAGGTCGGAATCCCTCCCCTACGGGAGAAGAAAGGTACAGTCGTTGTAATGTTTATTTGCATATATGATCCTCTGACGTGCACCTTCAGAAAACGAGGGATGATTTAAAGGAATACTAAAGGGAGCCAGAACTAACAGCAGAAGGCAAGATACAAACTGAATCTCTCCGGTGGCGACTCGCATAACCGCCTCCCCTCCCCCTTCAGGCACTCACCATTCAGAAGACTAGGATTTAAAGCAAATTTCCTGCCATGGACGGTGATATCTCCATCGACAGCCTATAACATTCAACCAGGAAGTTTGGGAGATGTAATTACCCTTCCTAGTGATACAGAACCCCCCCCCCCGGAAAGCCCCATGGATAAGGAAGGCCGGCCAAGGGGAATCAAACCCATGACCACTCGAAAGCGGGCTACAGACCCTACCCCCTGAGTCATCCCTCTCGGTTATTTCTAAAAGAATCTCGTACTTAGAAGGAGAGGTCGTTCTTGGCTACTTCATCGTTTCTCTGCATAGGCGGTGGCTAATCACCTGCCACAAGAGGCGAGTAGTGCCGGAATCAACTACAGAAACGTCGTAATACTCCAACGGCTGAATGATTACTATTACAACTAACCAATTTAACAACTGCTGTTTCATATAATCATTATGTATGCAGACACTAAGTTGTTAAGTTCAGTGTGATGCCTTTATTAATTTCACATCACAGTATTTAATTAATTCTCAAAAGGCTGATTTATCCCCCAGGATTCTTGTGGTTCACTCATGCTTAGTGATTAAAAGATTCGTCAATTCTCTTTTACACAGAACTGCACATTCTCTTTACCATATAAAATAATTGTTTTTGTACGAAATTAAGCTCAAGGATATTCTTGGTGTTTCTATCTCATCAAACATTGTACTTTAATTGTTTTATGTGTCTGTATGTGTTTACTTTAATGGCATATAAACAAATGCTGTTAATTTTAAATCCAATATAATGGTAAATTACTATATATGACTTGAGGTAAGAGAAGAACCACAAAAACTGTGGGCCACAGGACCTCATGCGAGTGCCTGATACTTCATGAAAGAAATAACTGTCCCACTACCGGAGCTCACAAAGAAGAGGGTGAACGACCCCTCAAAACAGCCAGCACTTTAATGTCAACGGGAGTACTCTTTTCTTGGTACAAGCATCCACGCCATTTGTTCAGCACCACTGCACGCCACGAAATCTAGAAGCACTTCTGAAATATGAAAAAGAAACGATTTGATACGTAAATGAGGAAAATGAATTCTTGTCAGATGTGAAAGCACTCTAGGATTCACCTGGTAAAAACACAATGATCCTAAGTGGGAGGTAAAAGAGAATCGAGCCTGAGACCTCCCAAACGGATTGGACTGGATTACGGTACGGAGGGGTTTCGGCACTGAGACCAGTTTTAATCTATCCCTCGTAGCCATGGTCGTTAGAACGTATGTCTCTAGCGTTCCACCGCGTAAAGTGTCGCGGGTTCGAGTCCCGCCCTGGGCATGGGTGTTTATGTGTATAGTGTATGAGTGTGAAACTGCAGAAAACAGATAGGTAATTAAACGGAAACAATAAAAAACGGTTAAATAAGGATATATAAGGATATGTATTTACATAGATATATATTTAAAAAAAAAATAAAAAAATCTATTGTACCTATGTCCCAAATGGGGCAACCCAGGGAGGAAGGATGAGGTAGAAGAGACAGAGGGCGGCCGTCCCGAGGAGCCTCGACAGTACACAGGGAAGGGCCTTACACTTTACCAGTTGGAAACTCCCTGGCAGGCCAGCACAACCGGCAGCTCGCGCGACTGCGGTTCGAAAAGGGCCCCACTAGATCGGCTCGGACGCCGCAGACCATCCTACTGGAGGAGGAAGTGTTTAAGAAGAGCATATCATCCTGCCATGCAGCACTGAGACACCTGCCTGCCTACACTTCTGCAATAAAAGAGACTACCAGATAATAGATGATGTGAAATGATAATGGAGATGAAATGGAGAGACAGGAAATTCGGGGGATGTAGTTAATCTATCTAGCATTCACACGGCGAACCGGGAAAACCATCAAAAAAATACATGGGACAGGTAGATCGGCCATGGGAATCTAACCCTGACCTGCCGAATGCAGGCCAGAGACTTACCGCGAAGCCATGGTAAAGTTAAAATTCGATTTTCTGCATTTATTCATCCCACTGTGTTTTGAAGCAGAGCAACTGGTTTTGTTATGGACACATGTGAAACGTTGTTGGCAATAAGCAGGCTGTGTGTGTGTCAAGTGTGTTGTGCATATAATCTTATCTCGTTTGTAGATACAGCAGCATATGCTGTGGAACCTTTTAACGGTAAAATATCACTGACGTCAAAACATCCAAAACGCGAGCTCCGCAGTTGTTGGGAACATAAACATACTCCATGCTTCAAATATAACTTTATAGTGTCTTATTGTGTCTTGGTATTGCAGTTGTTTCGCGCTCTTAGCAGATATATCATTGTTCACATCCTTCTTGAAAAATTTTGTAACACTGAAATTCCTTTAATAATGTCAGCATTTGTATTCTTTGATGTAATAATAAAATAATAACTACTTAGCATAATAAAACATACTGTAAATGGTCAGTTGCAGAAACAACTTTTGGTTTATGACTGGGAAATCGATCACTTTAGTATTAAGGTAGGCGCGGGTGAATCGGATCAATATTTTGAAAATCTTTCAAAATAAAATTCAATCCCCCTCCTTACCTTAATCCGCTTCGCCCGCTTTTGCAGCTGTATTTATTTTTACCCCTTGGCAGCACTGATAAAGTAACTATCATATCAAGGAGGATTATTGATGTAAGAAAGTCCGTATTTTCTTATTGTACCAGTTTCTGGAGCGATTTCAATGCGCATTCGTTATAATTGTTCGTTTAAGTTCTTAAGTGAACTTAAAAAATAACAAAATGCCAGAAATGGAGCAATTACATACCTCCTTTCCGGAAAAGAAGCTCAATTTCTCATTTAGACTGAAGAAACACAATCGTATTACATACTTAACTGTCTCAGGTAGAAAGAGTGAAAATGCTAGTATTTGTGAACAAAAATTTATAAAAGTGAACCGTTTTGCTTTAAATGTCTAATGTAGACATTAAAAATAACCACACTATAGTTTTAATTTAGTTTTAATTTTGTTGGCATTACACAGTTCTACCAATATTCTTTTTGTTTTAAAACTAGAATTAGAAATGATGGCATCGGAGTATCTGGTATCGTGGAAAATATCGTGTATCGGTATCGGGTATCGAGTATCGAAAAACTGGTATCGATCCATTGCTAGTTTATGTTCAAAATCATATATAGGTACTTACATTTTAGAATACCCTATATCATCTCCTTGACCCCTTCTTTACCTTCATACTTTTAGGAATTGTATTTACCCAATCTTTCACAACTGAAGGTTATCAAAACTTTATTTTACCATGAAAATCTAGTGATTTCAATTAAAATGCCAAAATTGTATACATATTTACGTAAAACCTGAATAGCCAGGCAGTGTTCCTCTTTCGAACAAAAATGTTATATAATCTTATATAACTGATAAGCTTTAAATAGAGGAAAGCTGTACATTTTATTTCAAGCAGATTTCTGTTGGCATAAAGCCATTTCGGAGATATACCTAATAATGGTTTGAATGCTCAATACTTGCCAGTCCTTTAAAATTTTGTCGACATTCAACAGTCTACGCTACTGCACGGAAAATGTGGAATTTTTAAGGCCAGCTCTTAAACATTCGACTATCGCTGAAACGAAACTAAAATAAGTTCTCATAAGAACAGTCTATATACACACTAATAATAGAAGATATGAATATAGCGTATCAGACTTAATAAATTACTCCTTTTGTTTCAGATATTTGGGATGGAAGTTTTAGATGACTCACTCTGTATAGAGGTTGTTTCAAAACGACACCGAACGATTATAGCCGTTTCGTAGTTTATAGCTTAACTAGTCCGAATTTCGGTGTCGCAGCTTCGATGTTCTGTTAGGTATAATTTTATGCAGCATTAAATATTACATGAGTTTGTGACTAGGCAGCGCAGGAACCACTGGCGTGCGGACCTCAAAAGTTGTTATTGTGACGCATCGGCCACGAAAACAAAAACATTACTCCTTGCTTTTTATCAGTGACACTGGCCTACCTTTCAGGTAATGGGGCAAAGGACAGTTACTTGTGCAAAAGTCGACTAATAACTCGGACAGTTGCAAGGTTGCTCTTCAGTGTAAAATTACACATTCCGTCCTAACAGGGAGCATTTTGCGCGTACTTCGCAAATCCAAGCAATATGGAGCGCTATACGAACGCCGAAATGATGGATATGGTTTTGATTGATGGAAGAGCTGAAGGTTTTCATTTTAGCTTTTAGTTTCATTAAAAACGTGTATTGTAAAAATAGTTACATCAATGGTAATATTTATTTGTTTAACTTCAGAGCATTTTGTTATGATTTTAATTGTATAATACTTTCAACCACTAAATGTAAATATCAACAGCTTCATTTACAGTTACAAATGCTTTATTTAGTATTATCAAACACGTGAAATAAAATGCTTGTCTCATTGTATAAGCCATTTAGTTTTGGTTAATTTATCTACAATTCTTTGATGTTTTCTGTTCTGTTTATCATTTAATGCTTCCATCCTCAACCTCAAAAACATTAACTACCCTCTAAAAGGTATAAGTTGCATATGTCCACCAGCTTATTTGTCATCATGGACTGCTATAACGGAATTTTGGAACACGTTAAACACTCATAAGCAATAATTAAGCAATAGTTTCTTTATTGCGGTTTCATAAGCCAAAGAAATTCTTAATAGTAGCAAGCAAGCTACTGCGGAGTATGCCGGTATGTTTACAAACAGTTACAGCACGCGGCACGGTGTGTGACCTATACCTGCGAACTCCGACAGCGTGAGGCAAGCGTCGTTGTTCCTGTCTCTGCCTAATCCACACTCATTCTGGAGCTTTTTTATGCAGCTCTATTGGCGGTAAAACAATCTATATATGTCACATAGAAGCTGAGCAACTACTTCTATATGTTCGTTCGGTGTCGTTTTAACACCCTGTATAGAATAACAACGAAAGAAGGACTCCTAACACCAGTTCCTTCCGGCCGGTATATGCGATCTTCACAACCAGTTGCAGCTGTTTCTTAAGAAAAACCCCACACCAGTAGCAACTGGACTGGACTACACTATGGATGGGATTCATTACGGAGAACTAATCTTGGTCTATTTTACGTATGTCCCCAAGTGGGTTACCACCATGAGGAAGGATGAGGCGAGAGACTATAGAGGGTGGCCGACCCAAGGAGCCAAAACAGTGTAGAGGGCAGGATCCCTACACTTTACCAGTTGGAAACTCCCCGGCAGGCCAGTACAATCGGCATCCCACCCTAATGTGGTCCGGAAACGGCCCCACCAGACCGGAGACCATACTACCGGAGGAGGAAGTTTTACCATGTGCATATCATCCTGACATGCAATGCCGAGATACCCGCCGACAATCCTATCCTGAAAGAGACCACCAAATGAGAGATGATAATGGAGATGAAATGAAGGGACAGAAAATTCGGGAGATGTAATTAACCCACCCAGCATTCGTCCGGGAAACCCCCTTTTTAGGATGGATGGTGCAGGTGGACTATGGGACTCGTACCCGTGCCACCCCAATGTGGGTCCTGAGTCATTCCACTCGTTTCGGGTACCGATACTACCACCGCGATAAGGATATGACTATATACAGCGTTGTACCAACACTTTGGCACATCACAAATCTACCGTGTGCTACCTATTGAATTTCCTGTTGATATAAACTCTAGTACCCGCAATTCTTTAAAGAGAATTGAGTGTGGTATTGACAGATCCCCAAAATTTATCTACGTGACGATTTTGCAACGTCTGCTGTTTTCAATGAGATTAGACTCGACTTTAGTCCAGCACTATCTTTTCCTGCACACAGAATTAATATACAGGTAATGTGTTCCTTCACATGGCTTCCTCTACTGACCATCCCATAGTTTTATTCAATTTCTAAAACCTAACAAGTTATTTTTCAATCCACTTCATATTAACTCAGATAGACGTTTGTACAAATAGTTTCGGCACACATTTCGTTGTACATATAATGTGGATGTAGTAAACTGAACCACTGCAAAAGAGAGGAATGTTTGAAAACGGGTTTCTATATGTTGGTCTTGAAATTCGTACTCTTTCCATGACGTCGGGAGAAACAATTAAATGATAATGCTTCAAAAAGCGACTGAAAATGAAATGTTTAATGTTTAATGTTTAACTTACTACATACGTCACCACAGGCGGTGACATGTAAGGGCGAGGTGTACCGAGAGTCCAAAGACTCCGGCCTCTGTCATCCGGGAGACGATGGAGGACTCCGGGATACTTTCCATAGGACAATATCTGGAGTCTAAAAGTCCCCTCCATCGACAACAATGTCAAGACGGGATGGAAGTGGATACGCCACTAACGCGCGTCAACCCCTAAGGGAAGACTACCGAAAACCTCGCTGGGGCCGCCTGGTGATCTAGCACACCCTCTACTAGCTCTGCAGGCTAGTACCCGGGAATTTTTGGCAACCCTCTGCCTCCTCCGGGCGGTCGAGGCCTGGCGGAGGTATCCGATCTCCCGCGGGTGTCGGGAACACACTGCTCCCTCGAGTCCAACCCAATCCGAACAACTCCCATTCGGCAGGGACTCGAATGTTCGGCCCGAGGTTTCTCTTGGTAACTTCAGAGGTACCACTTGTGTTCAGGGTCCGTAGCACTTGCACCACAGCAGCTGAAGATAGCGGATCCTCACCCCTACGTAAACAGGCGGTGACACCGATGATACATGAGATGAGGAACACCTGTGGAATGAGATAGCGGGAGAAACCGGAGATCCTGGAGAGAACCCGACACAGCACCGTGCTATCCACCACAAATCTCACTTTGAGGTGCCTGTGATTGAGCCCGAGCCACGTTTGTGAGAGTCAAGCTGTCTAACCACTAATCCAAGGCACGGCCCTGTTGAGCTTAGAGTTACCGGACATTTTCAGGATAAGGGAAAACCCCGGAAAACTTTATCCAGATAACTCACACTGGCCGAGATTAGAACTCGGGACCTCTTGAACATGAGGCAGACACGCCATCACCTACACTACCGAGGGGGCATTTCTCTGTGGTAATGTAGATGGCTGGCTATTGAATTTGTTCAGTGTGCAGTGACCAAAACCTGTAAGCTGTTACCTGATGAGAATGAAACAGGAAAGTGCTTGATGCACTTGTTTGCATTGCAATTTCTTGGTCAAGACGTCATTGAAAATTTTACCTTGACATAGCTATTTCAAATATTCCTGGCCAAGCCTTTATACCTAGTTTTTTTGACAATGTTATTATTTTAAAAAGCAGATAAATTTTCTTACCACACCACTCTGCATTGAGTTTACTCAGAATACTTCACTAAAATTATAGGATATATCCCATTTCTACATTATTAAAGGAGTTCACATATTCATCATAAATTCCGAGCAGCTGTGGTTTTGTGGGAATTCACAGCGAACCGCCATCACTTGCTTATTCATCTACATTTCTATGCCCTCATTTAGTGTTGACATATGTTGTATGCGATGCCCTTATCTTGACACTGCTCATGGACCATTTGTATTCACACATGAGATCCCATGAGAAGAGATAAAGTGTGTCACCAAACAAAGTAACCATTAAGCTTACATTGTGTCGAGTAGGTGTGTCGTCTGAGGAACCTGGTCCGGAAATATTTTATGACCGGAAATACAAAATGGATAGAAGCCTCAGCCAGAATTCAAAAGCAGCATCTACTACGTTTTAATATACTCTTTTCATTCCTATGAGAGTACCCAAAGACTCTAAATGCCCAGAAATTGACTTATTTCTTAAATTAAAATACTTGTATAATTCTGGAAACTGTGATACTTCCCATTTTCATTCCTGTTGGAAACATCCAGATAGAAGCTGGTTTTATCTATAGTGCGATCCTTATAAACCTGGACCATTTCAATAGGTCATAACTTTCGAACCAATAATAGGACACCAGTGCAACTTTGGGAGAATATAATAAACAATTGGGAGATTACATTACACTATTTAAATCTCAGAGAAAATGTTGGAAGTGTCCTCCACCAGCATCTATACATATTTTCACTCGTCTCACCATATTCTCTGAAGTTTTACGGAGAGTATCCTCGCCAATGTTACTTATTTCGGTTCGAATGGATTCCTTGAGAACATCAATTGTCCGTGGCCTATTCCACTGTTCTACACACAAAATGTTATGGAAATGAGAATAGCTAATATTGACTAATTCGGGATCACTGAATTCGAAAATGACATTGAAATTTCCAGTTTAGCTCTAGTTTTCAAGTTACAGCCATAGGCTGATATTACATATTTTTCTGCTAAATATTGGATCTCCACGTATAAAATCTTGGCAGCATGCCATAAATCTCACAGCACTGTATAATCACGTGATCATCCATTCTCGCTGCACACGTGTTTATCACGTGATTAATAGAATTTTCGCCTGAAAGTTTTTCAGTTCTTATAAAGTGTTGTAGAAAAGTGGTCATATTCCTCTTGTGTTCCGAAGTGTTTTCATGATACTTTTGTTGTTTTATATAATCATCTCACATTCTATTCTTATAAACAAGTAAAAAAATTCTTCGGAATTGTGTGAATAATCCGAATAACTTTCGTTATGTATGTGGAGTGGTGATCTTCCTAAACATAAGGCTGAAATTCTGGCATCGAGGTTGTAACAATGGAGTTATCTGTACCCCTCTGTGAAAGTGACAACATTTCGAACTAGAAATAACGATTTGAAGCAATTCTTTATAACTGAAGGAGATTTCACGTACGTGACGTTGATTGCCTAATGGATGCATTAAATATGAGGCATATTGGTGATCAGTGGTGACTATTCATTGATGCTTCAAAGACAAGTCTTTAAGCAGTACTTTTACATAACGGAAATAAGTTTCCTTCCATTCCTGTTGCATATTATATCAACACAAAAGAAACGTATATAAATATGAAACATATTTTGATAGGAGTAGATTGTAAGAAATACCAGTGGTAAGTATGCGGTGATTTCAAGGTAGTTGCCAATTTGTTAGGACTGCAAGTCGGCTACACCAAGTATTGTTTCCTGTGCGAATGGGATAACCGTGCCCGAGAGAGCCACCATGTTAGGAACAGTTGGCCCAAAAGACAGCCATTAACACCAGGATTCAAAAATGTTACACATGAAGCATTGATATAGTCAAGCAGAATTTTACTACTCCCACCACGTATAAAATTGGAGCTTATGAAGAATTTTGTAATAGCTTTAGATGTAAATGCTTCTGCATTCACTTACGTGAAAAATTCCCAAGGCTCAGTTATGAAAACGTGAAAGCAGGCGTATTTTGTTAGACCTCAAATCAGAGAACTTTTCAAATATCACCAGTTTGAAACAGTGTTAAGTAATAAAGAGAATGCAGCATTGGAATCCTTTAAAAATGTTTCGAATAATTTTCTGGGAAATTTTAAAGCTGAAAATTTTGTAGAACTTGTAGAAAATCTAATAGACTCGTATAAACACCTGGAAAGAAATATGTCACTAAAAATGCACTTTTTTAATTCCCACCTGAACTTCTTCCCTCCAAATTGTGGTGACGTTAGCGATGAACATGGTGAGCGATTTCATCAGGACATTTCAGTGATAGAACAAAGGTACAAAGGGAAATGGAACGCTACTATGTTAGCCGATTGTTGCTGGATGGTGAAAAGGGATGCTCCTGAAACAGAATATCACTGACAGCCCAAAAGGAGTCACCGTTAAGGTAATTTTTTTTCGATGTTTTCATTTTTTCATATTTTGTTGTAACATACATATAATAAGTGATATTATCTTGAAAACAAGAGCTAACCAATCAATTTCAGTATCATTTTCGTGTTCAGTAACCTAAAAAGCATAAGAAAAGCCTATTCATTTTACCGTAACATTCAACTTTTCAAAATTTTTAGAACAGTGTTCTTGTACACTCTATTTTTAGATACCCCCACAAGAAAAAATCCAGTGAGGTTAGGTCAGGGGATCTAGGATGCCACTGACCATTTGAGATTATTCGATTATCAAGGAAACTGGTTACAAGTTCCATGGTGTCATTAGATGTATGGCACGTTGCTCCATCTTGCTGGAAATAACCTTCTCTCAATTCGATATCATCTCCGTAAAACTTCAGATAATATGGTGAGACGAGTGCAAACATGTATAGATGCTGGTGGAGGACACTTCCAACATTTTCTCTGAGATGTAAATAGTGTAATGTAATCTCCCAATTGTGTATTATATTCTCCCAAAGTTGTACTTGTGTCCTATTATTGGTTCAAAAGTTATTGAAATGGCTCAGGTTTATATGAATCGCACTATGTCTTCTACTAATGATAAATATTCATCAGAGTGATTTTAATTAAGAAATACTTCTGTAATGCAGGTTATATACTATGTACCTCGTTAGTAGATAGTGGTACATCATGTTTATGATCATACGTCTTTTATAAAACTAAGTCTAGAAACTGTTTATGCGATGGAACCAAACGGAAAGGAAGGTGATTAAATAAACAAGCGCAGAATACGTGAATTGATTGATTCCGATAAAAAGATAGCACTCATTTATGTGGCAATCACCAAGTGGGAATGAATGTCTGCCTTACACAGAAATGCAGAATACATCGAGATGATTTTGTTCTACGAAAAATCTCGAAGGAATTAAATACAAGAAATGTTTTTGCTGACTTCTTTAAGAGCATTACCCAACAGGCGTCACCCAGCCCACTCCGTATTTTTAAGATTAGAAGGGCATTTAAGTGAAACAGACAGCTTAAACACCCCTAATAACAAGGCAAACACCAAGCGTTGGACATCACATAGAATTATAACAAAAATATGTTAAAGTTGGCAACACCTCTTAGAATATTTTTACTTGCAGTACAGTGAAACCTCGCTGACATGGACCTCTTTGACCCGGACGTCCGGTTAATACGGGCCCCCTTTTTTTTTAAAAAAAAAAAGTGTGCTGTTTTCCGTAGTAAATGGAGATTCTTTTACACGCGATAAATTGCTGTTCTCAGTGGGTATATTACTTGAATTCTCTTGCCAGCGGGAGAATTCATTGTACTCGTCCGTCCTCCTTGGATCCAGGTTGGAGGAGAAATTTTGATAAAGTCATGGAAAAAGTTGTGGCCTAGTGTGTGTGTGTGTGTGTGTGTGTGTGTGTGTGTGTGTGTGTGTGTGTGTGTGTGTGTGTGTGTGTGTATGTGTGTGTGTGTGTCATTTTCCAGAAAACAAGATTGAAGAAGAAGAAAAAGTAAGTGTGCAAGAATATTTTATAAACACTTTTAAAAATATCAATGGCTGTTCCGATGTTGATGAGTACATTGGCAATGACGGAAGTTATAAACCGATTACAAAGGCATTATTGCATCATGTAGTATTACTAAAAATGAAAATGAGTATTCAGATTCAGACAGTGTTGATGAACTAGCTGTGGTTATGACCCACACACAAGCAGTAACATAGAGAAATTGATGCTTTATTTCGAGAGTCAAGCCAATACATTGCCAAATGAACTTCCAATGTTAAAGCGGATGCGAGACCGCGCTGCTCGTAAACGATACATTAAATTGAGACAACAGAAGCCCGTTGCCTTTTTTATTACGGACTAGTTTGTAGCTATATTGTATGCAGTACAAATATGTACATGGGCTATTACAGTACATACGGTGTATGTGTTTTTAGCTGAAAGTTTGGCAACAGTAATTTTTAATTCTATTAACGATATTTTGGTGATGTTATAGATGTCTTGTCGTTTTTCCGTCATTCTCTGGATAACCCGGATTTTCGTTAACTCGGATCAGCCTTGGTCCCACTTTAATTTCATTTTTTATTCTTTTCTACCTTCTATGAGCTGTATTTTCTGCGTGCATAATTCGAGCCCAAGTACGTTAACGATCTGAAGAACATCACATAACCATGTAGTGTAATCATTAAAGCACGGACTCGTAAGTAGGAGAGCGGTGGTTCAAATCCATCCAAGGTGTTTTGCACGTTTTCTTCAGCCGTCATTACGGGTAAATGCTTAGGCCTGAAATAGTTTCTTTCCAAATGTGTTTCCCTAATAACCATTTCATCTATCGTCAGGTTCTAAGTTGTGGCAGTAGGAACGACCATTAAAAACCACCGAAAACGTCAATCTTACCACCGAACCTTGTAATAAATATCCACTCCTATTGTTACTTTTTTAATTTGCATCCTCCAACCTTAACACATATCGAGCAATGAAAGAAATAATGCTGAAATGAGCCCAGGGTACATAGAACTTAGAGTTACTAGACATTCATCTAAGAGAAAACCCTGGCAAATAGCCTTATCACCACGACCGAGATTCGAACTAGGGACCTCGTGAACGTGAGGCAGACACACTACCACACGCTACAGAAGTGAACATATTTACTCGTATTAATCTACACCACGTGTAGCTAGACAACACACAACTAAGTAAAATTCAAGTAAATAATTGAGTAATGATATAATACACTCTTTAATCATTCCTTCCTTAAAAAATAATCGTGCTTTTTACAATGCATTTCAAAATGTTTGCAGCAAAATGTCTGATTGGGAATTAGAATAATTTCTGATTTTATTATCTATGCAATAAGCTCTTTTTGTGAATCATTTGTTGAATAATTGGTAGAAAAATATTATGAACGTAACACATCAGATTTTATATTGATTAATACAATCTGTGCAAATTAATTAATAGCTTAAAACTGCAATTTCATTTTGTAGTGAAACTTTTTACTTTTACTTCCTACTTTTCTAATTGACAGATATCACTAAAGGAAATAAGACGGCGTGAGTATTTTAGAAGATAGTATTCTGAACTTCTTAAGGACATTCACTTATTGCCAACATGGGACAGTTCTCAACAAAAGTGACTTCGCTTCAGAAAGCAAAGTTGTACGTGCACTTCGGGAAAGTACGTCAATCTAAAGGAAATGGGGGAAAACCTTTCCCGGCAAAGGAAGAATGACGTCAATGTCCAGTTAAGCTTCAATCCTTTGTATCAGGTGGAGTAAAGTACCTTGTCTTCCTGAGCATCTAACAAGGATAATCCAGCTCATCCATTCTATTCCACCTTTGGTCCACTTCCTTTAGTGCCATTCAAAGCTTAACGGCGTAAACATGAGCCCAAAGTACTTCTTGTAAAGGTTGATTCTTTCTTGCCTTTTTCCTTATTTCTGATTTGGTACAAATCGTTTCTTGACATATTTATTTAGCTATGCAGCGTGCATGTCATGTAATATTTTGGAAACACTCAGTAAGCTTATTTTTGGGCAATTAAATCAAACTATAATAATAATAATAATAATAATAATAATAATAATAATAATAATAATAATAATAATAATAATAATAATAATAATAATAATAATAATAATAATAATAATAATAATAATAATAATAATAATAATAATAATAATAATAATAATAATAATAATAATAATAATAATAATAATAATAATAATAATAATAATAATAATAATAATAATAATAATAATAATAATAATAATAATAATAATAATAATAATAATAATAATAATAATAATAATAATAATAATAATAATAATAATAATAATAATAATAATAATAATAATAATAATAATAATAATAATAATAATAATAATAATAATAATAATAATAATAATAATAATAATAATAATAATAATAATAATAATAATAATAATAATAATAATAATAATAATAATAATAATAATAATAATAATAATAATAATAATAATAATAATAATAATAATAATAATAATAATAATAATAATAATAATAATAATAATAATAATAATAATAATAATAATAATAATAATAATAATAATAATAATAGGATGATATATATTATGTACTATATATTCAACTTATATATAATAATTGTAGTTTATTGCCTAGTTGCTCTGCATGCTCTGCATGTGGTTGCATATCAGCATCACTTGCTTCTCCAAACACAACATTCAAAACAATGTTATGACGATGTTTGAAACTCTCGAGCCATCCATTGGAAGCTCTGATATTGTCTTTGTCTGATTTTCTTGCTGTCTAAAGCTTCAGTCTGAAGCAATGGTCCAGAAATGGGAATTCTTTAGCGCGTGAATTAACAAACCACTCGAACACAGCACAACATAGCTCATCATACTCTGTAGATTTTGTGATACGTTTCATATGACCTACTGTAGCTTTTTGACCACTCATCTTTAATTTTTTTTTTTTTCAAAATGCTATAAATCTGAGTTTTCTCGCCGTTAAACAACGCAGTTAATGGATAGAGTCAACATGAAAAATCCAATGCCATGGCCGGGATTTGAACCACGGATCTCCTGGTTTCCGTCCAGTCGCTCTTACTTAGCCTATATACGGCTAGTGTGGAGAAATGATTAATTTCCATCAATATATAAAACGCAGTTAATTCTTTAGCTGTAAATTTTTGTTTTCGTATTCTTCAATTACCTTAATATTTTCCCTCCAATGATAATGTCTTACCTTTAGAACTCATTTTAAGCATTTGTGTACATATAAAGTATGTTTTTAAAAATCACCAAAGTTGACAGGTTTCTTCCACTCGTACTTGATGACTTGTAACAAGGAAACTGAGAATGAATACACTGCAAAACAGTTGTACCCTTACCATTTTTGTTGGAAGGAAGTTGAGAGAGCTAATGGTTTGTTTCCCCTTTTCTCAAAGGATTACAGTTTATGACTTTAGGGTTCATGGAACTTCGTTGCAGTTGCCCTCGAAATTATTGCACTTTTTTAAATACGTACGTTGTAACCCATTACACATAAAGTAATCCGTTTTAATCAGGTTATTTAGGCAAACGATTCCCGAAAAAATATCTCCGTTTCCGCCTTAAGCAATTTTCCAGCTTGGAGTAAAATTTTGCAAGGGAAATAGCTCCGTTCCGAAATTTACTTTTCGTTGTTCCAGGTTTCCCCATATAACGATTTTACTGTAATAATAATTTGGCTTGGACAAATTTTCTTTCTTCCATATTCTACATTCTACCTACATCTCTTATTATAAGGTAGTATATAATTTTGTAGATTTGTTTTTGGAAGTCTGGTATTAACCAGGTCTAATGATATAACCAATTAGACCTGAAATTGAAATTGATTTTTACTTATGAATGCTCTGTAACTCCTTTGCATTCCAACATCGCATCAGACTGAAAGAGCGCTTAATTCGGCTTAGAGTTCTCTTTATCAGGCTTGAGATCTATGACACGAGACCTTCGGCTTTACTTCCCTAGAAAGCTACGCTAAGGACTTTTACGCCCGTAAAAAATACATCGCCCTCCAAATCTGCATTTGAACCGGCTATGTTGGGAACCACAGGCTAGCATGTTAGTCCCGGAGCACGAAAGCCTACATTTGGACCTGTATCGTATTATACTCTCCATTATTAAATCTACTTTTATTTCTTCTGAAATTATTTCAATATTTACGTGGCCCACTAAAGTGAAAGCTTGTCTTTTACGTAAACATTTCACTTCTGTTGCTTGTATTTTATTCTTAGTTTTTCTAATCTCAAACCATGTCTCTGTCCCATTCATTAACATTGTTTTTGTCATTTTTTATAAAATTTTATTCTAATATCCCAGCTTATTTTATGTGTCAGTGCTCTGTAAATTGTCCCACACACTTTCTTAAGCTTCATTGATCACTTTCTGATTCCACAGTAACGAGATCAGTGATGCGGTAAACAACTATTTTGAGGAACATGATAAATCACTCTCCAGAGATGGTTTAATTAAATTAGAACACCAATATGACAAATATATTGAGAAATAAAGAAAAAAATATATATTTTTTTTAATTGTGAGACATCTTGCTACGAGACAATTTTATTAACGCAGCCCTTGTTTCTTGCGACTGCTCATATGGAACAGTTTTTGGCGGGAAGGGCATAAAAGTAATTAGGAAGCAATTCACATAACCTGAATTCAAAAAGTATTTCTGTTTACCATCTGTTTAGAGCAGGCGGTGGGACTAAAATTAGTTTTCGTTGTTTTAAGCAAGTGCATTTCAAATTGTATTTTTCCCCCATTTCAGTTGTTGTCGAATCTCCCACAGAGAGAAAAGAGAAAACGATTAGAGCAACAGTAGGTGGGGTGCTTCAAGTGGATTTGGAATGAATCGAGGGTGATCGACCGTTCGATCCGTCGTTTCCGCATTCTCCCCAACACAGACCGATGAAAGCGTTGTCGAACGTACCAGCGAGTTTAAAACTGTGACACAAGCATTATGAACTAGGTGTTTATACACCTTTTATTTAAAGTTTCATCGACTTTCTCGCATTCTACCAAACAAGTAGAATATTTGTTGGAGTGCCAAGCGGGATGGCTCAGGCGGCTTCGTCTCTGAGCCGCATTTCGGAGATCCGGGTTCGATTCCTGTGGCCTACCTAGCAGATCCATATGTTTTGTTGGAGGTTTTCCCGAGTCGCAAGGCGAATGCTGGATAAGCTAATTACATCCCGCGTATTTCCTGTCCCTACATTTCATCTCCATTTCATCTTTCATCTGGTGGTCATTTTCAGAGCAGAAGTGTCGGTTTTGGCGTTACATGGCAGGGTAATATGCTCTGAGTGAACCAATTCCTCCTTCAGTAGGATGGTTGCCGGTCTCCAAATCCAGGTCTCGTGGTGTGACTGTTTCCAAATTACAGAAGGGAGGGATGTCCATTGTGCTAGCCTGCCGTGGTAAGTTTCCATCTAAGTAAAATGTAGCGACTCTTCTCTCTGCACTCCTGGCTCCTTAGGACGGCCGTCCTGTGTCTCCTCTCGCCTCTTCCTTCCTCTTGGGGTATTGGTACAATAGATCAACACTGATCGCAGTGCCAAATCTCCTCCATACCGTAATTCAATCAGTATATTCTAAAGAGGCGATTTCAATTCTCATACCTTTATTAGACATTTTTCCAATTTTGTTTTAACTTCTTGAATATGGCTCTAGCAATTTCGATTAATATAATAAATGTTTAAGATATTTATAGGATAAATAAAATGTATGTGTATCTGCACTACACAATAAATATAAATATCTTTAAAACATACGGACGTAATTTGAAGTTTTCAATACTTTTGACGCTTCTGAATTACTGCCTACCTGCAGCTGTTTCTCGCATTATTTTGGAAAGAGCCCTCTTACCGGAACAACCCCTTGGGACACAGGTATAAAACGCCACATGAAGCCTCTATTCCTACTATTTACCTTATCTTACGCGCTGTAGAACCCATCTCTCTCTGCCAGGTCTAAATCTGCGACCTCGGGAACTAGACCGACGCCGTCCTTATTTTATGTGGCGATGTAAACAAAAACACGTGTACGTGTGCGACATCACTGGCTGTTTAAACCGTAAGTTACAGTTCGCATATCACTTTTAAATTGGGTACCTCCGGCCAGGCTGCGGCCGCTCGGAGGGGGTAGAGGGTTGCCTCATAATTCCCGGGTACTAGCCTGCAGAGCTAGTAGAAGGTGTGCTAGATCACCAGGCGGCCCCACCGAGGTTTTCTTCGGTAGTCTCTCCTGCGGGTTTGACGCGCGTAAGTGCGTTTCCACTTCCATCCCGTCTTGACGTTGTTGTCAACGGGGGGGGGGGCTTTTTAAGAAATCAGATATTGCCCTATGGAAAGAGCCCCGGAGTTATCCATCGTTCCCGGAGGCCAGGGTCTTAAGACCTACGGGTCTTGGACTAATTGAGTAGAACCTCTGCACTTATCTAATTCCACATCTAATGCAACATATATAAACATCACCAGCTTATTACAAAAGTAACAATCAAGCAGTAATTATTTGTTATTTTATTTGATAATGTGATAGTAATGTGATAGGCATTGATCAGAGTGCACATTTGGCTTGCACAGTGAAGCAGTATTCTTTGCTTCTGGGTGTCCACAAGTTCCACGTTGGAACGCCAATTTGATGCAAAAATGATGATGGTGGCGATCACAGAAGTCGGCGAGCAATGAGGTTTCTCTCAGGGTATGCGTGGATGTGTGTGAGAAGGAAATTTACACACTGGAATGCCCGTTTCCAAATTATTTATTCACTGATGCTTATTTCAAACCTCGAAATGGAAGCTGCCGACCGAGGGTTACCAATCACGGTTTATAGTGACTGAATGCTAATTATATTTCTCGATATATTTTGATGACCTGACAAATATTCAAGACCGAACAAGTTGACCGCTCTCATAGGCTTCACGTCTGACTCTTCTTGATATCGGCTACACGCCAGATAAATGTTTATGATGTCTTTCTAGCCGCGCACCCGCCTTCATCGGCGACAAGCCGAAGAGTGCTCTGCCCTTCCCCACAACTGCGTGTGTATTTATATATAACTTTCACTCTCCAAATTCCTTTTTAAACAAAGTCCTTTTGTGGCTGTTTTGGTCGCCATTGTAAACGATCCGAAGAATACCCTATTCATGTATGTCAAGTGACAATTCCTTTAGAAACCTTATAAGGACACTGTTCCTTTCATTCATGGCATTGTTATTATACTTTCCCCAACTCACTGACCTTGCCCTGGGTCGTCACAAAGAACCCCCATTCCTTTTACGTCTATCATTATTCTTTAATTCTGGAAAACCGTAATTTCGGTATCAAATGCCCCCATAGATATTATTTTATTATCCCATAATGAAATAATATATATGTCTTGCCCGAATATAACGCAAATTATTAGACCTTTGTCAGCAACTTCCAATTCATTTTACAATTTCTTTTCACAACATTAAATTTTTTTTTCTTACATGACATTTGCTAAAAATTATTCACCGAGTTACATAACAATAGTTCATTTAAAATTTACCAACATTCTGTTCTGCAATTTTCAACTTTTAAATATTACTCGGAAAAGATTTTAATTTACCTCATCTCTCTCTTTCTCCATCTGATCTACTTAAAATTAATTCATATTGTTGTTACACTTGAAACAATTACTAAATATACACTCCCACGTTTAAATCAATGGTACATTAATAAGATTATATTTGTATACAACATTTCTGAGTTCTTCTTCTTGATTCTATATAAATATTCTTTTCAAAAGTCTTTCATTGTTCTGATTTTTTTTTAACTGGTTAATGTTTTTATATACATTTCCGAATACTTCTTTATGACTCTATATAAATATTATTTTCAAAAGTCTTTAAGTGTTCTAATTGTCATCACTATATATATATTTTTTTTTTTTTTTTTACTTGTTTAGTTTTAAGTTTCACTGCACTGTCACAACACTGTTTACACTTAACCTATACATTTTACACTACACTATTTATACTTATCATACACATTTTACAAGTTTGTTTCTTCTCCTTTTACAATTTGTTCTGGCGATTTCAAATACTTTAGTCTAAGTTCCTACCATTTACAAGAAAATTCATCATCCCACAACGTACTTCGAAATACAAGAGAATTTTGCGGACTTTTCCATGTATAAAGGACTTATTTATTCTACATCCCCATGATTTTTCCACATTTAGCTTAGATATTGGACACCGATCTTTTTCCCTATCTTTCTTAGGCATATTCTGATGGAACTGTGCCCCTTGCCCGAAATATTTTAATATTTCTGTTTCGTTTATCCCTGGATTTTGCATGTTTTTCAATGTTTCATTTGTCACCGTGATCTCTATTGCTACCTCACTAATTTCACTTGTGGTTTTCTCCAAATTCCTCGTCAGTTTTCTATTTTCCCACTCTGATGCTTCTAGTCTACTCCTAGTTTCTTCTAACTCCTTTCTAGCCATTTCTCCTTCTTTATCTAGTTTCTGTACGATTTCCTCCCTCAGTTTTCTGTTTTTACTATCCGACCTTTCATTAACTAGATTCAAAATTTCAGTTTCCTTTGTCACTGTGATCTCCATTGCTAACTCGTTAATTTTATTTGTATTTTCCTCTACACTCCTCGTCTGTTTTCTATTTTCCCATTCTGATACTTCTAATCTACTCCTAGTTTCTTCTAATTCATTTCTAGCTATTTCTCTCTCTTTGTCTAATTTCTGTGCTATTTCCTCCCTCAGTTTTCTGTTTTCATTATCTGATTTTTCCTTAACTAAGTTAACAATTTTATTTTCAGAATTCTCTATCTCCTGACTAACTTCCTTCCTCACATTATCTGCTATCTGACCAGCTTCTTTCCTTACATTCTCTATTTCCAGACTAACTTGCTGTCTGACATTTTCTAACGCCTGTTGTTGACCCTCTAACTTCTTTCCTAGTTCTATTTGTCCTACCTCTAACTTCTGAACACTATTTTCTAACTTTTCTTCTATCTTTTTTAAACTTTGATTGTTATCCTTCATCTCTCTTCTTAAATTTTCATTGTCATTCTTCATCTCTTTTCTAAAACTTTCATTAGTATCCTCTATCGCATCTATCTTTTTACTTAAACTTTCATTGTCCTTACTTAAACTTTCGAACATTTTTCTCATTTCCTCTAACATAATTCTTTCCCTTTCTACATTATTTAGGGCCGTTCTACTACACTCTGGTACTACGACTTCCTGCCTACTGCTACTAGCATCAACCTCCTGGACTTCCATGCTTTCTACAGAATTTTGACTCAGCATTTTTCCACTCCTTAAATACATTCACAGTATTCTAGTATATAATTTAACACTCTGTACCTTTGATTGTTTTTACTGGCTCCTGATGATGTCACTGATGACGATGCCGGCCTCCTTTCTTCTTTACAGTCAAGCTGTTGACGAATTTCTTGATGGGTCGACCGTCCTCCTGTCGAACCACCTTCACCTGTTGAACCTCGCTGTCGGGTTGAAACTCCTTCTAGGTTGAACCTCCTTCTAGGTTGAATCTGCTTCTCTTGTGGAACCTCGTCGTCGGGTTGAAACTCCTTCTAGGGTTGAATCTCCTTCTCGGGTTGAACCTCCTCCTGTTGTCGAACGTCCTTCTCCTATCGGGCCGAACCTCCTCCTCGTAACGAGCTCCACGTTGGCGCGCCAGTTTGTTACGAAAATGTTTATGGGTGTACACAAGTTCCACGTTGGAACGCCAATTTGATGCAAAAATGATGATGGTGGCGATCACAGAAGTCGGCGAGCAATGAGGTTTCTCTCAGGGTATGCGTGGATGTGTGTGAGAAGGAAATTTACACACTGGAATGCCCGTTTCCAAATTATTTATTCACTGATGCTTATTTCAAACCTCGAAATGGAAGCTGCCGACCGAGGGTTACCAATCACGGTTTATAGTGACTGAATGCTAATTATATTTCTCGATAAATTTTGATGACCTGACAAATATTCAAGACCGAACAAGTTGACCGCTCTCATAGGCTTCACGTCTGACTCTTCTTGATATCGGCTACACGCCGGATAAATGTTTATGATGTCTTTCTAGCCGCGCACCCGCCTTCATCGGCGACAAGCCGAAGAGTGCTCTGCCCTTCCCCACAACTGCGTGTGTATTTATATATAACTTTCACTCTCCAAATTCCTTTTTAAACAAAGTCCTTTTGTGGCTGTTTTGGTCGCCATTGTAAACGATCCGAAGAATACCCTATTCATGTATGTCAAGTGACAATTCCTTTAGAAACCTTATAAGGACACTGTTCCTTTCATTCATGGCATTGTTATTATACTTTCCCCAACTCACTGACCTTGCCCTGGGTCGTCACAAAGAACCCCCATTCCTTTTACGTATATCATTATTCTTTAATTCTGGAAAACCGTAATTTCGGTATCAACAGTTTAAGCAGAAGGAAGTGGCAGAATCAGTTATTGCTTCCATGCAATATTGAAACACCACAGAAGGAAACCGTTAAAAAGTGGTGAACAACAAATTATATTGGACGAGTTTGGTAACTTGTGTGAAAATTTCCCTACTTTAGCAATTGAGGACGTCGTTAATTTGCCTGCAGAATTAACCCGTGTTTCTGCGCCAAGTATCAATGCCGCTCGAAGTAAGGTTGTGAAAATAGGCGGGCTTTCTACTCCAGGAACAAAGCGAAAAAGGAAGAAACTATTGTGAAGGTAAATGTGATGATTTTGTTAAAATTTATATTCGTCGCAAGGTACATAGCTTAATTGAAAGAAACGAGCCACCAAATATTACAAAAGTGCTTCAAGCAGTAAACAATGAGCTTTAGAAAAACGCGCAGCCACGTCTTTATTCGCGACATATATTTTTAATTTGTGAATAGAAACAGAAACAGAATAATTGTTGAGCGTGAAGATATATTGTTGTGGTGTAGGAATTATCTAAGGAAAATTCGGAAGTATAGGCAAGAAGGGCGCAAACAAAAAATTACAATTTTGACGGCTTGTGTGATTTATTTTCGATAGGCCGGTAATAGATCCAGACGAGGTAGGCAGCGGATTGAAAGAAATTCGTCCGTTGTCAGATTCCAGGTAGGTACGTAAACTATTTTTTTCTTCAGTTACATGTCAGTAGAAATTTCAAATCATTGCCAAAGTGGCTACATACAATTATTATTCCGCAGAAAAAAAACCTTGCCTTAACTTTTAATTGATACATGAGATGGAGTTGTGTGAAGAAATCAAATAATTGAGTAGTCTGCCTGCAATTGTTGTAAGCATTCAGTCATTTTTTGACAATAGCCACGCCTTTGCATTAAATGTTGCTGTAAAAGTGCTACTGCATAATGTACCCAAACATCGAAAACGGTGAAACAAAACATTTCATAGGATTTCTTTGACAGCACACTAGTTCACCACGTGGTGGATAAAATAGAGCGACTATTTCCTCCAATCACAGTCTTTAGCGGAGTAATACATTTTCCCGCTTTGTTTGCATCGCCACATTAAGTCAGCACACCGTCGGTACAGACAGAGAGTGGAAATCCACAATGGTTTAAATGCTCGAAGATCCCTCCCACAGCAGGAGCTGATTAGAGAGGGTGATGAACGACCCTTGATCAAGCAGCCCTCTAGTGTCCACGGATAGCACTGTTTGCCTTGAGCAGGCATCTTCTCATCTATGCGGAACTAAAGGATGAGAAATAAACGAAATGAAAGAGAACTTACGGAAGGAGATAGCGGCAGATGATAAATCAACACAGACTTGTGCTAAAAGATGAAACTACGAGAAACCTAAGGTGACAGCAGGCGGTTCACGAAGTGGAACCAAAAACACCTGAATGCGAGTTTTAAATGCTACTGCTAAACCATTTAGCAGGGATATTTCCACTAATTCATACCCATAACAGAATAAGTACACGGTATTCATTTTTAGCTGTGTTTTTACCGCGCAAAATTTGACGTCATCAATGGCATCGCTGACAGAGCGAGTTTATATATGATTCCCCTAGTGGCTTGAGACCGTACTTGATATGCTGACAGCAGCTTTGAGACCTCTCTACCGGCAAGTAAATATACTATTTGAGAGGTGGATCGTGCCCGGGTAATATAAGGATGCATAATTTCGCCTGGTACGTAGATACGACAACTGTTGTAGTTATTTTAATGAATGTGAACACTACAAATGACGGATAAATACAAACAATATCTTGCAATGTGGTGTTTCTCTGTGAATATATATAATAAAATGTAATAAAGGAAAACAGTTTAGTAAAGAAACAGAATTGTTTGGTCCTTTCAACAGTGAACATCATATTGAACGATGAATGAATAAATGAATAAATGAGTGTATGAATGAACGAATGAATGAAATGGCTGATATGATACTCAAATGAGTACAGGGTCCATAGACTTCAGAGTTACCCGATATTCGTCTTCGTATGACAAGGGAAAACCCTGGAAAAAACCTTAACCAGGTAAAACTCTTTCTTAGCGAGATTCGAACTTGCAACCTTTTGAGTGTGAGGCACAGGCTACCTCACACCACGGAGGAGGGCAAGAAACAGATTATTTATATTACATGTTTATAATATGTATTTATTTTATTTATTACTTCTAGATTGGACCAATCACTTAAAAGCGTCCAGTGTCTGTCATTTTGCGAGTAACTGTTCCTGTATCTTGGAAATGTTTGATTCGTCTATTGGTTTTAAAATACATAAGGATACCAACATTAATAAATACATTTTAATTAAGCGTGAGAATGACAAAAAGCTCATATCATATACTGATAAAACGTAAGACGTTTATATTGCAAACAAAAGTAAGTGAATTTGGCTATACCTGGACGCTTTTGACAACATTACGCTCCGAGGGATTTGTCTCAATGCTGGATAGTTTTGCATAAACTCCTCTACGCCGATGAGGGCTGAAGGGGAAGGCTGGTTGTATTAGTTATCAGCGCAGAGCGCTGTAATTTGCTTACTGTTCCGCAAACATTACCACTTCTCCTCCGTAAACGGCACTATGATTTCAACATAGACTCACCAGTCAACTATGACGTCATTCTTGCTCCATCGGAGAGCGGGAAATAACGAATAAAAATGAACACCGTGTACATGTGTGTTCTGAAACGCAAATATGCTAACAATTTATTCGGCTCGGAAGTTGATGATCCAAAAATCAGAGACAAATGACCAATAAAATTCCCTCAAATTTTGGGGAAAATGACATCAAAATTTAAAAAAAAGACCGTTAATTCTTTTTGTAATTTTAACATACAAAATTTAACATATATATAATTTTATTTGTTATTATAATTAGAAATATTATAATTTATTCCATACCTAATTATATACTAGGAAAAAATTATATATTTAGTCATATCTCTTATTTAGCAATTGCAATAAAGAACCATTGCTATTCGTAAGTTTTCAGGTTTGAAGAATCGCCGGTTGTCTTGAAAAACACTGCTGTACTTTGAGAAACTCCTCTCTACTTCAACTGACGTAATGGGCGCATGCTTAAAGTGACCAAGGTCCTCTGGTGAAAACCCTTCTTCAAGACATCTTGCAGAACTTTCTCAATCTTACACAACGACTGACACCCAATGTTCTTTTCTAATACATTTTTCATTTTCTCACAAGCTTCTTTAGCAATATTTCCCACTTTTGGTATTTTTACGACTTCACTTGTGGTGTTGCCTGGATGACAGATGGAGTTATAACAAGTGTTCCTCTCACGAGAATACGTCAGTGAGGAATGTGCTGGCATAACAACTCTAGCGTTATCTGAGAAAGGCGGCTCTACTTTCAACATATCAGAGGTTTACTGGCCGCTTATAAAACTTTCGCTCTTGCGTCAGCAACGCTAAATACAAGATGCACTGAGCGGGATGGCTCAGGCGGTTTCGTCTGAGGCCCTCATTCGGAAGGCCCGGGTTCGATTCCTGTGGCCAACCTACCTGACCCATGGTTTTTTCGGTTTTTTTTTCCAGGCCTGTAGGCGACTGCTGGGTTGGTTAATTACATCCCCCAAATTTCCTGTCCCTCCATTTCATCTCCCTGATCATTTCATATCATCTCTCATCTGATGGTCTCTTTCAGGGTAGAAGTGTCGGCGGGTGTCTCGGCGGTGCATGGTGGGATGATATGCTTTGAGGAAAACTACTTCCTCCACCGGTAGGTCGGTTGCAGGTCTCCGCTCCTCTGCTGGGACCATTTCGGGACCGCCAGCCAGGGACCTTTGGGGCTCGGATCGCCTGCCTGGGACCATTAGGGCTCGGCTGGGCTTGTTACCGTCCCGCTGTGTGGGAGCGTGTCTGTTGTCCCGGCCTGTTGGGGAAGCCTCTATCCAAGTAAACTGTAGAGGCCCTGCCCTCTGTACTGCCGTGGCTTCTTGGGTCGGCCGTCCTCTGTCTCCTTCACCTCATCCTTCCTCCCGGGGGTGCCCTCACTTGGAGGCATAGGAACAATGGGACCAGCATAGAGGCCCACGTAATGAAACCCCAATCCCAATACAAGATGCGAGCGAATGAACAGAGGTTGTTTTTAATGTAGATAGTATACATATATTTATGACATCATCCCCCTGATTCCTCCAGTAAAAGCATCCCCGCACGTTTTTACGTAGAGCAAGTGGGGAAGCACCATTATGTACATCGACAACGATAACTACGTAAATACCCCCAGATGTCTCAATAATGCTGCACACAGCAGCCTCAACAATGACTACATGCGAATAACGTGAAAAAAAAGTGCGTTTAAAAGAGAATGCAATAAAAAGTACATTTTGTAAAAAGAAAGTTACCAATAGGCGTTACAACTAAAAAAGTGCAAAAAGATCCAAAATAAAAGTAGCCAATATTGCTTCATTTTTAAGAGAAGTGAATTTATACTGCATTCTGAACTGTATGTGATGACGCAGAAAAAAAAATATTTCATCAAGTTCCTAGCCCGACTAATAAAACACGAGCTGTCGAACACGCCCTTTCAGTGATATTGCTTTTCGTTATTTGGTTTAAAATTGTATTGCAAAAGCGTATTAACGTGGCCTAATTGGACACGGCATGCACCCTACCGTGGCATCCTGAATTGCCCTCAGGCGAGAAAGTAAACAACACCATGGGAGTACAGGAACTGGATGATAAAGCGAATCAAATGGCATATATGAGATCGTCGTGGTACGTTATATACGCGGCTAGGACAATGTCAGCGTAACATGCAATATAGTCATTTGTTAAAAAAAATGTATTTAGTTTTATATTAACGCGCGAGACTCGCAACCGGGACGTCCAAGGTTCGATTCTTGGCCACTGTCCAATGAGAACAATTTTGAGGGGATTCTCTTACAGTATGCCTTACCTGTCCGTCATTTCTTGTACCTTTCATTTCCGTCGTGATCACGTCATTCAAGTTGAGTATTACGGGTTGTCTTTAGGATGTTCCCGGCGTCTCCCACCAGTTTGTCGTAGATTATCCAACAATGGCGTTAGTATTTGAAATGACAATCAGTATCCTCACCGCTAAAGCATCAGGTACATGTATATACATGAGCCGAACTTAGTTTATATGGCGACGTAAATAAAAGCAGTGTACTTGTATGACATCATTGGCTGTTTAGCCTCATACGAGGGTGGGTCAAAAGGTAATGCTTCCTATTTTTCTTCCTTAAGTAAGTAACTTATGTGAAAACTTTGAATTTGGCGCAATACCTCAAACCTTCTTCTCCAATTCCCTGCAGTAGTAACCTCCTAAGTCTAACAGGTGGCAGCACTTCATCCTCTTGGAAAATGGCTGACATCGGCATTCGTATTAGACAGCGTTCTGTGATTGAATTTTTGGCTGCGGAAGGTGAAACGCCAATTCGCATTCACGAAAGGCTAAAAAATGTGTATGGTGATGCAACGGTGGATGTCAGCACTGTTAGACAATGGGTTCGTCGCTGTAAACGAAGCTGAAGGGCAAACACCATTGGCAGATGAAAAGCGAAGCGGCAGGCCGGTGACTGCAGTGACTCCATGCAACATTCAGCGAGTCGATGACATCATTCGTGGTGATCGCCGGATGAATTGTGTTGCATTACCTTCCTCAGTAAATGCAGTGTAATGACGATTATTCAACAACTGGGTTACTCAAAAGTTCGTTCACGTTGGGTACCAAGAATTTTAACCGCCCAAAACAAAGAAACAAGGAAAACAATAGCCTCCGAACACTTGCAGCGCTTCAATTTGGAGGGAGAGGAGTTTCTGGAAAAAATTGTTACTGGAGACGAGACGTGGGTTCATTTTTTTGAACCTGAATCAAAGAGACAGTCAATGGAATGGCTACACACAACGTCACCGAAGAAAAAAAGAATTCAAAACTCAGCGGTCGGCAGGGAAAGTTATGGCGACAGTGTTTTGGGATGCAGAGGGTGTGCTTATGATTGACTTTTTGAGGAGAGATGCACAATAAATTCTGTCCAATACGTCATAACTATCAAAAAGCTGAAAGCACGTCTTCGCCGAGTTCGCCCAGCAAAAACTATGACGGATGCTCTTCTTTTGCATGACAATGCAAGACCACACACCAGCCGTTACACCACTGCAGAAATTGAGAAATTGGGATGGCAAGTCTTACCTCACTCTCCCATACAGCCGTGTCCTGGCACCATCAGACTTCCATCTGTTCGGGCCACTAAAGAAAGCTCATCGTGGGATTCATTTTGAAGATGAGGAGGCTGCGAAAACGTCCGTGCGTCAATGGCTTAGGAAGCAAGACCGTGTGTTTTACCACACTGGAATACATGCCCTAGTTAAAATGTGGACCAAAACTGTAGAAAAGGACGGAGATTATATTGAATAGTGACATATTAATCGTCAGTGTTGTAGTTTTCAATCTATGTATATTGGATTCAAGTTTCTTAGCAATTAAAAGAGGAAAAAAATAGGAGGCATTACTTTTTGACCATCCTCGTATCTCTGCGGATGAAAAATATAGTTCGCATATCATTTTTAAAGGCTTTACATCTAATGCAAAATATATAAACAACTTCACATTATTACAAATGCTACAGTCAAACGGTAATTAATTGGTATTTTATTTGGTAAAAAATGCATTAATCACAGTGCACGCTGCGCTTGCGCTGTTTAAAAGCAGAAGGAAGTGAGAGATCAGTTGTAAAAAATGGTTGCTTCCATGCAGTATGTAAACATCACAGGAGAGAAACCGTTAAAAAGTTGTGAAAAACAGATTACTTGAACGTGTTTTGAAAATTACGTGAAAAATAACAGACTGTAGCAAAGAAGAACTTAATTTGTCAGCAGAATAAGCTGGTGTTTCAGCGCCATGTGCGTACAGTAAGTAAGTAAGTAATTTTTATTTCCTTTTACATCAACAAATGGAAGTACAAAATCAAGATTACAATTATAAAATCCATACTGAAATATGCCATATATTCTTAAATCCTGGAAATCCTATCATGTTGCCCACCATTGACTAATAATTCGGTCCCCATACACCTAACCCTGGGTTTTTGTGTATTGGAGGACCTCTTCTCCTTTTTGCACTTTTTGTCATTTCACCTATCCCACTCTACATTTTTCTCTTAATTATTCTTAGCCATCTCTCTTTAACTTTCCCTAAATAATTCCCTATATTTCTCCTGTTCTTTTCTCCTTTTACTGACAACATTTTTCTAATTACTACTTCACCCCCCAAATTGTCCCATTTACGTAGACAAGCCTGCTCTCTCCATATCTTTGTTTGACTACAATTTAATATACAATGGAAATCTGCATTCTCTTCTCCACACAATGGACATTTATCTAGCTCCCTCTCTTGACCTATACCTTTCAAGTTTCTCACTCCTGTTCTCGCCCAAGCAAAACCTCAGCCTAACTTACTACATATATCTATATATCGTTCCCTCCCCCAGGTTGTTTTTATTTCTCTATATAATCTCAGTGAGCTTTTGTCACTTATATTGGCAAAAATGTCTTGTCTGTCAATATCTTCTAATCTTAGCTTGACTTCTTTCCAGAAGCCTCTATACCCATACTCTGCATTTATCCAAGAATGACCTATACGCGTACAGTATATCAGAGCATTGTTATCAGCTTACATGATTTACCACTGATAGCGCCAAATGCAGGTAGTGTTGCCACTAGTTTTGGAATGACCCATGTATAATCCATTTAATTTTAAGTAATGAGGCATGGCGCAATACAGCTAGTAAAAAAATTACTCATTTTTTGAAAAAACTGAAATGTTGATTGTACAATTATTACAATTTGAAGTACTTATTTCTTGCCTTCAGATTCGCGGCCTTCTTAAATAAGACGATTGTCACTTTGCGCAATAAACCAAAGTTGACATTACCGGCGTGTTAAAAGCTTTTGGACACTGAGCGAAAGAATTTTCTCCTTTTAACACAATCATGAACTACTAAAAGACCCGCTTTTACTATGAACTGTGTAAAAAAAAGACCTTTTCCAGGTAAGTTGTCAAATTTTACTAACAATCAAGACAAGCTTGAAAATTCCAAAGTTTATTGTTAATTTTTTAGCGTGTTAAATCTTAAAATATGGTTATTCTGAATTCCTATTTATTCTATTTGTATGAAAATCTTATTTAGCGTCCCATAATTTAGCCATAGAGAGTTTTAGTAAACCTTCTACAGCTTTCGGTGGCTCTCTTCCTCGCATTTCTCAAGTAAGTGTAAATAACAGAGTGGGGCCAGCATTAGTGTAACGTTCCTATGTTAACATAGCGTTAAAACAACAATCCTGAGATTCAAACTCGGGTCCTCTCGAATGCAAGGTAAACATGCTACCACCCGATCACGGAAGTGGGCGATGGAAGCTTGTAACCCTATGCAAATAAACGAGCTGTTGTTTTAGCTGCAAAACGTCATGTTCGTTAACCTAAAAGCGATACCAAAGTGGAATTTTCATTATCTCAGCTCGTTAGCTGTCACATGAGGTAGCATAATCCGCTCTTGCAACAGACGCCGTACAGCTACGGTGAACAGTTTTAACGAAGTGTAATGTACAATAGTAAAGTGATTGCCTGTTAAAACTAAAATACAACAAAAATCTGGCAAACGAAAGTACTTTCATTTGCTGTACCATGTACCTAATAGGTACGTACCCAAAAATTCTATGTTGACCTTTTACTTCAGATACACGAGGGCTGTTCAATAAAGAATGATCACAATCTTTTTGTGACAACGTACCTTTACTTATCCTCATAATTTTAATGGCTCTTCTCAAAATAGCCTCCCCTGAATGCAATGTACTTGTCCCAGGGTTTCGGCCAGTCTTCAAAGACATGCTGGAAACCATTTTTGAGAGATCCTTCAAAATCACCTCCGCAGCCTTCACCACTGCTTCTGATGATGGATAATGCCTCACACGAAGGCGTTTATTCAAGTTAGGGAATAAAAAAAGGTCACATGGGGTTAAATCCCGACTATAGGGAGGGTGAGGGATGCACTTAACGTTGACTTTTGCAAGATATTCAGCAACAACATTGGCAATATGCGGCCGCGCATTATCGTGGTGCAGCATCCAGCCTGCTTCACGGAAATGTGGTCTTTTGAGCCTGATATGGACTTGCAATGTTTTCAGGACATCCCTGTTGTACTGTCCAATTACTGATGTGTGTGCAGGTACAACATTGTGATAAACCATCCCATGAATATCAAAGAATAAGATGATCATAACTTTCCCAGCAGAAGCAACCACGTTTGCTTTTTGGGGGGTTGGTGACGAAGGAGATTTCCACACTGAGCTTTGCTGTTTGCTCTCAGGATCAAAATGATGTAGTCAAGTTTCATCAGCAGTGATTACGTTTGAAAGAAACTCCGGATCTTCCTCTAACATCAACTTTAACTGCATGCAGACCTGCATGCGAATGTCCTCAACAGTCTTGGAACCCATCGCGCACAAACACGTCTCATGTGTAATATTTCTGTCACCAAAGTGTGGGTGGCACATGAAATGTTCAGTATTTCAGAAAGTGATCTTAAGGTAATTCGTCGATCCTCTCTCACAATGGCAGCAGCAATGTTGATGTTTTCTTCCGTAAGAGCAGTAACTGGAGCACCGGGTCCACCTTCCTTTGAAACTGATTGTTACCCCTCTTTAAACATTTTAAACTACATTCGAGCTGTGCTGTAGGGAAGGACAGACTCTCCATAGGCCTCCTGTAACATTGTATAGGCCTCAACTGAAGATTTGTTGAGAAGAAAGTAGAATTTCAAAGCCGCATATTGTTCCTCGCGTGTTACTTCCATTGTAGTGGTAGGCGATACTGAACATGTCTGAACTTGCCTGGTTCTCACAGGCGGGAATCCACAATGAAACTTCTAAGGCGTGTTTGTTTCTCATTAAGTTAACAGAATATAATACGATTGAATTTTAGTGCGAAAAATTATGATCGTAAAACAAAATATGACCATTCTTTATTGAACAGTCCTCGTATGTTTAGAGACACCGAAATATTACTTTTTAGAAAATGGTCCGCACGCTCGTTTGTATGTGATTTTGTGGGTTCATAGAATTAAAAATCTTGTTTGCAGAAGTTTAAAATGCTCTTTAATTCAGTAAAATGACGCTTTGTGCACCCCTTAGAGCAGCGAAATGACGTAACATACACAAACGCAGTCCTCAAGGTCGTCTGGTTACTCCCGCCACACGTAAACAAACAAAAGAATTCACTGCGGTACACTTCAAATGCCAATACAGTTCCACGCTCAATTAACAACTCACTAGCCAAACTGACTCACACACCTTGCGGGGCTTTTCATACTCCAGCCATTTTTCTAGAATGCATTAGACCGTCGATATAAATCGCGATGGCAGCGGGAAATTCCAGACTTATTTCTCTTTCTCGGCAAGCGTCCAGGTCGCGCGCCACTCTCTTTCTTTCCTGCCCATGCATGTCCGGCACTGGCTTTGCGGCGGCTCCAACCAACAATGCGTTCGGCAACAATAAAGTGTGAGTCTATTGGTCGGGTAGCAAAATTAGTGAGGTGCTGGTCTACTATTCCTAAGGTCGTGAATTCAAACCCCTACAACACCAACACTTATTAAGCGTATTTAAAATTGAGATTTACTAACATGTAATGAACTCCTGCGGGACGAAATTCAGGCATATTGAGGGCGCTGATATGGTTCTGGTAACTGACAGCGTCGTATACTAACATAGTATTTATGTATTTTAGTGTGTATGTGTCTATCTCTGCAAATTTGTCCGCCTCGGTAACGTAGATGCTAGCGTGTCTGCCCCACGTTCAAGAGGTTCCGAGTTTGAATCTCGGCCAGAGTGAGTTACCTGGATAGGTTTTATCCGGGGGTTCCCTTATCCTGCAAGATTAATGTCGGGTAACTCTAAGCTCTATGGACCCTGGGTTCATTTCAGTATCATTTCATCCATTCCATTCATCGACCGATATGACTTAACGTTGGAGGACGTAAATTACCAGAAAAAAGAAAGGAAGGAAGGAGGGAAGGAAGGAGGGAAGGAAGGAGTGAAGGAAAGAGGGAGGGAAGGAGGGAGGGAAGGAGGGAGGGAGGGAGGAAGGGTGGAAGGGAGGAAGGGAGGAAGGGAGGAAGGGAGAAAGGAAGGAAGGGAGGAAGGGAGGAAGGAAGGAAGGGAGGGAGGGAGGGAGGCAGGGAGGCAGGGAGGGAGGGAGGGAGGAAGGGAGGAAGGGAGGAAGGGAGGAAGGGAGGATGGGAGGAAGGGCGGAAGGGAGGAAGGGAGGAAGGGAGGAAGGGAGGAAGGGAGGAAGGGAGGAAGGGAGGAAGGGAGGAAGGGAGGAAGGAAGGAAGGAAGGAAGGAAGGAAGGAAGG
Organism: Mantis religiosa; assembly: GCA_030765055.1. Taxonomy (NCBI): domain Eukaryota; kingdom Metazoa; phylum Arthropoda; class Insecta; order Mantodea; family Mantidae; genus Mantis; species Mantis religiosa. Next base: position 81,948,267 of record CM060959.1, read on the forward strand.
AAGGAAGGAAGGAAGGAAGGAAGGAAGGAAGGAAGGAAGGAAGGAAGGAAGGAAGGAAGGAAGGAAGGAAGGAAGGAAGGAAGGAAGGAAGGAAGGAAGGAAGGAAGAACTCTGCATATTCATGTACAGCATTACTCAAACATTAAATGTAAATTAAATTCCAAAATTGTACTCGGCACATTTTTCGTAAATTTTTATTTTCTCAAAAGTGAGAGTGACAACTGTTTTAAAGGACACATACTTAAGATATTTTAATTATAGGCTGCAAGAAAATGTAGGATGCCCGAAAACACGATTGATACACCCAATGAAGCACGCAACAAACAATTGCAGGTTTAATTCTTGAAGGAGAAGCAGAAGCAACAGCAGCAGCAGAGGAAAATGAAGAAGAACAACAACAAGAACAAGAAAAAGAACAAGAAAAAGAACAAGAAGAAGAACAAGAACAAGAAGAAGAAAATGTAGAGTACACACAATTGCTGCTATTGAGTTGTTTGAAGATTTCTTGATTCTGTGTTTACTCTCCTTGTATGGAGGATTTTTCCCAGGACTTACAAGTGGGCGCCTGGAATCAGTTGCCTGTTAAGAAGCAGATAAACTCTGGATAAGAGGGATTAGCCAGGATGGGTGATCAATTCGACGTGAAGAAGGAGTTGAAATGGATAAAAGAAAAGACGCTGGAGTTGGTGAAAAGAATCTCACGGAAAGACTATGGTATTTAAAACGTAGCTCAAAAAGTTATAACAGCTCAATTTTAAACATGAAACCACGTTTCGATTTCCACCACCACCATTGTACCTACAAGCAAGTGAGTAATGAAAACTTTTAGGCTTAAGTAGCTGTATAACAATAGACAGGATAGAGAAATTCATATGAATGCAATGTGTTGAAGTGTTGTTGCTGTTCGCTTGTTTCTCGCGGACGAATGAGTTGGAATTTCAAGGCCAGTATACAGCAGCCCCCTTTTAAACATCTCACCTTTGATTCCGTTTCCTCTATTCCATTGTATATGCAAGTATGTATATAGTTTTATACCAATTGAAAAATAAACCATTCTAAAAATAGGGTATAGAAAAAAGTAACCCATGGCGTAACAGCCCTCAAGCGGGCCAGAGTATGCCAACTCGACTGGCCGCACAGTGGCTGAGTGATTAGACCGCTTTACTCTCACAGGCTCGTTCCCAGACGAACGCAAAGTGAGATTTACTGTGAAAAAAAAAAGGCGCTGGAGTGGGTTTTCTACGGAGTCTCCGGTTTCCCTCACCATCTCATTCCACTGGTGCTCCATCTCATGTATCAACAATATCACCACTTGCGGTGCCGTATGTAGTAAAAGCGTGCACATTATATTTTATTCCCCATCCGACTGCCGGCCTCACGCCCACATACGCAAGGTAGAGGTGGGCGAAATTCAACCGATACAGCAAGGAGATGTGGTCAGCATCATGGCACCCCAGCCGGAAATTTGGCTCTCTAGATCAGAGTTCGCTTCCTATCGTAGTTCCTCAGCTTCCTCACAATGCTGAGTGAGCATTGGTCCTATACTCGAGACGTAAACTCCGCATCCAAACAAGGTAGAGAAGTCATATAAAATTGAGTGATAGTTCTTAAGAAAATCCATTGAATGTAACAAATATTCTGTTAGAGTCAACATGAAAAATTCAATGCCATGGCCGGGATTTGAACCACGGATCTCCTGGTTTCCGTCCAGTCGTTCTAACCCATTGAGCTACCATGGTCAACGTGCCGTCCTGACATCAAATTCTCCATTCGACTCATATATTTTCCCGGTAGACCACTAGGGGCTCTCGCATTCGAGATACACCGTTTGTGGCGACTTACTATCATAAGTACTTGAGTCCCAGACTTCATCATTTATCTCTTATTATTTTAGTTCATTGATGGAAATTAATCATTTCTTCACACTATCCGTATGTAGGCTAAGCTTTTTGATGGATAGAGTCAACATGAAAAATTCAATGCCATGGCCGGGATTTGAACCACGGATCTCCTGGTTTCCGTCCAGTCGTTCTAACCCATTGAGCTACCGTGGACAACGTGCCGTCCTGACATCAAATGGAGTCGAATGGTTCAAATCCCGGCCATGGCATTGAATTTTTCATGTTGACTCTATCAGAAACCTTAGCCTAGATACGGCTAGTGTGAAGAAATGATTATTTTCCATCAATTGACTAAAATATTCGGTTATTGATCCGCACAATGAGAATGGTATTTTAGAAAAGATGTAATGAACTGGTATTAACTACAGTTTAAGCCATGACAGTGAATGATCAGGGAAGAGAGGGGATGCCTCACATTTCGGTCCAATGTGTATCTCCTTAAGAATTGACTGAGGTCAAGGAATCGCTAGACGCTGGCTGAAAGAGACCCCCAGAAATACCTTCCGATTCGAAGTCAATATCTATAGTACGATCCATATAAACCTGAACCATTTCAATAGGCCATAACTTTTGAACCAATAATAGGACACACGTGCAACTTTGGGAGAATATAATACACAATTGGGAGATTACACTACACTATTTACATCTCAGAGAAAATGTTGGAAGTGCCTCCACCAGCATCTATGAATCGTTGGTCCCATTTTCTTTGATACGACTGTAGACACTGAAGCTTATATCTTCACGACATTTGTGGAGCAGCTGGATGATATCGAATTGAGATATGGTTATTTCCAGCAAGATGGAGCAACGTGTCAGGCATCTAATGACACCATGTAACTTTTAAGCAGTTTCTTTGATAATCGAATAATCTCAAAGGTGTGTGGCCCCCCAGATCCCCTGACCTAACCTCACCGGATTTTTTCTTGTGGGGGTATCTAAAAATAGTGTACAAGAATAGGCCACGGACAATTGATGTTCTCAAGGAATCCATTCGAACCGAAATAAGTAACATTGGCGAGGATACTCTCCGTAAAACTCAGAGAATATGGTGAGACGAGTGCAAACATGTATAGATGCTGGTGGAGGACACTTCCAACATTTTCTCTGAGATGTAAATAGTGTAATGTAATCTCCAAATTGTGTATTATATTCTCCCAACGTTGTACTTGTGCCCTATTATTGATTCAAAGGTTATGGCCTATTGAAATGGTTCAGATTTATATGGATCGCGCTATAGATCTCTCGCGGATCCTCAGAGAAGACCATCATCTGGCATTCCCGAAAAGAACTTCATAATAACCAACCATTTGTCCTAGGTCACCCGAAAAAGCTTACCTGGAACTTGAAAGCAGAAGTGAAATGATATAAAATGAAGGAAAAGAAACTCTGGTAGAATAAAAACAACCAAGCGTTCATATAGCAGCCAAAACACAACACACGAAACATGTTCAGGCGGGTGTCTTCAGAGAATCGGACCCATAACCTGGAGATTGCAAACCTCACATGTTATTCCGGAATCATTCGACTCGGTAGGCCATAACTTTTATCTTTAGAGAACCAACCTCGCAAGGACATGAGCAGAATATAACTTTTGGACGAGATTAAAGAAGAGACATTCGTTTCTGAACAAACCAGTTGCAAACTGACGCTTTAATAATTCACAATCATTATAACGTAGCTTTCCTTTCAGGGTCATCCATGATTTGGAATAAACCTGATTCTACATCCTCTTAACTAAGCAATTCATTGGATCCTGTATGGCAGCGTGACTACAGTCAATAAACTTCCTCTCTGAAGAATTGTGGAATCCAATTGCCAACTTCAGAAAACGGGGTCATTAACCTGCTTCTACGAAGAACCTTATACAACCTACAAAACAACCCAAAAAGCAACTGTTTTGCTTCCTTTATAGATTTTTAAATACTAACAGAATTATTTTGTAAGTTAATTACTGTTTCTTCTATTAATTTTCAAAATGCAAATTTAAAATTTCAGCTAAATTTACAGTAGCGTCTTTCATGTACACGAACTTGTATCAAAGTGACCCATCCCCTTAGATCGAAAGTGTTTTTCCCTCTTCAAAATTACTTTCAGGTAATCTAACCTTGATTTCGGCCACTCTATACGACTTCTCTTTATGGTTGATGTATAAACAGTCCAGAGACAAATAATAGAACAACTGAACAATATTATAATCGATATGAAATAAAGTTGGGATACCACCTCTGTAAAAGAATTTCACTGTGATTAGTAAATAATTTAGACCAATATGACATAATTCGAGATTTCATAGCAAGACGTGAAGAACTGCTTTCCTTAAACTACAACTCATAACTATCCCCAATGACATGGAGAAATGTGTAGTGTTTAACGCCCGCTTTTACTACATACGGCACCGCAGGCGATGACACTGATGATACATGAGATGAAGACGGAGCACAGGTGGAATGAGATGGCGGGGGAAACCGGAGATCCCGGAGAAAACCCGCCCCAGCGCCGTGTTGTCGCGGGTTTTCTCCGGGATCTCCGGTTTCCCCCGCCATCTCATTCCACCGGTGCTCCATCTTCATCTCATGTATCATCAGTGTCATCACCTGCGGTGCCGTATGTAGGAAGAACGAAAATTTGTCCTGTTAGTTTCTTAGTTTCTATTTTATTTCTGTACCTAAAGCATTGCCTTAACTGTGCCCCGCCCGTGAAGACATGTAACGTGTAATGTTAACCACCGCAAGTTCAGTCGTGTTTTGGAGAAGTCAAAGTAATCCAATGGCTAGAAATTATGTTCAAGGAACAGAGCACCGAGAAGCACTCGTCATCCAGGGCTACTTTCACTTGTTCTTCAGTTTCATATCGGTGATCATATCGGCGGCCGTTCTCCTTTGGAACATATCGAAGGTGTTAACTCGTATTCGTTAGGTTTTAATCATTATATCACGTACACATTCGCACTCTCATACTTACTTCCAGACTCTTTCAGCTGCCAAAGTGCGGGCGCTGCGGACCCTTAGCACTCGTGGTACCTCTGACGTTACTAGAGGAACCTCGGGCCGAACAGCCAAGCCCCTCCTTCGGGGGTTGTTCGGATTGGGATGGCTTCGAGGGGGCAGTGTGTTCCCGATACCCGTGGGAGATTGGGTACGTCTTCGGACGGGGTTGAGGGAAGCCATTAAGTTTCCGGGTACTAGCCTGCTCAGCTAGTAGAAGGTGTGCTAGATCACCAGGCGGCCCCACCGAGGTCATATCGGTAGTCTTCACCTTGAGTGTTGACGCGCGTAAGTGGCGTATCCACTTCCGTCCCGTCTTGTGTCCCTAGGACCAGATGGGGGGCTTGTTAGGAAACTAGGTCTTGCCCTAATGGAAAGCCCCACGGAGGATGCCGGGCACCCTTTAAGGGACAGCTCGGATAACTCCCTGGTTGAAAGAGGCCCGGGTCTTGTTCCTACGGGTTCAAGGCTAATGGGAGTAGAACCTCTGGACTCAAACTTACTTCCAGACTCTGGGGAAGACGAGGAATCATCCTGGTCGGAGAAATGTCCCCACCCCAACCGCCGGGAATCGAAGCCGGGACCCCTAGCACGCCAGGCAGGTGCTCCACCGACTGAGCTATGAGACCAGCCTCATTGAATTTTGTGTCGACTCGTAAGTGGTTTTAATGTTAACTATTTATTATTATTATTTTATTTTCGTTATAGCAGAGAAATCCTAAAAACTTTGTAAATGAATTTAAGAAAAATTATTCTGTTTTTGAGATGAAGTAACGAAAGCTGTGGAACAGGATTTTCGTCGAATCGTGTAGAAGTATGGTGAATTATGCCCCTCGTTGAGGTGACCATTTGGAACAGGGTTGGAATTGAGGGTTCTTGAATTCCCAGCTTACCTCGGCGTGGCTTCAGTCGGTTGAGCAAGATATCTTCTTTTACAGGGGTGGTACGGCGGAAGGAAATTTTACGTAAAATGAGTAATCATTTTCCTTTGTATTAAATAATGTAGAAACTTTTATTTCCTTACTTCAATTAACACCAGTTCGAACAAAATGTATGATACAATATTTATAACACTATTCTTACACAAGATTCACTTGATGTGACGCGTTTATCTGGATGCGTGCAAGAATCAGAAGTTTTATACGTTTGTTCACTACCGTGTATAATAACTAAATTGTGCGTCTTCTAGCGATGATGTTTAATGTAAAGATTATCCAGTTATACTCGATGATTGTGACGAGAATAAACTTATACTCTTCCGCACACAACGGCGTTTAAGAAGAGAACCTTACATCCTTTCACGGCGACTGTTAGGAGAAGAATCACCAGCTCCGCTTCTTCTACACATTAGCATTTCGCTAATAGTTCAATCCCTCTAGAGGAATATTGAATATCCTCCATGGCAACGTAAAATCTTCTATATCTGATTGGTCCACGTTTTACGATATACGCGTCACACCAATCACAAATAAGTTTGTTATTCCACACTTTTGTGACGTCATTTCCACTTACATAGCTTCTCTGTGCGTGACTCACTCTACATAACCTCACATAATACAATATTTGAAACTCTTTGGGGACAACATAAAATAACTGTTTCAGATGCCCCTCTTCAGAATATATGGAAAATTAACTTAAATCTCCCAATAATATTGTTCCATATATTCTGAAGAATGCCCCAATAATTAAACATTATTACAACAATGAACAATCAATATAATTTAAAATAACAATATAAAATCAGAAATTATTCGAACACAATAATAATAAACAAAACATTTTTCAGTAATTCATAAACATATTATTATTATTATTTTTTTTTTTTTTAAATCATTTATTCTTGTGAGTGTCAAGGCTTTTGAATGGTTTTAAAAGTGTTTTGTGATATTTTCCTATCATTTTATTATCATCGTCTCTTAATTCGTACGTATGATCCCCAAATTTTCTTACTATTTTATATGGACCTTTATATAACAAATTCATTCTCCAATAGGATTTGATTTTAGAACTGGAGATATTAAATGTCTTTACGAGAACTTTATCATTTATTTCAGGATTCCATTTCGCTCCTTTTCTTTGTATCTTTGATAATCTTTTCTCTGCTTTTTCTTTTATTCTTCGAAATGCTTCAGCACACTTTTCTTCTTCATTCAATTCCATTTCATCTACTTTTAAGGTTGTTGGTGCTTTTATTACTAGAGGTTCAGGTTTTAGTCCAGTCATTAATTCGATTGGTGAAAATTTGGTAGTAGAGTTTGGGGTATTGTTAATGATTTTCTCAATAATATGGCAGTATTTGTACCAGCCTCGGTGGTTAGAATGACACAGAATTCTGAAATACAAGCCTAAATCACGCATCACTCTGATGAAACCAAATCTAATTTTGAGAAATATTTTCCACGTCCTAATTTTGATAATACCTCATCAACTCCAAGAGGTCTGAAGTGATCGGGTTGTGTTAGTGAGTTTATCTTTCTTGCGTCAATCGTCATACGCAGTGTTCCGTTCGATTTATGTACCCAACACAAAGGATTTAGGTAAGGCGAATTAGAAATCTCTATAATTCCATTTTCTAGCATATCGTTTATTACTTCAGATGCTTGTTGTCTAATAGCGATAGGCACAGATCTACTTTTATGAGTATAAGGAGCAATGTCGTTCACCTTAAATGTATGTATGTACTTATTACACAATCCAGGTTTCGTACTAAAAACGTTCCTGTTCTTTAGTATACATAACCTCAACTGTTCTCTTTGCGCGTGATTTAAATTGTATGTTTTCCCTAACTTTTCTTTCAAAGTTCTTTGGAATATCATTTCTTCCTCTTCTTGTTTTCGCTCGGTGTCGGTATTTAATGTGTTTATTTGGCAACAATGATCTCCAAGGTCAAACGTCTCATTTTCTTTATTATTTAAAAGTAAATTCTCTTTACCACTATCATCTTCTTCATTATTAATTATATCTTCTTCGTATAATATTATATTTTCTACAAAAAAAACTATCATTATTTATACTATCCTTCTCATCCTCTTTTAATATAATTTCTTCTAACAAATTTATTTTTATTACTTCATTATCTCCTTTGACCTTCATTTCATGTTTTTCGAAATCTATCACACTTTGCCAATCATACAATACATCATTGCCAATAATAATATCACGAGCTAAGTTTGGTATTACCAATACGATAAAATTGAAATTCCAATCATCTATTCGCGCAGGAATTAACGCTTGATATTTAACTTTATCTTTCTTTTTCCCAATAGCTGTGCTACAGTATACATTACACACGTTTAAATATTCAATCCTAAACTTGGATAGTAACTCCTTGAATAAGTTCTCACTTATTACTGATGAACTAGCTCCTGTGTCTATCAATACTTTATATTCGCTATCGCCTATACGAAGGTTAATCTGAGGTGGATTTACTAATTCCCGATCTTTACTTCTGGAGAGAGTGAGCTTATCTTCTGGTAAATTTTGAATTTTGATTTTGCCCTGTGTCATTTCTACCGAACCACTTTCCAAGGCACAAAATGATTTGGTACTCAGTTTTCCGCATTAGTGCGGTCTGTAGTTACACTAGCAGTTGGGTTGGTACTACCGTTATTTATTTCTCCTTCTATTCCCTGAGTCGGTGTCCTTTCCAGGTTATTGTCTGCCCTTTCAAACCTAGGACCCCTAAAATCTCTTAATGAAGAGTCTTCGATGCTAGTTCCTCTTCCTCTACTTTGATAACCCGTTCTTAAGTTATTTCCCCTGTAAAACCTCAGTTGATTCACCTGATTACTCCTCACATTTCCCACAGGTTGGTCATTATTATAATTCCTCCTAGGAGTATTTGGAATTCTCCTTCCTATACCTGGCACTACCGATTCATATGTCTTTCTGGGGTTGTACTCTCTTCGTTCATAGTTGTCTCTTGAACGTGCCCCGCCCCAATTTTGGTTAAAACTATTTTGGTTTTGGTTAGTATGGTTGTGATTTTCCCTTAATGTTGGTCTTACTTCCTGTCTATTTACTTGCTTTTGCTCTATATGAGTCTTGTCAGGATCAACTTGACTATGAGTAGAATCAGAATTAAGGTTATGAGCCTCAAATTCTGATAATAACTCAATCATATCAGTAAAGTCGACGGGCTTAGCCACAATTAGGTGGTTTCTAATGTGCGGTGGATAATGTCGTATTAGCATATTCACGATCTCGGTTTCTGACATATCTGGATTCACAAGTTTACTTTTGTTAGCAAGTTTTAGGAAATATTCAGTCATGGACACACCCTTCTTGAACTCGAATTTACCAGTGGCCAGTTCGACTTTAATTCTTCTCTGTCTTTCTGGACCCCAGAACCTATTTATAAACACATTCCTAAACATACTATACGTTTCATGTGATGCTAGTGTTAACCTCAGCCATTCTAAAGCATTTTTCTTCAAACACCTTTTAACAATCATCATCCTAAATTCATTTGGAATCTTTTTAATTTTAAAATATTCTTCTAATTCCTTTAGAAATATTTTGGGATTGTCTCCCGATTCTTCTTCGAAAGTAGGTGGACTTATGTCATGCAACAAATAATTTGTACAATTTGTGTTACCTTGACTGTGTAACTGTGTATGTGTGTGCATGTTTTGTATTTGTCTATTACCATTTACTTCACAATCAGGTGACAAAGATTCTGTATCGTCACTCTCCAAATAATTCTCTAAGTTTTGTACAATATTACCTGAATTACCAGGTGAGTCAATACATGTAATATTCTTAGATTTTATTACCCTCTGGTTCTCAGAAATTTTGCTTGCCTGTAATGCAATCACAACTTGATTCAGCTTGCTAATGTTTTCTTTCTCTCTCTCAAAACTTTCCTGTGCCAAATCTATTCTTGTAATCATTTCACTATTCAACTTACTGACCTCATCATATTTAACTTTTAGTTCATCTTGTTGTGTTTGCACCTCAGTAGCCATTAGTTTAACATCACTTCTGATACTATTTACCTCTCTTACAAAATTATTCTGTATTTCAATATTTTCCTCATGGTATTTCCGTGAATTATCTAATAAGACTACATCTATTTCTTGTCTTATTCTATTCTCTAATTCCCCTATTTCTACTTTTTGTTTTTCTACAAATTCTACTTGTTGTTGCTTAAGGATTTCTGACTCCTTAGCCAATTCACTTCTTATATCTTTTACTACATTTTCCTGACTTATTTTCATTTCCTGAAACATCTCTTTTAACTTAGACATTTCTCCATCATGAGATTCTATTTTCTGTTTTAAAGATTTTATGCCTTCTCTACACTCTTCTCTTCCTTTCTCAATTTCATTTCTTAGGTTACCTAAACCTTGATCTATCCTAGCTTCTAACTTCTCTGAATTTTGATCTACCTTTTCTGAATTTTGATCTACCTTAGCATTTAAATTATCCATTTTAGCATCAAAATTACTCATCATTTTCTCTAACCTGTCTATTATCATTTCATTAACTTTACTCTGCATAATTTCTGTTCTACTTGTTCCTGCATCATCACTAATCATTCCTTCCACTACTTCCCTGACTTCTTGTATTTCTGCTCTCTTATCACTAACTAGTCTTTCCACTCCTTCCCCAACATTTTTATTCTTATTGTCTGTTAATTTTTTACCTTCCATTTTAGGTAATATTTTTCCCTTTCTTAATAACATAAAAAAAATGAAAATTATAATTTTGTCACTTTTTCTATTAATTATCTATTAAGATTTTCCTTACTCACTTTTCTTCTTTCTTCTTTCTTGATTCGAAGTTACCTGTCCATTACACTATTTATTCTCCTGCGGTGTAATCCTCCTTCTGCCTATTCGAGCCATACAGTTGGGCGCCATTTTGGAACAGGATTTTCGTCGAATCGTGTAGAAGTATGGTGAATTATGCCCCTCGTTGAGGTGACCATTTGGAACAGGGTTGGAATTGAGGGTTCTTGAATTCCCAGCTTACCTCGGCGTGGCTTCAGTCGGTTGAGCAAGATATCTTCTTTTACAGGGGTGGTACGGCGGAAGGAAATTTTACGTAAAATGAGTAATCATTTTCCTTTGTATTAAATAATGTAGAAACTTTTATTTCCTTACTTCAATTAACACCAGTTCGAACAAAATGTATGATACAATATTTATAACACTATTCTTACACAAGATTCACTTGATGTGACGCGTTTATCTGGATGCGTGCAAGAATCAGAAGTTTTATACGTTTGTTCACTACCGTGTATAATAACTAAATTGTGCGTCTTCTAGCGATGATGTTTAATGTAAAGATTATCCAGTTATACTCGATGATTGTGACGAGAATAAACTTATACTCTTCCGCACACAACGGCGTTTAAGAAGAGAACCTTACATCCTTTCACGGCGACTGTTAGGAGAAGAATCACCAGCTCCGCTTCTTCTACACATTAGCATTTCGCTAATAGTTCAATCCCTCTAGAGGAATATTGAATATCCTCCATGGCAACGTAAAATCTTCTATATCTGATTGGTCCACGTTTTACGATATACGCGTCACACCAATCACAAATAAGTTTGTTATTCCACACTTTTGTGACGTCATTTCCACTTACATAGCTTCTCTGTGCGTGACTCACTCTACATAACCTCACATAATACAATATTTGAAACTCTTTGGGGACAACATAAAATAACTGTTTCAGCTGTTGAAGAAAAAGTAAATGAAGTTGAGTTTGATTAGATCGGTCAGATAGAGAATCGAACCCAGAACTTCCCAGAACGTCATGCATAACCACGAAGCCAAGTCGCTGGGTACGTATGAAGGGTAGATCGAATTCTGTTCCTTCTTAAGGAAGTGTGAAACACCTTTTAATGCCGTCTCAAATGTTTCGGCCTTCGAAGAAAGCAGCCGGCTGCTCTACTGGTGAAATAAGGGATCTTCTTCTCAGGGTATGCGTGGGTGGATAATACCATATAAGTTGCCTGATAAATGTTATGGAGATTAATAACAAGTTATTTGAGACTGGCCCCGTAGTTCAGTCGGTAGAGCACCTGCCTGCCGTAATAGAGTTCCCGGGTTGGATTATCGGCGGTGTGGGTGGGAATTTTTCTCCGACCAAGATAATTCCTCATCTTCCCCAGACTCTGGAAGTATGAATGAGAGTGCGAATGTGTGCGTGATCTAATGATTAAAACCCAACGAATACGAGTTAACACCTTCGATATGTTCCAAAGGAAAACGACCGCCGATATGATCATTGCATTTAAAAGGCGAGGAATAAATGGAACAAATAAAAAAAAATATTTAAATTGGGCTGCGACACTGCTTCTGAAATGTAACACGAAAAGCTGTCAAGATAGATATAAAATCTGAATTTAGATAAACGCTATTAAAACAATCTTACTAAACAAACGAAGGATATTGCAAGAAAATGGATGTGCACATAATCTAATTATGCTTTAACGTCTTATAAAGAGAAATAAATAAATAAATGGTAAAGCTCCTTGGAAAGGAGATTTGAAGATAAAGGAATACAAAAATTGTTTAGCACTACAGATATTAAGGGATTGCTTATATTCTTTGGACCGTTAAAGGACGCTTGTCAAAGAGAAAAATATATAGGCAGGGCGAATAAAAGGAGAAGGACGGCATAGCAGGGATTATAGGACTTAAAAGATCAAAGAAATCGTGTTATAAAGGGTGAGTAACCAACATTGAGGCAAAATTTCATCAGATTTTTGAACGCAAGGAAACTGAGATTTGAAGGAAAGAAGTTATAATGCATGAATCATTCAAAAATTATGGCAACATTGCCTGAATTTGGTGCTATGAACGGTAAATCATGTAAGCCAAAGACAATGAAAAAATAAGAGCATCTAATGTTTGTTAGCTCTGAGTTTAAATACAATACTTTTATTTTAATAAGACATTTTTAGAAATTTTAACGGTAGGCTGTTATCTTTAGTGCTCTAAATATGTTTAGTAAATACGAATAAAGATGCTTCACTAAAATTCAGGCTGTAAGAGGTATCAGTGCTCGATAATGTCATACAGAATTATTGGAAGCTTGTGGTAGACAGACTTTACCATATCGTACCGTGCCTAGGTGGGCGAAGCATTTCGTAGAGGAAGGGAAGAGGTTCATCAAAAACGTGGAGCTGGCAGACTGCAATCAACAAGTGATGATGTGCATGTGAATACTGTTAGAGCATTGCTATAAGAACATCGTTGTTGGACTTGTATTGAACTAGCAAGGGAAGTTGGAGTTATTCCTGGTATGATTCTCCACATACTCCACATACGATTCTCCACAAGACGAGGAAAATCTGCGCTCGATGGGTTCCACACAATATTACAGAGGAAGAAGTGTGACAGAGGATGGAAACAGCGAGAGTACACTTAGAACGCTATGCACGTGAAGGCGATCATTTTCTTCGGCGTATGATAACATTAGATGAAGCCTCAGTCAAAATTAAACAATCAAATGAGTGACAGCACATTGATTCACCGCAGCCAAAAGAGTATCGACAAGAACAGGATCCACTTAAAGTCATATTCTTTGTTGCTTATGTTTTGACGGTGTTTTCTCATCACTCATTCAGTTCCTCAAGGAAATCGTGTGAACGGTGCATATTACAGTCACATTATGGAACACCATTTACTACCAGCTGTGCGTCGTAAACGTCCAAATCTCCTGAATTCTCACTCCATTGTGTTATATGATGGTGCTGGCTCTCACACGTCTGCCCCTGTTGTTCATTTACTTCGCAGACGGAACTGGAAAATTCTGGAGCATCCTCCTTACTCCCCATGTGATTTCGACCTTTTCACGAAAATTAAATTACCACTAGAGGAATTCGCTTTAGAAATAGACAGGCAATTATAGCAGCAGTAGAGCAGTCTGTTCGAATATTAGGACAACAAGACGCTGTGGATGGCATCCGTCAGCTCCCTGGTGCGTGGAGGCAAATTCTTCATGTTGGGGGAGATTACTTCCAAGTGCTGCAATAATGTGACTGCTCCAAAAATGTTTTATTTGTGATTAATTCAAATGTTGCTACTAATTATTGAATGACCTAAGTATTATAAGTGGCATAAAATGAAGAGAAAATTATTCTAAACAAAGTTATTAGTCAAAAATGGATAATTTAGAGTAGAATTCATTACAGAGATGTACAAATATAGGTATATTATTTGTTAACGACGCTATCAATTGCGAGGACCATATTAGCACCGGCAATGAGCCAGGATTTCAGTTGTTTCTTACATGCCGACTTACTATTGGAAGTGTTGTGAATAAGAGTGACTGGACGGAGACCAATAGATCCGTGGTTCAAATCCCGGCCGTGGCATTGAGTTTTTCATGTCGACTCTATCAATCCAATTACCTTAGCCTGATACGGCTAGTGTGAAGAAATGATCAATTTCCATCAATTAACTTAAATAAGAGTTAAATGATGAAGCCTGGGACTCAAGTGCTTTAGTAAATCGCCACAAACGGTGTGTCTCAGATGCGAGAGCCTCTAGTGGTTAACAGGGTAAATAATGAATCAATTGGAGAATTTAGTGTCATGACGGCAAATTGGCCATGGTACCTCAATGGGTAAGAGCGACTGGACGGAGACCAGTAGATCCGTGTTTCAAATCCCGGCCGTGGTATTGAATTTTTCATGTTGACTCTATCAAGGCTTTGCTGTATTAAATAACATAGGAGAAAAGCTGCATCCCTGTCTTACTCCTTGATTCATTTTTTATTTCTGTTTTAAACGTGTCTGTTTGTATAATTTGTGTATCTTTATATAAACTTTTAATTACTTCTATCATATCATGGGGATATCCTCTTTCGTCTATTATGTCCCATAATCTTTCTCTAAGCATAAAATCAAATGCTTTTTCGAAGTCTACAAATTGTTTTGCTGTCGTACATAATTCTCTAGTTCTGATGCCGGTTGAGATTTATACACCTGCCTGAACATTTTCATTACCTGCTTCAAGGCCATTTCGTTTAGAAGAAGAAGATACCGAAAACTGATGATGACGTAGTTTCATATTAAATTGTAAACTACCGTGTTATTTTCTCCTGAATTATGGTACTGCCTCGCGTGCTGCCTTCTACCTTTACTTAACCTAATTTCGCAAGAGTATATCTTCCAAATCCAAATACCTACAGTTTGTTCTTTAAATACATTCCCGGAGCCTTCTCGCGTCTAAGTTATGAAACAGAAACGAAGTACATTCACACGATATTTTCTACTCATTCCTCTAAAATCATTCGTACATGGACGATAGAGGAAACTGAATCGACACTCACGCGTTTAAAAACTGGTAGTTATATACTGCTTTGAAATTCTATAATATATCAACAAATAATTCATTAATGAACATGACTAAGTACTGGAAAAATTTAATCAGCAATTACAGATAACTCGGAAATGGCTAATGCCACAGAAAGATTATTTTATAGCTATTTATGCATCAAGTCTGCTAATGCTTTTGCATACGTGGTAAGTTTTCAGCAAAAGCTTTCTGAATTATATTAAACAAAGTATATAAGTGTAATTTAAATTGTACTCTAAAAATACAAAAATTATAGTCAGTCATGTACTGACGTATTTTCAGAGCTATCTGAAAACTACCAATGTCTCCTAAGAAGCGCTGACCCTAAGAATACGAAGCGGAAGTGGATGACAGTGCTTATTCTAAAAGATCGTGTCAAAACAACAAGGTTGTGAATGAAGCCATGGGAGAAAAATCTCCAGAAAATTATATCATTGGAGCCAGAAACATTGTACCGCAGCTGCTACTAGCAAAATCTCGACAGCAGAGTAAGAAGTAATATTTTGCAATACAAGACTGGAACAGTATTTCTGTTGTGAATAAAGATATGAAAATATAGAAAATATAAAATAATAAAGTTTTCTTATCATGGTCCACGTAATATTTAAAACGTCCTTGCATTTGAAAGGACTACGATACGAGAACATTCGGCACTGCGATCGGTCTTGATCTATTGTACCTATGCCCCAAGTGGGACATCCCCAGTAGGAAAGAAGAGGCGAGAGGAGACATAGAGTTGCCGACCCAAGGAGTCACGATAGTGCAGAGGGCAGGGTCCCTACACCTTTACACTTGGAAACTCCCCGACAGACCAAAAGAAACGACAACTCACCGGACTGCGGTCCGGAAACAGTCCATCCAGAATGGAGACCGTCCTACAGCAAGAGGAGCTTTTACCAAGATATATCATCCTGCCATGCAGTGCTCAGACACCCGGCGACACTTCTACCTAAAAAGAGACCATCAGATGAGAGATGATGTGAAAGGATAATGGAGATGAAATGGAATGCAATTAACCTACCCAGCATTTGCCTGGCGACCCAAGAAAGCCTCTCCCTAAAAAGAAACATGGGTCAGGTAGGTCGGTCACGGGAATCGAACCCGGGCCTCCCGAATGCGGGCCAAAGACTAAATCGCCTAAGCCATCCCGCTTACTTATTTAAAAGGAAGTAATACCAATGCTGCCTTATATTTATTGATTTGTAATCAATTACTTTGTTAAAATCCCTCAACGTTGATATAATGTGTGGGTTTTGTTTATTACAGTTTCTAAGTCGGCTTTAACAGCCCAGACCACACAAGTAGGTTTTTAGGCTTATTGACAGCCCGACAGGCAACTGTTTCAGAGAGAGTGTACACATTAAGAAAATCATATCACATAATATGTCCTTATTTATCTCTTACATTTCACCGGTAAGTGGCGCCATGATTGAGTAGTGGCCACCACTAAGGTTTGCCAAAACTTTTTCGCTAAAAGGAAGAAGAAAACTATAATTTATTGCAGTAATTGAGCTTTCAAGCTCAGGTCTGTTTTCATTAGATAATTACTCCTCGAAATTATTATGATAACAAGCGTTCATTAACCTTAATTATATCACCTTGGATGTTAAAAGCACAATACAAAGAGAATTTTAAAAGAATTCCAGCACTCCTGCTATTTCTGGAGATGGTGTGCCTGTGATTTTTATAACATCTTTTTTTATTCGGTACTATTGAAATTTTCTAAACTAACGCTGATAACTTTTCCCAAAAATAATGGTGCTAACTTTTATTTACATTTGGAAACGTAGAGTCACTGAAACATTCAGTGCCAAAGTTGGAATTTGAACCACAAAAATCCCGGTCTGCGGCCGATTGCTCTTAACCATCGAGCTACCATGGTCAACATGCCAGCATGGCATTAAATTCTATATTTCCAAACGTTTGCGCACACACGGCTAGTGTGAAAGAACAATTAAGTTCGATTAATTCACCTAATAGTGACCTGAAATATAAAGTATTCACGTGTTGTAAGTCATCATTAAGGTAGTTGTCTCGTGTGTATAAGAACTCCTAGTGGTTTACTAGGAAAAAATATGAGTCAGTTGGAGAATTTAATGCCATACTGGCATGTTGGCCATGATAGCTCAATGGTTAAGAGCAATTGGATGGAGACCGGGAGATCTGTGGTTCAAATCCCGACATATTACTGTTTTTTTCAGTCTGATTCCTTTATCTTTCCAAAGTTTGGCGTACACACGGCTAGTGTGAAAGAACAATTAAGCTCGATTAATTCACCTAATAGTGACCTGAAATATAAAGTAGTCACGTGTTGTTGTTCACCATTAAGGCAGTTGTCTCATGTGTGTATAAGAACTCCTAGTGGTTTACCAGGAAAAATATGAGTCAGTTGGACAATTTAATGCCATGCATGTTGGCCATGGTAGCTCAATGGTTAAGAGCAATCGGGCGGAGACCGGGAGATCTGTGGTTCAAATCCCGACATGTCACTGAATTTTTCAGTCTGACTCCTTTATTTTCAGTTTGGCGTGGACACGGCTAGTGTGAAAGAACAATTAATTTTCATTTTATTTATATTTCATAATAAAAGTCTTTATTAGGTTTACAAGCCCACACAATATTTTTTTTAATTTAATTTAAAGTGTCTTTTAAGGTATGCGTACTTAAATAAAAAGTAAATATTTTTCGATAATTTAAAGCGTTAAACAAGCATTCTTTAAATTAAAAGTAAATATAAACCTGTATTTTCTTTGATTCGTGTATAAATTCCCTAAAAGTAAAGGAATTTGTGTACAAAAGTGTGTAACTTGGGTACATCTTGGGTATAAGAGCCAACTGTAATGGTTTGTGTACTCACCGCAGGCGATCGTGGATCTGGCGTTCCAGGACGGTCGTGGACTTGAACTCCGGCTACGAGAGCTCGGCGGTACACGTAGCAAGCTGTTTGGGTGACGTCCTCTAGTGTATACCGCCGTCCCTGAATTGCGCTTTCGCATAGGGGTGGTAGCTGAAACCATTATCACGTTCAAATGTCAAAGCGCGAATTTACTGAAGTACAGCAGGTAAAAAAGTTAATTATGGACGGATAATGATATATATATATAATTTTAAACCTGACAAGAAAATAAAAAAAAGACAAAAACTTCCTAGAAAATTACAGAAAATTCAAGATATACATATTAATTGTCATGAAAATATCTTAAGCATATTATATTTTAGTGAAAATGGTAATTTTGATAAAATAAAATTTTTCAATAAATTTTCAACGTAACTGGAACTTGCTGAACTTACATACCTAGTTTGGTAATTAACTAACTTTTACTTTTTGAGTTATGATGTTCGAGACACATACATGGACCGTTTTCTACTTTTTTTAATTCAGAGGATATCACGTTTATTTTCAGTATAATCTTGTTACAGAACTCTAGACAGATGTTTAAAAATTGGTCGTTTCGAAATTCCGTAACTTCTATGACATTACGATAAATAATTGAAGAACGGAAATTACTGATGCGACGATGTTTTTTTAAATGAATACTCCAAAGATTTGTATTAAAATAAAATATATTAAAGATACATTTTAAATGAAATGAGGCACTAAGAACCATAAGGGTCCAAAGCACAGAAACGTTGTTTTGAGAAAGTATATGTTTTAAAACTCAAAATATCTATGCAAGAAATTCCCATTACAGAGTACTAGTTGCGAACGTGATGTAAAGAGTAAATTATGTTGGCAGCACTAGATAAAAACTAAACAGTGCAGAGAAAACAAAATGATGCTTTATGCTTTGGGCCCTTAAGTAACTTAATATCAGGAAAAACTGTGGGAGACTGCTTCTCATGAATGTTTCATTAAATCAAAGAGGGCCTAAAGCACAGCTACAACTGGTTGACAACAAGGTTGGCAGATGTCAGGAGCGTGCATACACACTAAAATATCAAAATCGACGCTGTTGTGCTTTAGGCCTTTATGGTTCTAAGCGCCTCAAATGCATATATCGAATTTATTGGAAATATCTTGTAAAAGCACTTTCGTTCCGAGGTGATATATACAAGTCTTGTTAATTTTCAGTTGTCCCTCGCAATTCATGAAAACAGCTTGGTATTTTACTGCCATCAAAGTCCATTTCAAAACATTTGACTGCTATCGCTATTATTTTTCACTCTGTAGCAGTGTTTAAGGGACTATTTATGGAAAAGTGTGTCTAGGTGAAAAAGAAGTATATAGGAAAATATATTTTCGTAATTTGTATAGCTTTTAATATTGATAGGAGGTCAGATATAAAAAGATTCATGTCTGTCTATGAAAGGTACAGTCACAAACAAATAAACACCAAATTTTGGTATCTTTGGTAGACCAAAAATACGACATGTTGCTCTTCAAAAGAATAAATGTTTTGATTTTTTTTTATCAAAACACATCTCTAACAGTTTTGATTAAAACACAACGGGCCTTTAGCTGCAATGGCCCTGCGCCGTGGCGCAGCATGCCTTGGCTGCCTGCCACGGAAAGTGACCCGAGATCGATCCCACCTATGGGGTGCGGATTTCAAGTTCCGGGTATAGGACCGGGACCCAATCAGCATCGTGAGGAAATTGAGGAGCTTGCAATAGGTAAGCGGCCTTAGTCAAGGAAGTCAACGTTCCGGCTGGGGGATGCCGATATGCTGACCACATCTCCTTCCCGTATCGGTTGGATGATCGCCTACCTCTAACTTGCGTATGTGGGCGTGAGACCAGCAGTCGGGTTGGCAGGTCCTGGCCCTACATGGGCTGTAGCATCCTGCGTTATGTTTATGGTTATTTAGCTGCAATAGTCATATCGGCGACGTTCTCCTTTGAAGATATATCACCTATTGGCGATGTGTCAGCTCATATACGTTGTGTTGCAGGTACTTTGGGGTTTTTAATCATTATATCACGCGCACATTCGCACAGTCATTCACACTTCCAGACTCTGGGGAAGATGGGGGATCATCTTGGTTGGAGATAAATACCCACCCCCAGTCGGGAATCTATCCCGGGACCCCTCGCAGACAGGTGCTCTACCGACTGAGCTACGGGGTCAGCCAAAGTCCACTTTATTCAGCTGAATTTTTGTATAATTTTGTATAAATTTATTTATTTATTTATTTATTTATTTATTTATTTATTTATTTATTTATTTATTTATTTATTTATTTATTTATTTATTTATTTATTTATTTATTTATTTATTTGTTTATTTATTTATTTATTTATTTATTTATTTATTTATTTATTTATTTATTTATTTATTTATTTATTTATTTATTTATTTATTTATTTATTTATTTATTTATTTATTTATTTATTTATTTATTTATTTATTTATTTATTTATTTATTTATTTATTTATTTATTTATTTATTTATTTATTTATTTATTTATTTATTTATTTATTTATTTATTTATTTATTTATTTATTTATTTATTTATTTATTTATTTATTTATTTATTTATTTATTTATTTATTTATTTATTTATTTATTTATTTATTTATTTATTTATTTATTTATTTATTTATTTATTTATTTATTTATTTATTTATTTATTTATTTATTTATTTATTTATTTATTTATTTATTTATTTATTTATTTATTTATTTATTTATTTATTTATTTATTTATTTATTTATTTATTTATTTATTTATTTATTTATTTATTTACTTATTTATTTACTTACTTACTTACTTACTTACTTACTTACTTACTTACTTACTTACTTACTTACTTACTTACTTACTTACTTACTTACTTACTTACTTACTTACTTACTTACTTACTTACTTACTTACTTACTTACTTACTTACTTACTTACTTACTTACTTACTTACTTACTTACTTATTTATTTATTTATTTATTTATTTATTTATTGCATATAGTAAAATGTGTTTAATTTTGCTTAATTTGATGTTTGGTTCATTAAAACATTCAACTGTTTACTGTTTTAAATAAATTTTTAAAAGTATTACTGTATTTAGGTATTAGAGTAATTTCACAACATTTCACAAAATAAAAGATTATCTCAGGAAGTATTTATCTCAGAAGACTGAGGTTCGGCTTGTTTTGCAACAAAATTAGTGGTTCATATTTTGGCTAAACTGGATATCCAAAATTGCTACAGCTTATAGAATTAAAGAACTTTGAAGTAGGAAACAAGTCTTAGTTGTTTGGTATTTTCTGTATATTTGTATATTTTGGTGCTGTTCACAATGACTAATCCTAAGGACATTTAAAAAAAAATACAAGACTACGCAAAGCTGCAACACATATGCCTCAGTACAAAGTGAAGTTAATGTGGAACTAAATGGATATAAATAATTCTGCCGGCTCAAGTATTGCTAATCCTCCAAGTGCTTCCAAGAAACAACTGAATAAGACAGACAAGTTCAGTGAAACCAATTAATGTGAAACAAACATTAATATTATAATTAACTTTAACATTTTGAATTCTGTTTTGAAGGACTGTAGGGGTTGTTTCCTACGCTCAAGTAAGTTTTGTAGCTGTTTCTATTACTCAAAACAACTTTTTTTCAACATAAATGACCCGTATTCTCTGAAACTATCAGGTGTATCTGCATAACTATTTTACCACATAGTACAACTAGCCCCATGATTGTGTGGAATTGCTTTAATTGAAATGTTTCAAATAGTTCGTTGTTGTTTTTTTTTTTTTTTTTTTCAAAAAATAAAATTTCAGAAAATTTATTGAAAATTTTAAAGGTTTACATTTTTTCAAATTAGTATTTTAACATTAAAAGGCATCAGTTTATTCGGAAAGAATGAATCAACTTCACGTAAAAAAAATTCACATTTCTATGTCAAGTGGGTTTAGAGAAAACGGGTCATCAACACTAACGAGATAGGGCTTGACGAGTCCTAAGCGGTAGACGAAAACATTGTATACAAAAAAGGCAGATATATTTAAATTACGATATTTATTTTATAATTATTTTATGGCATAGGCCATTTCCAAGATATCGGTTATAAATGGTTCGATTATAAGTACTTCGTCATTGCTATAAATCAGCATCGATTTTCACTTGTTTCTCATGACCGAGGAAAGAGTACCTATGACATTTAAAGGTCAGCATAGCGTCCTGTTACAGACATTTGAATATCACTGTTCCCTTTGCTTCTATAATGAAATGTGTAATACATTTAAATTATTTTGATTGTTAACGGCGCTGCTAGTTTTCAGCGCCGCCGTTGTGCCATAACTTCGTCTCACAGATCCTTCACCACCAGCAAATACGCTAATATCCGGCTATCGATTTTAAGTGTGCTTAAAAATCATCACCCTGGGGGTTTGAACAGGTGGCCTTGGACTCAGTAGGCCAGCACCTAAACAAATGAACCATCCAAACTGACTTCCACCTACGTGGCGTAGAACCAGTGTGTCTGCCTCGGATTCATGACTCCCGTGCTCGAAACTCGGTTGGAATGAATTAACGATAAGGCTTTTCCGGTGCATTTTCTCACGTTTAAAAGATGAACCTCGAGTAATTCTTAAGCTCTGGCGATTCTGGGTCGTTTGAGTACCTTTCATCGATGCCGTTCATCATCCGACGTTTTAACTTCAAAGCAAACATGAAATGGATAATGCACTATTTCTACAAGGTTTATCTCAATTAAAACGAGGTGGATAGGAAAATAAGCTTTCGTAACAATAGCTATATAAACGTAAGATGGTAGAGAAAATCATGTGAATCTGAGGCTCAAAATAATGATGCAGTGACTAAAGTACAAGCGTGGTTATCGGAAGGGTAAACACATAAGCAACACATTCGCCCAACACAAACACCGAACGCTTTATCACCAGGCAATTAAAATCTTCTGTAAGTTGCTCTTTCTCGAACATTCTGGAAATTTGTTAATGTACCCTATGGCTATATAAACAAGGCTCTAGTGAAGCAAGTAGCTCTCAGGAGCTTAGCGACTAAAAGCTCTGTACTCCAGTGAGACTGTGATGGTGACGTGAGGTAGGTGCAAGGGATTACAGACGTTCTGTGTTCGACTTCTCAGCGAATGGACCGGGCGTGAAGCTGCGTCTTTCATTACGTCACAGGAAAAGTGAAGTCAAATTAAGAGATGGAATTAGTTATCTTAGTGAAGTAACAGTGATATCTCAGAGAAACTTGAAATGGTTTAAGTAACTGTGAAAATTAGGGGAAGTGACGGTTTGGAAACGGAGTACAGAAACAATATTGGATTGATACCTGCTTGAAGAACATACCAGAAAGAATTTGATGCTCGTAATCCTGTCCAAAGAGACACAATATTGATGCTGGTAAACAATTGGATCTCTAGTGGGTGTAAAAGGCAAGTGTAGTTCGTCTACACTGCCCACGATTGTTGTTGGCGTAAGGGTTGGGACGGTTAGCTGGTCTCGGCAATCTCCGTGAAGTGCTCGTTTTGAGGTGACGGCTATTAATTTCTGGTGCTCTCTCCGAGGTTAGATGTAGATTTTGGAGATGATGAGTTATAGAATTTTGGATGCCTCGGCTTTCTCAGAGACCTAAGAATGTGCAGGACTTGTAATGATACTTGTGTTGTCAAAGATCGGACCCATGGACACGCAGGAAGTTCGAATTATACTTCGGAGAATGTTAGAGTATCGACAATCCATTTTAGGCGCATTAACCCTGATCAAGAGTAGCACTGATTTCACGTGCCACTACATTTATGAACTGGCGGCGAATACACATTTTACCCTGGTATTTATACTGAAAGCTGCAACCCCAAGGCTACAGCTCATCTAAGCCCTCATTGACTATATATCGAGTGGGTGACGTTTTCGCCTTCCGATAGGCTGTTAAAATTGCTACTGTTCCAAATTTGTTTACTTCCTTCTGGAAACTTCCACCAAAATGAAGCATGGCTGCAATCTTGAACAGTCTCTCCTCTAGCATTCGTGTACAATGCTTACTACTGAACAAAGCTATACAATCTCCAATTACATGAAACTTGGAAGCTTCGTTCCTTAACACTGCCAAGCCAAGAACATTTTACACGTATACATATACCAAAAATAATGTAAGCAGTCAAAACCCTGTATACATATAATTTTCGACGTGCACGGAAGTTTCCGTTTCAGGGTACTACTACAGAGGTCACCCTGATAGTAATTAAGACATTCTTCGCACGAGACCTCAGGTGTTAGAGTGCAGCCCTACAGGTTGAAACGGAATATTTGTTGCAAATGAGATGAATGAAGATATAGTGATGATTTGTTTCTCACCTGTGTGAAGTTCTAGTAATCTAATCTCGTAGGTTCCTCGGCAGCATCACTGAAGCACAAGATCTTACTTCCGGGCGTGGTCGCGGAGTAGAGGTAAAATTATTACCGTTGTTAGAATGAATAAATACTTCTCCTCTTTTCAAAGTTTTATATTTTATTCCTCCGAAAATTTATCAAATTCTGATACAAATTTAAATGATGTGAAATGCTGTCCCTTAACAAACGTCGATTGATGTATAGATTAACCATTCCTCTCTTACACTCACGGTAATTAATGCATCTTAAATGCACACACACAAAATAGTTTCTGCACACGCTCGGAGAGACTCGAATACACGTCATTCTCTTACGGAGTTTTGATGCAGAAGAACGCTAATTTCAGTTAATCTCCTGCTCTCTTCTTTCTACATTGCGACGTTCGCGAATACATTTTGAAAATGTATCCAGAGCAAACAAAAATTGTTTGGCATGTATTTTCTTGTTTTTTCTTCTTTTTCTCCAGAAGTTTTTGAGTAGCAGCGCTTCCAGCGCTTAATTGCATTGTTCGTCAATACCTTTATTCCTTATTTTTGTATTTTTGTTTTCATTGCTGGCTGTACCTTGTGGCGGTTATTTCATGTTTCTAAATTTTAAAAAATTGATTTGGAATTGTTATTTGTACGAAATGAAACTGTAAAATTAGGTTTGTTATGAGATGTTACAAAGTGAGTGAAATGTTATGTAATATTGTCGTTATAGTTAATTTTAAGAATGTGATTACGTAATGTGGTGACGTGGATCAATAGGAGATAAGTTATTTGGTTGCTATAGCAGTGTAGACCAGCAGAAGAATCGAGTCGTCTAGGTTTAAACTCAAAAACTTCTGGAGAAAAAGAAGAAAAACAAGAAAATACATGCCAAACAATTTTTGTTTGCTCTGGATACATTTTCAAAATTTATTCGCGAAACTCCGCGCTGTTGCGTACAATTTGATAGATTCGAGTGACCATTTCCGCGAGCTCATTCAATGCTGTATTTACGCATTCGTAATTTTGAATGCCATGCTTCGTAGATTTCCGGAAGCAATCGTGACTCTTCGATAATTAGGAAGCACTGGCAGATTTTGTCACGTGAAGTCTCTGTAGCGTGTTTTGTTTTATATGGCTTTTAAATACAACTGTAAGTATATCTCAATAGCATTAGCAAAGTATTTCACGTAAATTGCTATTTAGTGATGACAAGTAGGAAGTTATTGTGAAGTTTTAAGTTATTAGCAACAATATGTGAACTGCATACTTTAACCATTTAGTTTACGCGGTGGGGACCAGCTGTAGGAAAATTGGAGCGTCTGAGTGGAGAGGGGAAGCAGGAATATGTCTGCTTGTAGTGTGAGCAGTCTTGCAATGCAAAAAGGGCCTACGTGTGACCGTACAATAGAAATAGTACTGAAAAGTAGCCTTAGTTCTTTGAGTTATTATTAACTCTTACTTTAATGAAACTTATTATTTGGAGCTTCCCTCGCTTTGAATGTCACGTGTCGCCACTGAATAAAGGATAAACATATGCGCAGAAATTGAAAACCCGAACTTCCTGCTTGATTAAATAATTATGTCAGCCTGTATAATCATTTTGATTCCAGGTCTGTGGTTATGGGTTACACTGTAAAGGGCTAAAACAAAGGTGAACCTCCAGCGCAGCCTCGCGGCGCGACAACAGCCAGGTGTTTCTCTCAACAACAGAAGTGAAAAAGAAATCTTGATGGGCAATAATCATATTATACGTCATGGTTGTTATGGAAACATTATTGATCTCGTGCCTTCCTCACGGGAATAGGACTAATATCTGAGAGAGCCTTTCTCCTTGATTGGAGATAACATGCAACTTTGCTAAATATGGATATCCAAGCAACTCTAGGGCACGTTTGCTTTAATCAACAAGAACACGCTATCTGATATGCATTTACACCAGAACAAATGAAATCTGACGTGGCGTTCACATCGCTTTTTTTTACAAACCATTCTTACAAAAGTTTATTTATTTTATCTGTTTCATTATTTCCTTTTACAGTCATAGGGCATTTCCCCAATTTTATGCAGTTCATTTATTAAACAAGTAGTGATATAAAAACCTAAAATACAAAAATACATTATGAAACAAACAAAAATATAATAATTATAGTATTATATAACAACTAGAATGTATAATAACGGAAATATAATCTTAAACATTCTAAGACAACTGCAAGCAATATTAAACAGAATCTTGGCCGTTTGTGTATGGCGTGTCGCCTCACGTTCAAGAGGTCCCGAGTTCGAATCTCGATCAGAGTGCATAAGGTTTTAAACCTGCATAAGGTTTTTCTACGGGGTTTCCCTTACCCTGAAATATAAATGTCTGGTAACTCTACGCTTTATGGACCCTGGACGCATTTGAGTATCATTTTATCCATTTCATTTATCGTAAATTAAAAAGAAAACACACGCAGAATCTTTAAGTATTAGCAACACAGCATTATATAGCCTTAAGCAAACTAGTTACCAAGTAGTATCACATTAAATTAATAACCTACCAAACGATACACAACAACGAAAACCACAAATGATCTATAAATATGTGTTTTGAAGTTGCTTTTTGCTCTTGTATATATGATAGAAGGTGCTAAAATACTGTCGCCAGGCATTGTTGTGCTGCTGCCGGCCCCCGCTCGGGCAGGAAAGAAAGAGACAGATAGTGCGGCGCGCAGCGCTAAACGCTTACCGCGAAAGAGACAGATGTCTATATAGTTCTCTCTTTCTCTCACTGCGTCGTGAAACTTCGGCAGCTTTCGAGCGATCCAGTGAGTTCTACGAGGACTGTCCAATAAAGAATGGTCATAATTTGTTTACGGTCATAATTTTTCGCACTAAAATTCAATCTTATTATATTCTGTTAGCTTAATGTGAAATAAAAACGCCGTAGTACTTTCATTATTGGTACTCCTGATTCCCGCCTGTGAGAACCAAGCAAGTTCAGACACATTCAGTATCGCCTACCGCTACAATGGAGGTAACACGCGAGGAACAATATGCGGCTTTGACATTCTACTTTCGTCTCAACAAATCTTCAGTTGAGGCCTAGACAATGTTACAGGAGGCCTATGGAGAGTCTGTTCTTCCCTACAGCACAGCTCGAAAGTGGTTTATAATATTTAAAGAGGGGAGACAATCAATTTCAAAGGAAGGTGGACCCGGTGCTCCAGTTTGTACTGCTCTTATGGAAGAAAACATCAACACTGCTGCTGCCATTGTGAGAGAGGATCGACGAATTACCTTAAGATCACTTTCTGAAATACTGAACATTGGGTGCCACCCACACGTTGGTGACAGAAGCATTACACATGAGACGTCTTTGTGCGCGATGGTTTCCAAGGCTGTTGATTCCCGAACAAAAAGATATTCGTATTCAGATCTGAATGCAGTTAAAGTTGACGTTAGAGGAAGATCCGGAGTTTCTTTCAAATGTAATCACTGCTGATGAAACTTGGCTACATCATTTTGATCCTGAGAGCAAACAGCAAAGCTCAGTGTGGAAATCTCCTTCATCACCAACCCCCAAAAAAGCAAAAGTGGTTGCTTCTGCTGAGAAATTTATGGTCATCTTATTCTCTGATATTCATGGAATGGTTTATCAGCATGTTGTACCTGCACACACGTCAGTAACTGGACAATACTACAGGGATATCCTGAAAACATTGCAAGTCCATATCAGGTGTAAAAGACCACATTTCCCTGAAGCAGGCTGGATGCTGCACCACGGTAATGCGCGGCTGCATATTGCCAATGTTGTTGCTGAATATCTTGCAAAAATCAACCTGAAGTGCATCCCTCACCCTCCCTATAGTCCGGATTTAGCTCCAAGTGACTTTTTTCTATTCCCTAAATTGAAGAAACGCCTTCGTGGGAGGCATTATCCATCATCAGAAGCAGTGGTGAAGGCTGCGGAGGCAATTTTGAACGATCTCTCAAAAAATGGTTTCCAGCATGTCTTTGAAGACTAGCAGAAACGCTGGGACAAGTGCATCGCATTCAGGAGAGATTGTGTTGAGAAGGACCAACAATATTATGAGGATGAGTAAAGGTACGTTGTCAAAAAAAAAAAAAAAAAAAAAAAATTGTGATCATTCTTTATTGTACAGCCCTCGTAGAATAACAAGTCGAGGTATAAAAGGGTCGTGGTTAGTCAGTCGTGGCTAGTCGATAACTGTTAATTGTGTATGTGCAGCTTTCTAGGGGACCTTTGAAGTGTACCGCAAGTGATCTCGTCGTTTTGTTTACGTGTGTTGAAGCAAAGAGAGACTACTGTTTGTATGTCCCGTCATATTTAGAGCCTGTAAAAGATGTACAAAACGTCTTTCTACTGAAATAAAGAGAATTTAAAATTTCATCAAACAAGGCTTTTAATTCTATGAACCCACAAAGTGACAATACGATTCATAAACATTACTACAATTGTTTTACTGCTATTTTTACAAAGGGAGAATTTTGAGAATTTTGAGAATTTTGGATTTCTTATAGTAAAATAAGTTACTTGAGGTTTGAGTTTCTAGAGTTAAACTTTATTTTGTGGAGAAATCCATTATTATGTAGACTACAGTTAATTCTTTTTTTTTTTTTTAAAGTAAAAGAGGAAAAAAGCATCTCGGTAACTGTTTCATCCAATTCTTGTTAACCCTTTCCAGACTAGTTTATTTTAATGCAAATTAATTATTCTTTCACACTGGCCGTGTGTAGGCTAAATTGTGGAAACGTAGAGTCAGACTGAAAAATTCAATGCCATAGCCGGGATATGAACCACGGATCTTCTGGTTTCCGTCCAGCTGCACTACCATTGTGCTACTATGGCCAACGTGCCAATATGACATTAAATTCTCCAACTGACTCGTATTTTCCCGGTAAACCACTTAGGAGTTCTCATAAACACATGAGACAACTACCTTAATGGCGACTTACTACATGTAAGTACTTTAACGCCCGGGCTTTATAGTTAACCACTATTAGGTTAATTAATGGAAATTAATTATTCTTTCACATTGGCCGTGTGTAGGCTAAATTGTGGAAACGTAGAGTCAGACTGAAAAATTCAATGCCATAGCCGGGATTTGAACCACGGATCTTCTGGTTTCCGTCCAGCCGCACTACCATTGTGCTACTATGGCCAACGTGCCAATATGACATTAAATTCTCCAACTGACTCGTATTTTCCCGGTAAACCACTTAGGAGTTCTCATAAACACATGAGACAACTACCTTAATGGCGACTTACTACATGTAAGTACTTTAACGCCCGGGCTTTATAGTTAACCACTATTAGGTTAATTAATGCAAATTAATTATTCTTTCACATTGGCCGTGTGTAGGCTAAATTGTGGAAACGTAGAGTCAGACTGAAAAATTCAATGCCATAGCCGGGATTTGAACCACGGATCTTCTGGTTTCCGTCCAGCCGCACTACCATTGTGCTACTATGGCCAACGTGCCGATATGACATTAAATTCTTCAACTGACTCGTATTTTCCCGGTAAACCACTTAGGAGTTCTCATAAACACATGAGACAACTACCTTAATGGCGACTTACTACATGTAAGTACTTTAACGCCCGGGCTTTATAGTTAACCACTATTAGGTTAATTAATGCAAATTAATTATTCTTTCACATTGGCCGTGTGTAGACTAAATTGTGGAAACGTAGAGTCAGACTGAAAAATTCAATGCCATAGCCGGGATTTGGCACGTTGGCCATAGTAGCACAATGGTAGTGCGGCTGGACGGAAACCAGAAGATCCGTGGTTCAAATCCCGACTATGGCATTGAATTTTTCAGTCTGACTCTACGTTTCCATAGTTTATTTTAGACTAAAATTACTCTTTGAAACTAGCACCATCTATTGGCCACATATGCCCTCAAAACTTTTAATTGTTGTAGAATCGGCAGCTCTGGTTAAATCAATGAATGTCATTATCAAGGGTTTGGTAAGAGGTAGCCTAGCCGCAGTGCTATTGTGATAAAGGAAGGGGTGAGCCCACATAAAATAAACGCTGACAGGCAAATAGGTAGTGACTGAAGCTTAGAAGCACTGTAGCCAAATAGGTATTTGTATTCGTGTTAGAAATAAAGTATAAGGAAGGAGATTGTTTTGATTATGTTTGTTATAATCTGAGCTTTTATTACAAATTTCGTAGGCGCTGGTATGTTTTGATCTTGAAGTCCCAAGCTCTCTGCTTGAGAACGAGAAAAACTGAACAACTTAAAATGTAATAAAAAAGTGAAAATTGCTGAATTTAAATATCAAGCTAGGCAGTAAGTGAATTTTAGCTTTCTATAATTCATTCACACACAATTTCACTAAAAAAAATGCTGTTTATTGTGTTCAGGGAGGCTCAAAATACACATTTACAGGAAAATCTCAATTTCGAAATTTCGGATGGAATACAATATGCTCTTATTTTAAGTACGTAGCGAAAGTAAAAATAGGTTTAAAATTATATACAAATTAATATTTAACAATGTTTCTTTTAATTGCATATTTAAATTAATAGAACGCTTGGCATTTGGCATTAGTATAATTACATTTCCCATGCACACCTCGGTAGTATATATGGTAGCGTGTCTGCCCCACCTTCAAGAGGTCACAAGTTCGACTCTCGGTCAGGGTGAGTTACACGGATAAGGTTTTCTCCGGGGTTTTCCTTTATCCTGAAAGATGAGTGTTTTTAACTCTAACATGAGACTCCTCTTCGACGCTTCGCCGGAGTAACATTGCCGCAACACCATGGGACGAGTAAAGAAGGCCTCGATAAAAACATCCACCGCAGCTAAGCAGGCAACCAATAAAGAGCAGCCTCGCTTGCAACCAACAAAGAGCAGCCTCGCTTGCAACCATCTCCTCTGTCGGAACCTGGCCCTGCTTCCCAGCCGGGAGCAGACTAGTCACCAGCGGCCGCCAGCCAGCCGGCACCACGCCACCGCCATCCAAGCTCAACAGCGAGCTCAACGCAGCCTGAACCTGTCCCTGTCTCCCAGCCGGGAGCAGGACAGCTTACAGCGGCAGTTATCCAACAGCCGCCATCACCGCCACCTTGCACCAGCATCGTGGTGAAGACAGTGGCCCTCAGCAACGAGGGCAAACTGCATCTTGTCAGCCCGGGACCCGACACCGCTAATCAGAGTTGAGCTAGCCAGCAACACCGACCTGGAAGTTGCCTTGGTTACCGGCCTGCCCTTATTAGGGCGGTTGCTGAGGACAGACACTAGCCGACAGATTCTACTAGCCCCATGCCGCCGCTGCTGCGCCTACAGGCATGCAGCAGAGTCCTGTGCAGCTGAGCCGAGGTGCCACTACTGTGGTGCCTCCAGCCTCACCTCGGTCTGCACAGAAGGGCGGTTGCTGAGGATAGACACTAGCCGACCGATTCTACTAGCTCCATGCCGCCGCTGCTGCGCCTACAGGTATGCAGCAGAGTCCTGTGCAGCCGAGCCGAGGTGCCACTACTGTGGTGCCTCCAGTCTCACCTCGGTCTGCAAAGAACACGACCTGCACCGCCGTCCCCGCTACTGTGCCTCCTGTGAAGGGCACAACCACTACACCGGGCAGGCGCTCTGCCCCCTGCATCGCTGCAGGAATGCAGCGCCTCTCCCATCTGCGCCGTCAAATCCTCAGCAGCAGCTGACCGCACAACAGTCGCTACATCAGCAACCTCATCGACAACCAGCAGCACCAGACCATACCATCAGCCAGGAGCAGCCCAGGGAGAAAGTCCGGAGCCTAGGGGAAGCCGTTCAGGATCTCCCCTCGGAGTCCTTGGTTATATCGGCCAAGCTGACCGCCCTGGAGGACCTTCTCAGATAGTTTCAGGCATCATCGCTATAGGTAGCACACTTCCTCTCAGAAAATCTGACAATTCACAAGAAGTTGGACAATCTGGCGGAGAGCCTTTGAGGTATCCCCCGAAGTTTTGTCAGTTCCACCAACCACCTGCACCAACAGTATCGGCAAGACACCAGCCAAAAACGGAAACCAAGCCGACAACTCCACCACGTCAACAGCATCAATAGCAACAGCCTAGACGCCAGGAACCGATTACGAATCACCAACCGGAGATTCACACTTACAACACCAACTCGGAGAGCTCCAAGACAGGACTCTTCAGAACACGAAAGAGGAACCTACTTATCTAACAACATATATCCTTACCTGAAATTCAACCCAACTATCACCTACATTGCGTTCGGTGGCAGGCTAAGCTTCTAGTCAAGTTTGCCACCCAACACAAATTCCTACTCCACTGGCTCGCAACTATCAATCCCAACTATCACCTGGAATGCGCGGATGCTTTAGACGGCACCGCTGCACTTTTATCCCTTACAAACCGGTGGAGGATTTTTAGTGATGTAATTCCCTTGAGGTGAAGCTCACACACCCCACTGTGCCCTCCAACAAAGTGAGAGTCCATAAACGGATTTTTCCACTCGAAAAAATACCTAACCTCTATGTACCATATATTCAGTTGAGTATTGTCTCATTCATTGTCTGACATAACAATGCTGGACGACGTAAATTAAAAAGAATATCATTGTTGACGTCAAATTGTATTACGGACATTTAACGCGTAAACATTAAAGTACAGATAGATGCACTGAACTTTTATCATGTAACACGCAAATATCATTCCTTGATGATAAACACATCTGTTTGAAAATTACAAAATTCCTATACTTTAAAACATATAGTGCAGAAAATTCATTTGAGTAAAATGCTCCTTCTTTCAGTCACGATGTTGTACTGTTGTGCTCGTTGTGGTCTGTTCGAATTAAGAAACAGCAATAATTATAGAGCCAGCTTATTGAAATTATTCAGTGTAAATACCTGAGGTATGTGTTTTTCATTGTTTTTCATTACTTTCCTAAGTTTACAATCATATAATTCACTACTTCACTTATTTGAGTTTAAAACTTAATCACAAATTGCCAATATTTACTTTACATTTACAAATTTCTACACAATATGAGTAATATGCTTTTGTGTTCGAAATGCTGCATATAATAGATTTCGTAACTTTCGTTTTTCTTCAGAAGGTTTATTCTCATACACTTAAATTTCCATCTATTCTGACTAGAGAATTATCACTATGCTTATACTTGTATTCGCTTGAGAGTTTGATAGCATCATCTCTGCTCTATGTGGTACCTCTGTGCCAAAAATCAGATGGGGAGTAAAGCTGGAAGTACCCAAAAATGAGTCCAGAATATGTAGGAATATATAGGCATAATAACACGGCATTGTAGGGAGAGATTGTACACCCTTGACGGGTAGCGGTCTACACATGTCATACGTAAAGAGCGCCGTTCCCCACACTCGGCACAAAACTGACAAGTGAGTTCAAGCAGCTACTTGTAAGTGGTCACATGTGGCTCTTTCCAGACTTCAGCTTTGAGCGTTGCGGTTCTACTCCACAGAAGATTTTTGGTGCACATGGTTTATATACAGCAGGCATTATACCAAAATTATCAGGTGCGTAGTGATATGAGTACAGTAATAGCTTCATTCTTAGAATGCAATCACTATACAATAAACTATAACCATTAAACATGTTTTATATACGTTCTGCAACGTTGTCTTGTCATACAATAAGTGAAATAATGCTCAATAATGAGCTCAGAGTCCATAGAGCTTAGAGTTACTGTGTGCCCACCAAAAGAAGGCAAGAGACGAATGAAGGAGAGAGGGATTTGAACTGTTAATCTGCTCTGGTAGTGGATCTGTTTACTAGGAAATGAGTATGTGAGACTGCATATGAGTCACCCATGCTGCCAAAGCCCGCCTCGGTAGCGTAGATGTTAGCATATCTGCTTCACGTTCAAAAGGACCCGAGTTCGAATCTTGGTCAGGGTAAGTTACCTGGATAAGGTTCTTTCCGGAGTTTCTCTTATCCTGAAAGACGAATGTCGGGTAACTCTAAGCTCTATGGACCCTGGTCTCATTTGAACATCATTTCACCCATTCATCGTCCGATATGACTTAACGTTGGAGGACATAAATTACAACAACAACAAAAACATGCTGCCAGATCTAATATTTGTTGCAGTAACTGTAATGATAGGTATTATGCAAGGGTGAGTTATGTGACAGCACTTGCGTATTTTAAACTAATCTAGCATCCTTGTCTTACTGGGAAGACGAGCATAAACACCGTGGGTACAGCAAAAGTGATTACGTTAAACATTGCTCTAGCTTCCCTTCTTGTGGTGAATAGACAGTACCTGACATTCATCATTCAGGATAATGGAAAACTTCGTAAGAAAGCCTTATCCAGGTAACTCACCCTGATCGAGGTTGGAACACAGGACTTCTTGAGACGTGAGGCATATACGCTACCATCTACGCTACCGAGGCGGGCATATCCTTTATCCATTGATGTATTTAATATGAGTTTAAGAAGATTTGCTTTATCCTGTGATTCGTTATTACTGACAACGGATTAACTGTTCTATTATGCGTGTTAACCTATGTTGCCAATTCTTCTTCTTCTCCTCTTTCTTTCTTTTATGTTTATTAATTAATTTTGTGGTGTTTTTATTACTTCACTTTCTTCTAAATTTTTGTCTACTTAATGTTGTATTCAATATGATAGTGTAACTTTTAAGTGGGCATTATAATTGGGGTAACTTGTAATGTTTAGAATATAAATAAATATATCAAAATGCAGCCGGAAGTAACTGAAGTTACTAGAAAAGCCGTAAAACGCCAAGAAAGGCAAATAAAGAGTGAATAAAACCACTATGTTCTGGTCCACATTACCCAATATAAACTTACATAAATTCTCCTGGATCTTAACACCGAACACGTGAAAGCAAAAGGATTTTCCCTTAGATATCACACTAGTAACCACTAAATTAACAGCAATTACTCTAACGGCACTAGCCGCCACTGAATTTACACCTGTTGGAATGCTTGTTGCGTATGGCTTACCTTGATTGCTGCGTCTCCCTGGCACCTGTTCTTGGGACACAGAAGTGGAAGGTACGCATACGGTGACGTCAGTGCCTCCTCCATTACCCACGACCACGTGGACCTAATAACAATAACAATAGAAAGCACTGTCACTCGTGACAACTGCAAATATCCAGTGGCGTACCAAGAGCTTCTTTCAAAACGAGGCACCAATTTCTTTACTAAAGTTGGGAAACATTGCGTTCCTCCAAATATTCGATACCGTCACTGTCCACGAAATATATGTTTTGAGATGCCTGAACTACCAAACACACTTTTTAAAAAGATAAGCGTGCGCGTGTGTCTGTATGATCACTTCAGTATCTTCCAAGGATGCGACTCAAAGGTCCTTAAAAGTATCCTCCATCCCAAACTAATCTTTACATGAAAAAACTCGAAAAATTATTTTTTTTAAATAACGCCAAATAGGTTTATTAAAATACGATACTTCTAAGATATTTTATGGAAAATTAAATGTACTTCTTGAATTTTCTGGTAATAGTCTCTAAAGTCCTCTTCATTGAAAACGACTTTTGCATAATTCAGAAACCGTAAGAGGTAAATAAAGTATCTTACAGCACAAAAAAATAACTGTGTCATTTTTAATTTTTTGTGAACATAATTATTTCCAAGATATTCCTTGTTATTGTTTTGAATTTTCAAATAGTTATATTTTTTTTCAAACAGGAAATTTTCGTGATTTTTTACGTCCTAGCCTTGCAAAGAGAATGTTATTTCAAAGCCTTTACTTAGAGATGATCTCTTAAAGGATTTGACTCCTATTCTCATTGTTATGAAACAATTTCTGCAAATATTTATCTTTATTATCAGTTATATCTCCCTAATTTCTGTCTCTTTATTTCATTTTTTACCTTTAACCTGCTTTATTTTTCAGGTTTGCAGTATTGGTGCTGCATGGCAGGGAAAAGAATGCTCTCCGTAACTATCGGTTAGGTTTTCCAGTGAAATGTATAAGCCAGCATGGGGGATGGAACAGACGCATTATTGATAGAACAGTCAGGTTTCAGGATAGATACGATAGAAGTTGCATAGAAAATGTCTTCTCTCTTAGGCAAACATAGAAAAAACAATCGAAAAACATAGAGAGTTGTAACGGTTATTTTGGTTTAGGCTCCGAGAGCTGAAAAAAATATTTTAATATGTGATTTAAGAATCGATATGGACATCTTAAAATGAATCTGAAATGAAATTGTTAAAATTCAGTAGGTTATGATATGACGCAACATGTAAGTGATGGGATGTGAATGTTTTGTGATTGGTAGTTTTTAAAATGAGATTATGTAATGTGTGCCGTGGATCGTTAACTTTTGATTGATAGTGATGGCAACTAGGGAATGAAATATCAATAATTTTGGTAGAACAGCTAGGAAAGAAAGCGTCTTTTGTGGAAGAACGTTAGGATGAACAGACGTAAATGCAATGACGTGACGAAACCTTGTAAAAGAGTTAATATCAGATATCTGTTAATTTTAATCAAGATATACAATACTATTATCAAGTTTTATACGAAACATTACATAAATAATACAAATTAAATTGAACATCTTGATATTTTTAAAGTAAGAAGAATTTATTGGTATCCAAGTTTATTTAGAAAATTTGTCCTTTCACTTACGAACACGTCTGAAAATTCAAGAGTTCTCATAGGTCAGACTGAAGCAGATCCGAAGATTTTTTTATATACATGCATACATCTGAGTGCCAGATCTAAATCAAAGATTCAGATCGGGAAGTATTAGCTCGTGGCTTCATCGCTGAATAGGTACAACCCACAACCCCAGTCACAACGCGGGACGATATCAGGTGAGAATAATCCCATTCCATATGATCACCGCAGACTTCGAAACACCATCATTACCATAATCCTGCTACAGAATTCAACCTAGAAACAATACATTGTACTCTTTATAGACTTTAAGAAAGCCTTTGACAAGATATGCAGAGTAAAACTATTAGAAATATTAGAAAATAATAACAAAATAATAACAGAATATAGAATCTATTGGAAAGGATGTCAGCAATCAGGATACCCCGTGCAGCATATATACGGACCCCAAGAGTACAGAAACTCAGGACGTCCGAAGAAAAGATACACACAACAAGAATTTGGAGCCGGAATGGGCTAATAACGGCCTAAACTGTGAAGCAGAAGAGAAAGAAGGGTGTTGGAAACCATCTGCCACCTGGCAGTTCAACTCTGGAACTGTAGGGGCCCTACATTTTTCTTGTACCTGACCACACCTTGTCTTCCCTAACTTCACCTCTCCCTCGCGGGGTGGGCGCTGTGTCCGAAGCATGAACACAAAAGATCTCCTACAGATCGAGCTATTAAGCTCCACGTATTTAATTGACTTTTTAAATATCATCTAAAACTTCAATAGTAATAGTATAAAAGTATTTTAAACTTATGGGTTTAATATTAAATCATGCTAACAGTAACTTTTTAATAAATGGATTTAATTAAGTGAACTTACTGTAAAACCATGTAAAAAACAAATATTTTTGTAGCTTCTGCCATGAGTCCAACAACTTAGATTGAGGTTAGTTGATAGTTTTCGCAATATTATGGTCTGTTTTGGTTCATAGATAGTGCAGATTTTCTCTAGCAATTCTGATGGTAATCTTTATTTCCCATCAAACAGGGCCAGTTATAATTGCACAGCATAAGCCAGTGTGTATAAAATATACAAAACTAAAAGATTGTCTGAATATAGTTTTATGGTAGTCCACAGTAAAGCCATTTTCTAACCTTGTTCATATTTCCAGTAGAGTGTTAACGGCTTCCTCGCTGCTGACGTGAGACGTTTACATTAACTTTTGACACCTTCACCTCTAGTGCCACCTTCACTTGCTTCTCATTTGTTACCCCAAAGTCTGTTGCAGAATTCTGTACATTCTACCGATCTATGCACCTTAGGAAATGTTGCTGGCGATTTTCAATTTTAGACAAATACGTAATTAAAAATATAAATTCTAGGAATGGGTCTATACCAGTTTTTCTACATACGTACTCGATTCTCAATACCTATACACGATATTTTTCACGATACTTCGATACTCGATACTTCATTTCTACTTCTAGTTCCAATACAAAATAGGACGTTGGGAGAACAGTGTAATGCCAATAAAATTAAATAGGTGCAAATATTTAATCATACAAAACTTAAAACCATAAGTGTTCTTATTTTTAAACTCCACATTAGACATTTAAAAGAAAAACAGTTCACTTTCGTAAGTTTTTGTTTAAAAAATATTAGCATTTTCACTCTTTCTGGGTCAAGGTCTTTCAGGTCCTTTTCTATAAGTCCTGCTATGCTAAATAGTCTTTCAGAGAAAACTGTTGCAGGTGGAATACACAAATATTTAATGGCTAATTCCTTTTTAGTTCTAGCAATTTTGAATTTGTTTCCCAGTAATCCAGTGCAGTAAAAAGAGGAGGTAACAAATCTCGTTGAGATATGCAATGATTTCTTCTTTGGAACTGGTAACTGAGTGTGTATTTGACACACAATTATTTTCTACTTGCGGCAATAATATTTTGTGGTTTTAAAATAAAATAAAAATTGCAGAATTACCATCGAAGTATCGAAAAAGTACCGAGAGAATTTTCTGAAGTATCGTTCGATATCGATACCATGCAAGTATCGTGGGTATCGAGGTATCGCAAGTATCGAAGGCCCATTACTAATATATTCATTTGTTATTCAGCTATCTTGAAAACACAGCAGTTAATGAACACCTTTAGGGAAATATAAATAGTTAGAAACTACCATTAATTTCTTATGGAAAGAAACATACATAAATTATTAAATAAATAAGCAAAAACCGGAAATATGTTACATCAACTTTTTCTACAGTTTTATAGGATAAACATTTGGGTGCTACTTTTGCATTAATTTCTTTACCTGTTCTTGTATTTCTTGTTAAGTGAGATGACATAGTTTGCAGAATTGACCTTATTACACACTTTTTTTTTGTCCAGGGGGAATAAGAAGTGATTGGTAAGTATTTTAAGAGTGGGTCGCTATACAGTCGCTTTGAAATTCCTTTCTCCTTCAACGACCGGGTAACAGAACGTGTGTTTATATTCAGAATGAGCATTACTTCTGGTGACGTTCCCAGTAAATATAACTTATACATTTAATTTTACTTAGTATGGCATTATAATCAAAATCATTTGAGTCAATTTTGTGAAATTCAAAACTTTCAAAAATTTCCCTCTGAGGTCTAGTCTGGGGCATTCATGCATTTATTTTTAAATCTTTGTGTCGTACCCTTGTAACAAGCTGAACTTAAAAACCAACGTTTCTTTTCTGAATTACACCGTTCACAGACACACCAGCTCGGACATTTTTCCAGAATTGCCTCAAAACGTGTTTCCATTGACGTAAGGGAATCGAACTTTTGTGTGGAATCCAATACAACATTCTCTGCCTATTATAAATAGAAGTAAAAAGCAGAACATTTATGCAAAAAAGATATTTATACCAATTAGTCTTAATTTTGAATATCAACTAAGTAAAACAAACTGTTATTTCGCGTATTAAACTGTTCCTCAATTTATAGTTTTATTAAAAATAAATATACTTGGTTTTCGCTTATTTGATTAAGTACTAAATATTTCACTAAAAATATTCGAAAAACAAAAGTGTTAGTTAAAATAATAATAATAATAATAATAATAATAATAATAATAATAATAATAATAATAATAATAATAATAATAATAATAATAATAATAATAATAATAATAATAATAATAATAATAATAATAATAATAATAATAATAATAATAATAATAATAATAATAATAATAATAATAATAATAATAATAATAATAATAATAATAATAATAATAATAATAATAATAATAATAATAATAATAATAATAATAATAATAATAATAATAATAATAATAATAATAATAATAATAATAATAATAATAATAATAATAATAATAATAATAATAATAATAATAATAATAATAATAATAATAATAATAATAATAATAATAATAATAATAATAATAATTAATAATAATAAATGGGGCGTCTCCCCAAGAAAGAAAGTACCCTTGTCAACTGGCCGCTGCGTCCTCCAGCCACAGCTAAGGCCGCGGAGGAGTGCAGGATGGGGATGACGGGAGTCAGTATGCCTACTTTAACATCAAGATAACTAATTGGCATCTCGAGGCTGAGGACATCCCGGAGTAGGCTTCTAAGTGGGGTAAAACCTACACGCCGGTACCGGTGTTTGAATCCAGTTCCCCCACGCCAGAGGTAGAACGTTTTAACTTAAAGGTCTACTTACTGTGCACGTAATGAAAAACTGATACACACGATGAAAATAACAGTTTCTCTTGTATATTCTCTCCCCTACTGATTACAGAGATAAATGTTATAAACGTTTATGAGCATTAAGAAAGGAATACAAAGATTCCAAAAGCAACGAATTTATTTTAGAGTTTATTTTAGAGAAATAATTGACTTAATAGCGGTTGGACTGTATGAAATATAGTGGCTAAGAACAAATTATTTGGTACGAGTCGAACTGCTCAGAAATATCCTCTGTTTCACAGTCTGAAATACGCTGTTAGACTTACTGGGTGCGGCATCTCGCCTGAAGATTAGGAAGGGGT
The DNA here is from genome assembly GCA_030765055.1 of Mantis religiosa. NCBI lineage: Eukaryota > Metazoa > Arthropoda > Insecta > Mantodea > Mantidae > Mantis > Mantis religiosa. Next base: position 81,989,404 of record CM060959.1, read on the forward strand.
GGGCCCAGATTAATTAATTGGCGACCGACATACTTGGTTGATAACAGCTAGCTTCCAGTATGAGAACTGTTCTGTAAATTTTTTAAACATGTTTAACAATACTTTCATTTTAAACTATTATTACATACTGTCACTGATGGCATTGTTGTGCTACCGCGACAAATGGGAGCCGGACGCTTGGGCAGGAGAGCTGGACGCCTGCCAAGAGAAAGAAAGAGAAAGAGAGAGGCTCCGGAATTGTTTGTCTTACTCTTGCCACCGCGAATATTCTCGGGAGGTCTGCGACATTCTAGAAATAATGACTGGAGGTATAAATACCGGCAAAGTGTTAGAAGCGCCAATTGTATGATGGATATTGCGACAGTGGATTTCTTTCATTTGTTTACTTGCGGAGGAGCACCGAGTCGACCTTGAAGACAGCTTATTTTCAATTTCACGTCTTTTTACTGCAATAGTGTTCTAAATTTATACAAATCAGACTTTTGATTCCACATAACTCTAGCCGTCACAATACTAAACTGTGATTTTTTTGGGCCAGGTTTTCATTCGTTCGTTCATTCATTCATTCATTTATCATTTTAGTGGAATGTATCGCACTTTAACCGTATAAACACACACAAGTGAAACCATGCTAGTGCCTGATCTGAGAAATGGGCGTGGCATAGCTGCACTGCGAAGTATTTAAATATTTAATGCAGTTAGAGATGGAAAACAAGCCAAATATCTGGGAATATCTTCTAGATTGTATAATCTAGCAAATAAAAATTTAGACAAAATAAACAGTTCCGTTAGACTTCGTCAGACTTAATTTATAAAAATAATTTACATAGAAATATATACAACTTATGCATTTACACATGGTTACACAAAGTGTTACACTAAAATGCCCTAAAATTGCTGAAGACCACAATTCTCTAGGACAGAGTGACACTAGAATCTTATGTCATAGGATTTCTAAGAGTTCTAAGAACTCTCACATCATAAGGCAATCTTAAGCAGAAGCCAATTTCTGACAGAAATAGACCACTTTTTAAAACATTTAAACTGCTTTCTGTACATTTATTAAATCGGAATGAAGATATATCTGGTTCTGTGATCCAGTATAGGATCTGATCTTTGCACTAGATTTTATTTTCTATCTAACTCTGGCGTGACAGCCCTAAGAGGGCCAAGGCTTGCCAACCCGACAGCCGACCTCACGCCCACATACGCACGGCAGAGGCGGGCGAACATCCAACCTATACGGGGAGGAGATGTGGTCAGCATCTCGGCATTTCCCACCAGGAACGTTGGGTTTAGTGTCCAGGGCTGCTTACCTAGCGTAAGCTCCTCACTTTTCTCACGATGCTGAGTGGGCACTGGTCCTTAACCCGGGACTTAAAATCCGCACCCCTGGGTGGGAACGAACCCGGGCCGCTTTCCGTGGCCATTGACAAAGGTATGCTGCCTTAGTCCGCTACGCCACGGGGCTGAACAGGTTTTCTTTTACTTTTACTCAATTTGTATAAATATAAAGACTCGGTACAGTCATAATTCGTAAATTTCGAAACAATTCCTTGCAACTATCTCTTTGTTTTGTTCCTGCTAAAATTCTTATGGCTTTCTTTTGATATAAAAACCTTTATTGCACCTTAAGTAATTCCCTATATCGGCTGGCCCTATAGCTCAGTCGGTAGAGCACCTGCCTACCGTGCTAGGGGTCCCGGGTTCGATTCCCGGCGGGGGGGTGGGGATCTTTCTCCGTCCAAGATAATTCCCCATCTTCCACAGAGTCTGGAAGTATGAATGAGAGTGTGAATGTGTGCGTGATGTAATGATTAAAAAAAAGAATTAAAGATAAATGAGTTAATCCAAAGGAGAACGGCCGCCGATATGACTATAGTAGTTGAAGGTGGGGTATAAATGGAACAAGCAAAAAAAAAAAAAAAAAAAAAAAAAAAAAAAAAAAAAAAAAAAATCCCTATAGCTTGATACCATATAACATGTGCTGATGAAAAAAATGAAAAGTATGCTGTTCTTAGTACAGGTTGAACAACTGATGAATTTAATTTCTCAAGTAAAGAGAAAAGGTACTCTGAGAAATTTAGCTGTTACATTTGTTATTTGTGGGTCCCACGATAATTTTCAGGTGATTCTACAGGATTTTAAGACTAAATACAATATTTTCTGTTTTTTTTTTTTTTTATTCGTTTACTTTTAACACATTAATTTTAAACCACAATTCTGCTCTCTTAAGAAAATTATTAACTTTTATTTAAGAAAAGCAGAATTTAAAATGTCACTAGTTAATGTCCAATCACTTGGGACACAGCTGTAAACACGTCACATGAATGAAGCATGAGGGGCCATGTGCCAAACGTACTATGTATGTAAATTAGGGCCATCCGCTGCCAGATACACTTGCCTCCTATTTCCAAATACTATGCACGTTCTCCTCGTCCACCATCTTTCATGTGTAGTTTTTGTGGTGTCTCGGTTTTTCTAAAAGGATTGGGTAGGTCTATTAATGAAGCCAGTGCGAGAGAAACATCCGGCGTATTTGCACGTGCTGGCGTCAGTGCGCCGCGCTGTGGAGACAAATGTTACCTAATTACATATCAGCAGCTGTCACTTCGCTGTCCCACTTTCTGTCATTTTGTTGTACTTTATAGCATTTCAGATATCTACTCAGGTGTCTTCTTTCCTATTGAAATCTTATAATTTATGAACACAAAGAGAAAGTCAGCGATTTTATGACTTTATCAACATCTTAATCAATATGCAAAGCTAGACACTTCATTTCCTCAGTTTGTTATTGTCATTGAACTGAATAGTAGCCTGAAGGTTATGGAATACATCTTTCGTTCGTCCTATAACTTAGTAGGGTAACTATTTTGGCCTAGATCATAGACCAAATCTAGAAAAATAGGTTTTGTTTGCATTTCAATGAATTTAATCTTTTAAAACATATACTTTGGATTTAAATTAGACTATATTTCTATTTAGAGTATTAATAATATTTGTTTAGCTACTTATATTATACTCAAAACTCATTTTGGCTTTATTTCTATTCAGTATATTTTGTACGGTTATATGCAACATTATAATTTTACGTCGGGCAATAAGAAATAGATGATATCCCATCTATCCCATCTTGGACAATGAACCTTTAAAGTAACGGACAAAATATTGTAAAAACTTTTCTTTTATTCAGATTTATTGAACCCATTTTACACAGTGGTATATTAGGGTTAGAGTTGATACATAAAAATATACAATTTTAACAAAAATATTTTAAATACTAGAAGGAAGAAATGATGTTTTATTCTAATGAATATTAATTTAAACTATTTCAGACGTTTAAACAGTGAGTTTATAAACATCATGAAGTACTTATACTGTTGTGGCTTCATTAGTAAAGATGTGAGCGGAGCAGAAAATTCAATTCCTAGAGAGTCTAGCTTGAATATTAATTCTTGTCTTTCTCTCCAAAAAAATGGGACAACAGAAAAGGAGATGAACCACAGTTTGAAATTATTCACCACACATACACTCGGGGTTGGATGTTAAGTAAAAGCGTGATAGGTATTTACCAAATTTACCATGTCCACTTAAAAATTGTGTCAAAACAAAATTTGGTACAAGAGTTTCACATTTTAATCTACCATATACACTAGGGAAAAATAATGCTTTTGTTAAACTTCCACTTGGAGTTGTTAGCCATTGTTGGTTCCATTGTTCAAGAATATTGTAACAACTTAGGCTTTCATGGCCGGCGTCAATCCAATTATGTAGATGCAGTGAATTCCGGGCTTACTGGCCGTGATCTAATAGGTAAAACTGAAGTACTTCAGTACTTAGTACCTTAGGTAGTCCCCGTAGGGGGAGGGATCCGTCCCTTTCAGCTGCCAAAGTGCGGGCGCTGCGGACCCTTAGCACTCGTGGTACCTCTGACGTTACTAGAGGAACCTCGGGCCGAACAGCCGAACCCCTCCTTCGGGAGTTGTTCGGATTGGGATGGTCTCGAGGGGGCAGTGTGTTCCCGATACCCGTGGGAGATTGGGTACGTCTTCGGACGGGGTTGAGGGAAGCCATTAAGTTTCCGGGTACTAGCCTGTTCAGCTAGTAGAAGGTGTGCTAGATCACCAGGCGGCCCCACCGAGGTTTTCGGTAGTCTTCACCTTGAGTGTTGACGCGCGTAAGTGGCGTATCCACTTCCATCCCGTCTTGTGTCCTCAGGACCAGATGGGGGGGGCCTTGTTAGTCTCTAGGTCTTGCCCTATGGAAAGCCCCTCGGAGGACGCCGGGCGCCCTTTGGGACAGCTCGAATACTCCCAGGTAGAAGGAGGCCCGGGTCTTGTTCCTACGGGTTCAAGGCTAATGGGGGTAGAGCCTCTGGACTTAAACCTTAGGTACTTTAGTTTTACCTATTAGACCACGGCCAGATAAGCCCGGAAAGCACTGCATCTGATTGGACAAAATATTGCCAGTTATAAAACGACCACATTATAACAAACTACAATTATTTTAGTGTATCTTACGCTTAACATCAATGTTAAGTCACATGTGTACTAGTGGGTTAAAATGCTTGAAAATTTGCCTGCAAAAACTTTTGAAGATCACAAAACACACTTTATTCTGTAGCAAGTGAGATGACAACAAACTGTCAACTGTTACTGCTGTGCATCATGGGAGTCTTTCTTGACTGCTTCATGGCGCACCCACACGATAGCAGCAGCAGAGCCGAAATCTAGCCATCCCATAATCCCCGACTGTTCCGTGATACCATCCTCTCCTCTACAAACTCAAAAGATAATGTATTACAGTTACTTTCAGTCCACAATTCTTTTCTTTTTAATGTACGTCCTCCAGAGACAAGTCATATCAAACGATGAAGTGTGTGAAGTGATACTCAAATGAGCCCAGAGTTCATAGAACTTAAGAGTTACCACACATTAATCTTTCAGGATAAAGCAAAATGCCGGAAAATACCTTATCCAGATAACCCACTCTGACCGAGATTCGAACTCGGGACCTCTTGAGAGTGAGGCAGACACGCTACCACCTACGCTACAAGGGCGGACACAAGCGTATTTGTATGGAGCAATGCTATAAGCTTAGAAACAGTTCTGAAAATTCATATAAAGATTATCTGAATAGTAACTCATTTAAACCACAGGAAAACCTCCAAGTCATTATTCATAGCAGATCCCCCCCCCCGCCCTTTCTTTCCTTTTTCCCCGAATGAGCCCATGTAGGACTACGCAAAGTACTTAGAGACGTTTCTCAGCTCTTCTATAAATCCAAAGTTTTCTCATTCTTTAGATGTAAGCTTTCTTTTTGTCTCTCGTCTGTCCATGTTGTTCCAGTCTTTTGGTTCAGTTTGTCCTTTTGGTCAACTTGCCACTTATGCACCTTCATTCTAAAGACGCTCCTGTCTAGGATATCGTCTTAAGTGATTCCTGCCAGTTTTAAATCATTTTTTAATTCACTTATCCATTTCACATGTGCTTTGCTTCTACTTTCCTAAAATTCCATAATTTATTTTCTGAACTTATTTGAAATTAATCTTTTAATATGTCCATAAAATTTTAACCTTCGTTTACTAATACCACTATGGATATCTGTATATATTTTTTTATTTCCTTTTCACCTGTAAGTTTGTATTCTTCAGCTACGGCTTCTGGACCTAAATTTTTTCTAATAATTTTACGTTCTTCTTTTTCTATATTTTCGATATCTGCTTTTTTGTTCAAAATTAATTTTTTCTGCTCCATAAAGGCACTCTAGTTTAATTACAACAATAATAATAATAATAATAATAATAATAATAATAATAATAATAATAATAATAATAATAATAATAATAATAATAATAATAATAATAATAATAATAATAATAATAATAATAATAATAATAATAATAATAATAACAATAACAATAACAATAACAATAACAATAACAATAACAATAACAATAACAATAACAACAACAACAACAACAACAACAACAACAACAACAACAACAACAATAACAATAACAATAACAATAACAATAACAATAACAATAACAATAATAATAACAATAACAATAACAATAACAATAACAATAACAATAACAATAACAATAACAATAACAATAACAATAACAATAACAATAACAATAACAATAACAATAACAATAACAATAACAATAACAATAACAATAATAATAATAATAATAATAATAATAATAATAATAATAATAATAATAATAATAATAATAATAATAATAATAATAATAATAATAATAATAATAATAATAATAATAATAATAATAATAATAATAATAATAATAATAATAATAATAATAATAATAATAATAATAATAATAATAATAATAATAATAATAATAATAATAATAATAATAATAATAATAATAATAATAATAATAATAATAATAATAATAATAATAATAATAATAATAATAATAATAATAATAATAATAATCGTCATCGTCATCGTCATCGTCATCGTCATCGTCATCATGATCATTATCATTATCATTATTATTATTATTATTATTATTATTATTATTATTATTATTATTATTATTATTATTATTATTATTATTATTATTATTATTATTATTATTATTATTATTATTATTATTATTATTATTACTATTACTATTATCATCATCAAACAGCTTTCCCTTTACCAGAATTACAATTTCCAAGAGTCTGCCTTAGGCTTCTAGCTTTTTAAACCCAAGGTCTAGGGTTCGATTCATTACCGGGGTTTGAAATTTTTCTTTAAGTAGAATAATTCCTTATCCTCCATAGAATCTGAAGTATGAATGTTCGACCGAATGTAGGAGTCTTTAACGTTATTAAAATGGAAACATTGTTAAGAAATCGTAATGTTTCTCAAGTTAAAGCCCCCAATATGAACCATATAATAAAAACTTTTTAGAAATTTCTTAGGTACTCCATATAAAACGCGAAGCAAAACCCCGTTAAACACCAGCAAGCAAACTGTGAGCTCTTGAAAAATGTCCACAGTAAATGATAATTAAATTATTGATCAACTTATCTCAAAATTAGATAATTTTGAAATATTAATGAATTACACTCTCCGGTAAAAACACAAGTCACTGAGAAAGCATGAACGATGAAGTTTGAATTCAATTTACTAAGTCGAAACTTGAGAAACGTCCTGTAATCTAAAAGGATACTCTACGTGCAAAAATATATACCTACTTATTTATATTTATTCATATTTATTTTTAAACAAGATGAACAGAAAATATAAGTATTGGTCGTAAGATTCAATTGAATAATGCCAAGTGCTGACTTTTTAAAATTCACATGGAGATGGGGTTTTCATTGGGCCCCAAGAACTCCTAATCCTCATTATTATTGTTATTATATCATCATCATCATCATCATCATCTTCGTCAATATCATCGTCATCATCATTATCCATGCAAAACGTTTCAATAGAAATGTATTTACTTTCAGTGCAATACGTTTTAATCTTCTATTTTTTAATTGCATGCACTGTCAAAGGGAAAACAATTGGATAGCATTCCATCAACCTACTCGCTCACGATGTGCGTGGGATAGAAACCATCCATCATTGCTGATGTTGAATATGGTAATCATTTGTTTACATTAGATTCCTACAAGGTAAACAATGATATGCAATGTTACTGAAAGCGTAACAATCAGCAAATGCAATAGCTATTACATTATCGGTTATCCACTGAAATGAAGCTGCGTCCTTCTGTAGCATTAACAAATGTGATACTATAGATCAAAGCACGTTTTCGTTTCTTTATAACGTTAACTTAGCAGTAGTTCTATTCACAAAGAATATTTTATTCAGTACATGTGCAATTCGACTCTTGACAATCTTAAAGTATCCCTACTTACATTGTTTTACCATACGTTAGACTTTTGTTTTCAACGGGAATGACAAGTAAAATCAGGGTCCAAGGAAAGTCTTGAAGTTTGTAGCAAACATTAACCTATATAGCTGCTACTACAAGGGTAGAGTTGGGTATAAAGACCAAAATGCCTCTGGAGTAACGTGTGACGCTTTCCACTCGAAAGCACTCGATTCCAATCGGGCTGGCCACTCCGACAATAGGTATTTTTTCGTGGTTTCCCCAGCTCCGTAAACAAATGCTGGGGTGGTTTCCTTCATAACACAAATTTCCTGTACAGTTTTTCCTCTCTTCATTATTTCTTCTCCTTTTTTAAGGGGGAGGGTTGTAGGACCAGCAACGGCGGTTGATATGTTAGGGCAGGTCGGTGGGACATTAACTTTGGAAATATTTATCCTTGGTGTCTAGTGGTACTGCTAGAATGCTCTTCCTTTCTGGGAGCTGTCTCAAGACCCCCAAGTTGCGAGTAGCTGCCCAGATTGGTTCCATGTTGCGGGTGTTATGAACCCTGTCCTTGTTATTTTACATGTCGCCCGGTCGCACTTAAGAGTTTCCCAGGGATCACGTGGAAGTACAAAGGGCCCATTATGGTCTATGTGCGGTGCTGTGCTCAACTTATTCTAAGTCTTATCACTAACTCTAAGGGGCTGGTAAAAATAATTCACAAGTTTCTTCAACATAAGAACCAAAGGATTTGTCCGATATAAGTGCCAATGCCATCATTTAAGCTAACCTAGGGAGCTAGCTCCGAGGTAACCTGTGAAGCTCGCATTCGGGAGTACCATTTTTTTTTTTTTTTTTTTTTTTTTTTTGTAATTTAAGTCCTCTAGTGTCAAGTCATATCCGACGATTAATGAAATGGGTGAAATGATGCTCAAATGAGCCCGGGCTCCATAGAGCTTAGAGTTACCCGACATTCGTCTTTAAGGATAAGGAAACACCACGGAAAAAACCTTATCCAGGTAACTCACCCTGACCGAAATTCGGTCTCGGGACCTCTTGAACGTGAGGCAGACACGCTACCATCTACGCTATCGAGGCGGGCGTACCAGGTTCGATTTCTGTTGCCCCCAAATGTAACATTTCTTCTTTTTTCGCAGTTTTCTCTAGAATACACAGGTGGAACGCCACAACATGTTTGTGTCCATTTTCCTTTGTTGGCATGTTTCAGATTCGAAGAATGAGGTGGACTAGGCTCTCTTTGGCACACTAGACATGAAATGTAATATCTGGAGACGTTAGGGACCCCACCTGTGTTTCCGCTTCACCCCTTTCTACTCGAGATTTCCAGAAATACAATAAAATGTCCCGTGCGCCTAAGTGTAGAAATCTCTGCTTTCTGACAAGCATAACAGCTACTTCAAGTAACATGACTATAAAGAGGTGGACAGAGTGAGTGAAAACGGACCTCAATGAGTTCAATAAAAGCTTTTGTATTTTGTTTTAAATTAACGAAGTGATGCAACGCTTAATGTACAAAAAGCATATCGAAGATGCAGTAAAGAAACGAAACTCATTTTTATATCCTAAAAATATGCTTTATAGTCTCTAAATTTGACCGCTATTTTTCTTTAGAAAATACGTTCCAGAAATGTATTATTTTGCACCACTCGTAAATCTCTGCTTAAGCACGTGTTTAAACGGGGGTTTCCATATTCTCTGCTTCAGATGACCAGAAACAAAAGAACAGCAACCGATCACTTAATATAAATTATAGGAATATTCAAACAGTAACAAAATTTCATTCTGAATTGTTTATTTAATATTGTCGTCTTTAAACTTTACTTATATTTTACATGCTACTCTCTCTTGGCGTTGTTTAATTTTATTTCTTCCCCTTAAATTTAATATTCTGTTGATACACTTGGTAAGTCGCAATAAATAAGAACTTGCTATAGGATAAATGTATAGATCGGTTAAAAATACAATTTACGTCAAATTAAGTTATTGTGGCACTAAGCAAGATCACTTCACAGGCTATTCGCAGAAAATTCGAAATCCTATATTCTATTAATTGATTCAAATATTTAAACATTTATTATTTTAATAAATATGTTATAATAATTAGATCAATTTTAATCAAATATAATTAACAAAGCAGTTCATTAAAGTGTAGTGAAGAGGACAATTTTCGACAATGCTTTGACATATAATTTTAATTCCATCTATACCAACGCCTTAAGTCCTTCTGCTTGCGTAAAAAGATGCCGGAAAATTCCATGAAAACGGTAAGTGAAAACAATTGAGTAACCGAGCGGATGTCAACTGTCAAGGAACGTCCTCCTACATAGTAACGAACTGCAAACAATTGAATAACCTATACGCATGTCAACTGTCACGGTAAAGGCATGTACCTACCTGTACCCTGATGTCGTTATTGTTCGACGGCGGTTCCTCGTCCATCTCTTGCAGCTCCGGCAGGGCGCCGCCACTTTTCCTGCTTGACATGTCGCTCCCAAGTAAACAATGTTAACGTCCGTCTCCCATCACTGACCCTAATATGGCAAAGTGTTTCTATTTTACGACGGGTGGGTGAGATGGATGGATCATCACTCTTTACTGCGTAGCGCATGCGTGGGTTTCACGCGGCACCTCCCACCGCAACTCTCACGCTACGTTATTGCATTCAAATTGATGCGTAAACACCGAATTACATACAGATTTTTGAGATCTCTCACTCTGGCATATTAATTCATTGATAACGAGAACAATTCCATTTTTATTATTAATTACTTCCCCTATATATAAAAATAACATGAAGCAAAGAAATTATACGCATTATACATGAATCAAGCTGATATTTCCTGATGGAAGGGGATTCTTTCCTGAGCAACAACCACAGACAGCAGAAGAGTTTACAAAAGTTTCACAACCGTATCACCAAACTTTCCATAAAGTTTAAAGCTAAATGTACGCATGAACTCTTTCACTTTATCTATTCTACTTCTTTAATTTTCAAATCAGAAGTCTTTCTTTTTAAGCAACTCTAACAAGGAAAGTATAGCATTGTACTCACACCGCTATGCAACTGAAAATTTGATGGTATAATGCCTGTTGTATATAAACCATGTACACAAAAAATCTGCTGCGGAGTAGAACCACAACGCCTAAAACTGAAGCCTAGAAAGTGGCGCATGCATCTACTTGCAAGTATCTGCTGGACATCACGTCCCCTCTGTGCCGCGTGTGAGGGACTGCGCTCCTTACGAATGCCATGACCTCAGGGGTAAACAATCCCTCCCGTACAATGCTGTGTTATTATGCCTATATATCCCTACGTATTCTGGACTCATTATCGGGTACTTCCAGTTATACTCCGCACCCGACTTTTGGCGCATAGAGCAGAGATGATGCCATCAAACTCTCAAGCACGTGCAGGTGTGAACATAGTGATAGTTCTCTTGTCAGTTACGACCATGCAAAAAACATCAAGTGTGGGAAAACCGTTAGGATTAGGATTTACTACGGAGTGGATTCGGCACGGATACCAGTCGTGACCCATTGCAACTATGACCCCAGGTGGGGCACCCAGGGAGGAAGGATGAGGGGAGATTAAGTGCGAGGATCTACTCCCATTAGTCCTGGCCCCGTAGGACCAGAACCCGGGCCTCTCGGGTATATTTACCTAGGACAGTACCTATTTTATAAACTGCCCCCCCCCCCGCCTGCACACGGCAAACAGGACGGAAGTGGATACGCCACTTACGCGCCGTTCCTTAATGAACCAGCTACCAAAAAAAACCTTGGTAGGGTCGCCAGTGTCTAGCTCACCAGCTACTAGCTCTGCAGGCTAGTTCCCGGGACTTATGAGGCAACTCTCTACCCCCTCCGGGCGGTCATAGCCTGGCCGGGGGTACCCAATTGCCCGTGGGTGGCGGGAACACACTGCCCCTCGAGTCCAACCCAATCCGAACAACTCCCAGAGGGAGGGGCTCGAATGTTCGGCCCGAGGTTCCTCTACTAACGTCAGAGGTACCACGAGTGCTAGGGGTCCGCAACGCCCGCACTTTGGCAGTTGAAAGGGACGCATCCCTCCCCCTACGAGAAGATGAGGGGAGAGCAGACCGAGGATAGCCGTCCCAAGGAGCCACGACAGTGCAGAGGTCAGGATCTCTATATTTTACTTAGAGACTTCCCCCGACCGGCCAGCACAACGGACATGTCCTTCTACTACGGTACGGAAACGGATCCAGCAGCCGGTTCGCAATTGCTCCCGGCAGCCGGTCCCGAAATAGTCCCAGCAGCAAGTTCAAAGACTGGCAACCAACGTAATGGAGAAGGAACCAGTTTTCCTCAGAGCATATCATCCTGTCATGCAGTACCGTCCCGTAGGGGAAGGGATCCGTCCCTTTCAGCTGCCAAAGTGCGGGCGCTGCGGACCCTTAGCACTCGTGGTACCTCTAACGTTACTAGAGGAACCTCGGGCCGAACAGCCGAGCCCCTCCTTCGGGAGTTGTTCGGATTGGGATGGACTCGAGGGGGCAGTGTGTTCCCGAAACCCGTGGGAATCGGGTACGTCTTCGGACGGGGTTGAGGGAAGCCATTAAGTCTCCCGGGTACTAGCCTGCAAAGCTAGTAGAAGGTGTGCTAGATCACCAGGCGGCCCCACCGAGGTTTTTCGGTAGTCTTCACCTTGAGTGTTGACGCGCGTAAGTGGCGTATCCACTTCCATCCCGTCTTGAGTCCATAGGACCAGATGGGGGGGGGGCTTGTTAGTCTCTAGGTCTTGCCCTATGGAAAGCACCTCGGAGGACGCCGAGCGCCCTTTGGGACAGCTCGGATACTCCCTGGTTGAAGGAGGCCCGGGTCCAGTTCCTACGGGTTCAGGACTAATGGGAGTAGAACCTCTAGGCTAAACTGTCATGCAGTACCGAGGCTCCCGCCGACACTTCTTACCCTGAAAGAGACCACCAGATGCGAGATGATGTGAAAGGATAATGAAGATGAAATGGAGGGACAGTAAATTCGGTGGATGTAATTAACCTACCCAGCATTCGCCCAGCGACCGGAAAACCCTGAAAAAATCACGGGAATGCAGACCACAGACGAAACCGCCTGAGCCGTCCACTCGGTGGGAAAACCGTTGGCCAGACGAAGAGTAAAAACCATTAACATACTGAAGAGAACGCATATTAAGGTGTCAATTCTAAAAAAATATTTGTACCTACACCCTGACACCTTGTATGAATTGGTAAGGGATAGAGTATTTATGTGACACATCAGATTATTTTAATAATAAAACCAGAGTAATTAACTAAAAGCCATAAATAGGTTCCATGATCACTTGTCGAATGTGGGTCGGTGAAGACACGTAGACCTCCTGCAATAAAAAGGGTGCGCGTGGCAAAACGACGGCTGCGAAGGCAGAGGGAATAACCTAGAATTCACTGGAGACAGATATGTGATGTAGCAGATGCATTTTGTATGAGTAAACTTTATGTCAGTTTTATGTCTCGCTTTCAGCAAGTATCGAAAATAAATTCTTCTTCCATGTTGTTCCATAACATAAAATACAAATGATGGCAAATTCAAAGTCTTGGAGCTATTTTCTTCTATGATAGGGTTTCTCAAAGACTATTACAAAGCCGTAAAATACACATGTATTTCATTGAGTTTCAGTATATAATACCTATAAGCTTTGTCTAAGCACTGTCAACTCATAGGCGTCTCTATAAAGACGTTGAACACTTTTAAAGAGAACTTATATTAATTCACAATTTTTGGTCCATATTTAATCTTTATCTAAAAATAAGTGATTTACAATACAATATTTAACCACTTGCACTACAGATGATGCGCTGAACATAGTCCTTACAGTAGATCACAAAGTGGGATGGCTCAGGCGGTTCGTCTGTGGCTGGAGGTCCGGGTTCGATTCTCGTGATAGACCTACCTGATCCATGGCTTTTCGGGGGTTTTCCGGATCGCCAGGTGAATGCTGGCTAGGTTAATTACATCCCCTGAACATTTCCTGTACCTCCATTTCATCTCTCATCTGGTGGTCCCTTTCAGATAGGAGTGTCGACTCCGGTCTCCGAGATCGGTCTGGTGGAGTCGTTTCCGAACCACAGAAGGCTGGGATTAAATCTATGGCCAGGTACGAACGGTGCCTCTATGGATGTTTCCAGTAGGCCAATACCTTTTCCTATAAAAAGGCCCCCCATTACGCCACTTATGCACTTCAACCCCACAGGGAAGACTACCGAACAACCTCGGTGGGGGCGCCGATGACTAGCATACCATTAATAGTAGGGATCTACGTAGGGCAGCTGTCGCTGACCTCCCTCTCAAACCAGGGAGTAACCGAGCTGTCCCAGAAGGGCACCCGGCGCCTTCGTGGGGCTTTCCATAGGGCAAGACCTAGAAGCTAACAAGCTTCGTCTGGTCCGAAAACACAAGATGGGTGGAAGTGGATAAGCCACTTACGCGCGCCAACCCCAAAGGGGAAGGCCATCGAACAACCTCGGTAGGGCCGCCTGGTGATCTAGCACACCTACTACTAGCTATGCTGGCTAGTACGCGGGAATATTAATGGCTTCCCTCAAACTCCTTCGCAGACGTACCCGATCTCCCACGGGTATCGGGAAACACTGCCACCTCGAGTCCAACCCAATCCGAACAACACCCCTACGGGAGGGGCTCGGCAGTTCGGCCCGAGTTTCCTCTAGTAACGTCAGAGGAACCACGAGTGCTAAGGATCCGCAGCGCTCGCACCACATCAGCTGAAGGGGATGGATCCCCCTCCCCATTCTACGGGGACTAGCATACCATGCTAGTAGCTCTGCAGGCTAGTACCTGGGAACTTTTAGGCCACTCTCTACCCCGTCTGGGCGGTCTAGGCTTGGCCCGTGGGTGGTGGGTGCCAACTGCCCCTCGAGTCCAACCCAATCCGAACAACTCCCTTTCACGAGGATCTCAAATGTTCGGCCCGAGAGACTTCTAATAAGTCAGAATTGCCATGAGTGCTAGGATTCCACAGCGCCTGCACCACAGCTGCTGAAGGGGTCGGAACTCCCTCCCCATACGGCGAGTATTAGAGGGGATGCCGGTTGTTCTGGTCTGTCGGGGAGTTTCCAAGTAGGATACTGCTCTCCGCACTGTCATGGCTCCTTGGGACGGTCTCCTCTCAGCTCATCCTTCCTCCCGGCAATCCCTACAGTAGATCACGAAGTAGTCGTCCCTAGTAGCCTTAGTCGCTAGAGTGAATGTCGGGGGTTCAACTCCCGCCTCGGGCATATTGTGTAAGTATATGTGTAAAATCATAGAAACAAAACAGTAAAGGCACGGAAAGAATAAAAAACGGAGAAAACAAGAAAAATAAATATTAAAAGATAAGTAAATAAAGGAGGAAGGTTTAAAGGTTACGCTCTTAAGCATTGGTCAAGAAAGATAGAAAAGGTGACCAAGTACAGCTTGTCAGTCTCTATACAGTTATATAATACAGAATTATATGATAAATAAAATGCATTCAAAAGAATACGTAACAATTCGAGTCTGTATTGCAAGCGATTCAAAATCATAGCCTGGAAATGTTAGTCAAATTCATGTTTTCCTGAACACAGCGTCTTCATATAATGATAAGAAATTATTACAGCAAGTCGAATAAACAACTCTGTAGTGTAGGTAGTAGCGTGTCTGCCTCACGTTCAAGAGTTCCGAGTTGGAATCTCGGTGAGGGTGGTTTATCTGAATAGGCTGTCTCCAGGGATTTTCTTTATGCCGAAAGATTAACTTAGAATAACTCTAAATTCTATGCATCCTGGGCTCATTTGAACATCATTTCACCCATTTCATATACCGTCCCATATGACAACGTTGGAGAAGCTACATTAAAAACAAATCAACTCGCAAAACATTAGAAGGTAGGTGTAAATAATCAACAAATTCCATTTGTTTTTACAAAGATATTCAGCGTCGTTCTCTTAACCCAGCGCCACGTGGTGTTCATTAGGTAGTTTAACGAACTCCATATATAGGGAACAGCACCTGGTTTGTGTTCTACGTAGAAGCAGCTTCTGCAATAATGGAGGCATATTGTAATTCACGAGGTGTTATCGCACCACCTGGCACATATATACGTATGTGATGTCCTCCTTCGACCTACGGTGCGCGTGTATGTTTGCACGTGGTGTTTTCCGCGCCGGGTATCAACAACGGCAAATATTAAACAAGCCCATATCATATCTCTGATAGAGGAGTCCGAGGGATTAGTATTTATTAGTACTACAAAAAAGCCTGGCTCCATTTTCCTATCGTATCTTGAATACAGTGCCTAGTAAATGCAGCGTTGTGCTGCGCAACGGTTCTGGAACACTGAACTATTTAAATGAAAGCTTTCATGCAAGTCTCTTACCTGTTTTCCCTGACCTTCAACGGCAATGATATTGTGACTTTGTGGGTTCGAAAATTAAAAGTTAAGTTTGCAGAAATTGAAAATGTTCTTTATTTCCGTAGAAAGACAATTTTGTACACCCCTCACAGGTTCTAAAAGTGACGTCTCATACACACAGTAGTCTCTGGTTGCTTCACCACACATAAACAAACGAACAAAATCACTCGCAGTACACTTCAAAGATCCACAACAGTTCTCCACTTTCAACTCACTACCCAAGTCCAATTACAACTGTGCCACTGCGTTGACAGCAGTGGCACTTTTATATCTCCACTCATTGTTCTGGAAATTAGTGGAACGTTCTGTAACAATCAAGACGGCACCAGAAGAAAGACAAATGTTCCAGACATCTATCTGTCTCTTTCTTTCTCTGTTTCGGCAGGTTTTTATCTCCGCGCTATCTGCCTCTTTGCGAGCGCCGGCCACGCCCGTCGCAACAATGCCTCAGGACAATATCTTACTGCCCTGACTTGACCCTCTCAAATATCATTGTATTGTTTAGTTCATGTGTCGCTATTCAGGGAAGTCGACAGTCTCCAACAAATTAAATAGTATAGTTCCAGAAAGGTTTTTCACTTACACTCAACTTAACACCGAGTTAAACAGTTTTGCCTTTAATTATATTTTAATTCTTCTAGGACTGACGTATCTTCACCTGTTGAGTCATTATCATTGTCATCCACGTCACTGTTTCCATCATCACATTGTCTTCATTTATAATTCCTTCAATCTTTTCTTTCGTTAGTGCATCTGTTTCCTAATTCTCCTGGTTTATTTCATCCACATGGTGGCATATCTTATTCCATTCCATTTGTCCAATTTACCCAATTCATTGGCGGCACAACATTTCCTCTATCATTTTAAAGGTTACATTTCTGTAAGCAGCTCTTTGTTTGGCATTTGTTCATACTAATTCTATATGATCCAGATCCGGATGTTACGGAGGAAGCCTTAAGTTTGCATGGTTATATTCTGATAATATTTGGTCAGTCAAAAAGTTCTTCTGAGTCGGCTTATTGGCTAGAATTTAATCATACAATGTTGTTTTGGTGCCATTTTCATCGATAGGGAATGTTGTAATTTTGTAACCAATTGGTCATATATCTTCTTAAACAACTTGAAGTTGGAGGCTTATCTACTTGTATATTATGGTAAGAGACATTATCTATTGCCAGCACCGAGCTAAGGGGTAAATTTGGAATTAACATTGTGCATAACCATTTAACATAATTTTCAGTGTTCATTTCTTTATGAACACTTAATATTCGTATGACTCTCACACTACTTTATAGTCAACTGTTCACAGGGAGGGGTGGCAGACGACTCACACGGCATATTGCATCAAGTAACCAGAGTGATAAGTTCGCTGAGTATAGGAGTTGGAAGGAGACAGAAGAGAAAGAAGTTTATTAGACCTGTGCTTGCTGACTGTTCTATCGGCGAAGGTCAGTATTCTAGAACCATTACGCGACTTATTCCATGAAAAGATGGCAAGGTTCGAAAATGTAACATTTCCACTTACAGAAGATCCTTTGTACCTGTGTCCCTGATTGACCAACCCCCGGGAAGGGCGAAGTAAGGATACTAATGTGGTCTGACAACAGAGGCCATGGTCCCTAACAACTAGAGATTTTTAACTCCCCGGTAGCAGCTCGTAAAACGGCTCCCCTCCCCTACAGGTTTACACATCCCTTGGGGTCCCGAAAAATATATATGTGTAAGGAAGGTCGGCCATTGAAGTCTAACCCATGGTCTCCGAATATCACAGACGCTACCAACTGAGCCATTCCACTCCGCATATTGACACATCTTCATCTTCTCCATCAGGTTCTTCAACCTGAACCTACTTCAGCCCATAATTTCCTAGTTCTTTACAGATTATTTGTTTTAGAAGCCTTTCATTATTGCCGATCTGTTTTTTCCAGTTCTGTTATGCCTTGGATATCACTGAACGTATTCCAAGATTTCGCTTCATTTTTTCGTTTCTAAATTTGTCCTGCCCCGTCAAGTCTTTAGATAGGTTACTGCTTTTATGCTTAACAGTGATTGCAGAAACCACTCGTCTCTGCTTTTAAAGCATGGAATACTTTCATATTTAAAAATCAGAAAGAAGTAACCCGTGGCAGTGTACCTGTGTGTTCTGGTGTTTGATACTATGGATCATTTGAATAAATGAATATTCTTATAATAAGATAAAATATGAATATTTTGTACATTTGTGTTAAATGTTAAGAGGTTACAGGTTTGGCAATATATTATGAGTACAGTTTGACTCGAGTTTTTTTATACTAACTACTAAAGATAAGAGGTGAAAAAGTAGGGAAGGCATTATGAGTGGTTTGATGGGATCCCGCATTGAGCACTCCCGTTAATAGAGGTGACAATGCAGAGCCGGTCGTCTATAACGGCGGGCGGGTGAAGGTTGATTTCCAGGCGTCGAACATGACCGAAAGGCCCTGAACGAGGCGCGTGGGGAGTAGAGGTGAAAGTGAAGGATGGTAGCCAAGGGTGAGAGGTGGAAGTAAGAGTCGTCTTTATTGATTTAAAAATGTATTGGAGGGCATAATCTCCTGCGGTTAGTGCCGGGAGGAGGGTTGTTGAGGCCATCAGGTGTGAGATTGCGGACGTGGTGGTTTCCATATTTTGGGGAAGTGCGTCTGGATCCCCTTGGTGTTCTGTGCGTCGTAGTCGGCTATTAATTGTTCGGCGGATTTCAAGTCATGAAGTCTGGTGTGGAGGCTGTTGTCCATTTGTGCTATTTGCGAGTGGAGCTGGTCAAGTCTATTGCTGATGGCGGATGAGTCTGGTGGTTGAAAGGGGAGTGAGTCCGTAAGGTGTGTCTCCACTCGGTGCATCTTTCGTTGTAGTGATGCCAGAATCTCTTTGTGTTCATTGGCTAAGTGCTCGGTTCGTTGCAGCTGGGAGTTGATGGCCTTCGTTGTCTGTTGCAGTTGGATTACTGCGGCTGAGAGGTGGTCGAGCGGCTGAGTCTGTCAGTTAGTAATCCGTGCGTCGTGGTAAGTGTGTCTTGGAGGTTGATGAGGGCGGCGTGGTTGGAGTTCTGTTGTTGAGCAGCGGCGGTGGCGGATTCCTCCAGGTTACTTAGGCGCTCGTTGAGGTTAAGGACCTCTGAATGGAGGTCCTGAACTTCATCCGCTGGAGGTCGGTTGTTGGCGGCGTGGAGTGTGGTTGTCAGGAGCTCCTCGAGGATGTGGAGACTGTTGGTGACACCCTGCAGGTCATCTCGGAGGCAACAAAGGGCTTGCTACCATCCCGCAGGCTCGTTGGAGGCTGCTCTCCGGAGTGCTACGTCGGGTGAGTCTCCGCGTGGGTATGCAGGGCACTGCGCCTGTCCTGTGAAATGGCCAAGGCCATTGCATGTGGCGCAGTACCTGCGGCGGCGGCGGAGATCGTGGGCTCTGCAGGATGCTGTTGTAGTTGGGGAACCACAGTAATGGCACCGTGGAGGCGCGGTGCACGCGTCGGCGCTATGTCCATAGGCACAGCAGTGCCTGCACGGGGTTTGGCTCTGTAGTATGCTTGCCTCTACCTTCAGGCGCTGTCCCAGAATGGGCAGGCATGAGTTCAAGGCAGCATCGCGATCTTGAAGATCCGCAAACCGCAGGCGCACACAAGTGGTTGGCCCCTTCGTGATGTGATGCGAGTGGCACTCAGAACTGAGAGCCACTTCTGCGATGCAGCTGTGAGTAGGAATCTCGTAGGGAGGTCGCTCCGACAACTACTGCTGTGAGGCTGTTTGAGACTCCGGTGGTCGTAGGAGTGGTGGCTGCAGTGGGAAGTTCTGCTGCTGGCGGCTGGGTATCTGCGAGGTAGAGCTGTGAAGGTTCCTGCAGTGCTGCGTCTAGCCGACTGGAGCTGCGAATTTCAGCAGCCAGGTGATGCGGCGAGTGACTGGGAGCCGGGCGGGCGTCCAGCGCAGCGGGGGAAGCGGGTCTGGCCGCCCAGAACTTCCCCTGCGGTACGGCAGGAGGCTCCCTCTCGGCTGCCGGCACCGGCAGTGAGGCGGGAGACGGCGCTCGAGAGCTGGCTGGCGAGAGCTGCGGAGAAGGCAGCTTCGCTGCCTGGCTCTGCTTCCTTGCTGCTGCGTTCTTCTTTCCCATGGTGTGTGGGGTCTTCGGCGTGTCTGAGTGCGAGGTTTCCTCCTCGGAGTCTTCTGGAAAAAAAATGACTCGAGGTAAGAGGACATTAAATATGGTAATTAGCGACGGCTGGTTTTCAGGCAAATTTGTAGAAGTGGTCCGGTAGGTTACGTTAGAGAGGATAAGGCAGTATCCAAGGTTGTCAGATTAGGTATGGCAGGCTAGCTGGGAATTATTACAACAGGTGAAAGTATTTCTCAGAAATTTATAGAGAGATTTTAGCATAGTAAAAAGCAAATTTCAGAAATGTAGAAATGAAGTGGCAACATTGTATTAGAAGCTAGTATTGGGGATCTTAGCAAAAGAGGGAGGTGATTAGGAGAATATTAACAGTGAGTAACACATTCTGGACATAATCTTGAACAATTTTGGTCGGATCGCCGGTGGAACATGGCGTAGCTGGATTAGGCGCCCTTCTTGCCTCAGGGTTAGAACCGCGTGTTATCGCGTGATGAAGATTCAAATACGCTAACTTCAGATACTTATATATTAGTTTCCATTGGTCAGCAACTTCTCGGTTACAGTGAATACTCTTTATTAAACGTTTCAAAGTCGCAGCCGGTGTCATCCTTTCTTTGAACATACACCCACGCGTACGCTGAGATAGGTCTCTGGTAAAGTGTGAAGTTGGCGCAAACCGCTACAAACTGGAGCAGCATCGTGGGGCAGGCTAAGTAAGGTTTCATGTTTCTCCACACCTTTCATTTATTTGATTTCATAGCTTCTTGTAAATTGGACAGATTTTCACGCGTGGTCTCTACTCAATTATTTTTGTAAGGTTCATTCCTTTTGATCAATTTCTCGTTCATGCCATCATGGTGGAAAGTAGCTGCTAATCGCGTGCTTTGTTTATTTTACCAAATATGATCGTGGACCATATTAAATCCTTATAAATATTGGCACATTTATTACTACAGTCATGGGATATGATCGCATTTGATAAGTTGGGCTTTGTTACAAGTCTACCTTCCATAATTCGTTCAAATTTTTTGGCTGCACTGTCAATATGTGAATAAATAAATTAAAAAATATTTTGTTTGTTAACAATGCTGTCAATTGCTCGGTTCACCGCCGAAAGGTGTGCTGTAATTTCGTCTCGCAGTTCTTTTACACGCCAGTACATCTAATATGTGGTTGTGACCTCCAATCAAACTTAAAAACCATGGATATGGGCCGAATTCAGACGTGACCTCGAGAGCACTAGGCCAGCACCTAACCAACTCACCCACCCACAAGTCAATGAAATGCGCGATGACAACGAAATTTAGTCCGCGTTAGGCTGTCACGTCTTCGTTAGTGTGTACGTATTGTGAGTATTGTGGTCCAGTTCAACGTTCACGGAGAGTTCCCTTAGCCCAATCTCTCGCTTCACTCACTGTTCACTGCCACATCAAGTTCTTCCGTGGTATAGTTGCGCAACGAAATAGAACAGACGCAGCCTCTACTTCCGAAAACTTACTTGCTAGGGAGTCGAACACGAGAAGTGTACAATCACTTGCAGTAAAAATATTCACTGAAATTACTCGGAGAATAGCACTTTTCGTTACATCATGAATTAACTCGCTGACTGGCACTCACTCCCTGAATTTGAGGGACTCACTTCTTGAGAGCGTTTGCTCTTCTTAGGAAGTTTACACAGAGTTCCAAGAAGTTCTTGATGGAGAAACGTCCAGAAGATTCCAAGTATTTGGCCATGAGTAAGAGCCCAAACAGTTCCGCGCCACCTCGCGACAACCTTGGGCCATAGTACCCATTGTTTTGTATTGTGACAGCAAAAATGCAGCATATCAAAACTATAGATACATAATATTGCATAAGCATAGTAAGAAACGTAAGAATAACTGAAGTTCGACATTTTTTTTTACGACCCACAAGCTCCAAATGTCTCAGTAAATTTACCCCCGGTCTTCCCAAAACTAATTTCCCAAGTATCACTTTATGGTGTTGGTTAAATAAGTCGGGACACCGGGACTGAATTTTATAACAATTTTTTTTTTTTACTTTAAAACTGACACACTTACTGCAAGTACATAAAGAAATGAGCGTGCATAGCTTAAAGTTCTAGTTCATGTAGTTTCTCAATAACACTTTTAACTAGAGGAAAAAAAAATTGCAAATTTTCTAAAACTATTTTGTGCTATTGTGCTCTACCTGTTAGAGAGAGAAGTATGATAGTAAAATTTTCTGATACTTTAGCAAAATGAAAATCAATGTAAAGATTCAATTGAAGCAGCTGTTATTACTTGTAGGGAAATAAAAGTTGATTTTATGAGGTCATTGGTGTAGTATTTTCCTCCTTTCCGGGTATAAATTAATAATTTATCAAACAACATATAAAGCATGCTCAAAATGCTGGTTTGAAACTTTAGATAGCGTATTTTAGAATATGTGTGCACATTTGCGTACAAATCAGAGCGAAATTTAAATGTAAGAAGCAAATTTCATGCGTAAAAATGTAAAACTAAGAAAAGACACATAGAAAAGAATCCAATGCGGTTAAAAGGAAACGTACAGGTGATTTAAACAAGTTCCTGAGGTTTCAAAAATGGCCGAATTGTGAAAAATGTTTGGCCAAAATGGTTCACAGATGTCTGCAGAATATATGATATACATAAATTCAGTTCCATCGTCCCTTTTCGAGCGGAATGGCTCAGATGATTTCGTCTGTGACCCGCATTCGGGAGGTCCGGATTCGATTCCGTGACCAATCTACTTGACCAATGGGGGTTTTCGGGGTTTTCCCGGGTCGCCAGGTGAATGCTGGGTAGATTATTTACATCCCTGAATTTCCTGTTCCTCCATTTCATCTTAATTATCATTTCACATCATATTTCATCTGGTGGTCTCTTTCAGGGCAGAAGCGTCGGCGGGTGTGTCAGCGTTGCATGGCAGGAAATTAAGCTCTTGGTAAAACTTCCTCCTCCGATCGGACAGTCTCTGGTCTCCGAACCGGTCTGGTGGGGCCATTTCCAGACCACAATAGAGTGGGAGGCCAGTTGTGCTGGCCTGCTGGGGAGTTTTCGACTGGTAAAGTGTAGGGACCCTGCCCTCTGTAACGCCTTGGCTCCTTGGGACGGCCACCCTCTGTCTCCGCACCCATCATCCTTCCTTCCCGGGGGTGTCCCTCTTGGGGGCTAGGTACAATAGACCATGACCTCCGTGCCGAATCCCCTCTGTAGCGTAGTCCATCGTCCCTTAAGTCTAAACTAGAATTCTCCATACCGGTTACTCAATTACTTTTCTTTCCTTTGTGTGAAAAAATGCAAACACCGTGATACAAATGACATGGGTCTGCCAACCGACTGCCTGCCTCACATTCACTTAATACAACAGCGGTAGGAGATTAAATAATCATCCAAAAGAGGTAATGTGGCAAGGATCATTTATCCCCGAGGCCGAAAATTGACTCACGAGGCCAAAACCGCTGCTTATTGCAGCTTCTCGCTTGTTTCACGGAGCTGAGAACTACAGCACCACCTATTTGTATAATGGAGAACCATATTCTTAAACCAAATCGTTTTCCATGTATTTTCAGTTCATTAAATCCTCTATTTAATCTATTACAATGAGGATACCATATTCAGTAGAGGGATCAAATATTCTGCCGCGCTAGGAGATATATTGGATAACGTGACGAAAGACTATTATGTATCAACACGCTTTCTAGTGATACAAACGGAAATCAATAACCACATATCTGCCTATCATTGCCATTAGCAACACATAATATACAGTCAATTCATTTTTTTTTATTTTTTTTTTTTTTTTTTTCCCATTCATAACTCTATAACAAACGACTTTCTGACTTGCATATGAAACTCTTTTTCACTATTTTGATGTTAGGAGGGGGTCCCCGAAATATATGGAATCAATATAACATACATTTCATATAACACCACAAGCCATGGTTTGCTATCGTCCAAACGGAAGGTCATCCAGATTTAGAATTCAACCGTGAGATGAAAAGCACAAGTTGAAAGGAGTAATAAGAAATAAGGTAGTATTAGCATAAATATAATTGTTATTTTTCTTTCTTTACTTTTTATTAGAATCATTTTTTATCCTCCGAAGAATCTGAATATTTGAATCGAAACATAGGGCATCGGCACCTTCGTAATGGATTGTTGGACAGGAAATCTTTTGTACACATGGCAATGCGTTTATTTTACAGGGATAATCCAATTTATTTCAAGTCAATGCGTCTAATGAGCCAAAATGTAAAAGGCGAACCAATCAAAAGGTGCTAAATATCTACAGTCATGGAAATAACTTGATACAGTAGTGTAATTGAACTTGATCACAGGTATTTCCATATTAAATTAAATGACAGCGCTACGACTTTGAGTAGGAAGCCACCCCATTAAATAAACAGTGTCATGGTAACAAAGATTTGAGATTAAACAAACGTGCCTCAAAGAAATAAAGATACCCCAATTCTGGCGGTATTTGACAGGGGAAAAAAGTATTCATACATCACTAGAAATGTAAGCACAGAAACCACCAACGAACCGCTTGCAGCAAGCCAGGCCTTCAGTGGCAAGCTACACCTCCTGCTTGTTAGTTCTGATACGCAGTGAATGCCATGCGACAGAAAAATGGGCCGCAAAAGTAAGGAAACAACTATAGAGGAAAGACAGTCATCTAACAAAATAAAAAAGGGAAAATTATTTTCAAACATTGCTGATGTTATTGGAAGAAGCCAGGCTACTGTGCAGTCCATAATAACACGATATAGAAAGAGAAATTCTGTCATTAACAGCGAAAGAAGGGGACGACCACAGAAGCTAACGCAAAGGGAAAATAGTATTGTCGCACAAAGAGGCAGGTTGTGTAGTGCGGAGATAAAAGATTGCCGAAACAGATAAAGATAGATACCTGGAAGGTTCGTCTTTCTAGTGCCATCTTTATTGATAGATAACATTCCACAAACGTCTGGAACCATGAGTGGACGTATAAAAAGGAAGCCGCGGTTAGTTGAGCAGAGACAGAGAGAATGAGACAGAGTCGAAATGGAACTTGATAATCGTGTGTCTGCATCTGTGTTTTGAAAGTGAACTCTTATTTACGTGTGCAGAATTGACGAATATTGTATTTGTGTATGTTACGTAATTTTGCTACTGTAAGGGTTGACCAAAGGGTATTTCTACGAAAATAAAGAACATTCTGAATTTCTGCAAACTGGATTTTTAATTCTACCAAACCACAGTCACAATATGTTAATACGAATGCCAAAAAGAGATCCTAATTGACAGCCTCTACATTGTTTGCCTAGGTTAACGATCAGTTCGGTAAGGGAATAGCACCAAGGACTGTTTGCTGTGTTCGAAATAGTGCAGGCTATGGAGCTAGGATACCTAGAAAGAAACCATACATCAGCAAGAAGAACAAGAAATTGAGACTTGAATTTGCTCGAGAGCATCTATGCAAGAACACGAGTCCCTGGGACGGGTACTGATCAAAGATGAAGGTAAATTTAATGTATTTGTAAATTATGACAGAATTTTGATGTGGAGAAGAGCAAAAGCTGAGCTTGAACTCAAGCACCTTCAAGCCACAGTAAAGCATGGTGGAGGATGACTTGTGAAGGGGATTTATGGCTACATATGGTGTTGGGGAACTTGTTTTTGTTGAAGGTAACATGGATAGATATATCCTAAAGAATAATATGGGAGAGTATTGATACGTTGCGTTTAGGCACAGATTACTACTTTCAGCAAGACAATGACCCGAAGCATGCAGCGGAAATTGTTCGTTTGTGGTTGTTGTACCATACTCCCCACGTTCTCAAGTTTCCAGCATAGAGTGTAGAACTTAATCCAATTTAACATCTTTGGGATACCCTTGAACGAATGGTCCGATAGCATGACTTACGGAATAAGGCGATTCTGAAACAATGTCTTTAGCTGTAATGGCAAAATATTACCTCAGAGACTACAAAAAACTGGTTCATTTCATGCCAAAGAGGTTAACAGAAGTAATACGTAGAAGAGGAATGCCTACAAAGAATTAATTTTGTTACTGTATTGTACTTAATCTGTCATTTTCTTTGAGTGTATGAATACTTTAACTTTGTGGGTTCGTGAAATTAAAAGTCCAATTGCACAGACTCAAAATGTTCTTTATTTCCGCCGAATAACAGTTGGAACACTTGCCGATTACACAGAATTACGTAGTGCACACAATTACAGTTCACCAGTTCGTCCGTCACAGTTCCACTCTGCACTCGCAGTTACGTACACTCCTCCGATGCATGTACACAGTTTTCCAGTCCGTACCCTCACTGGGCGCTCCTCACGGCTGCTCGCCAAGAACTGAACTGACTCGCCAACTGCAGCCCCTTTTTATAGAAATATCGCTGTTTCTGGAAGTCTCGCGTTTCAGTGAATCACCCCGAAGGTTCTAGAAGGCATGGGGAGGGGAAAGAGACGGCCAGTGATGTTTTTCGAACCATCCCTTCGTTAGCGCTATAAGACAAATGGGTAGGCGTGGTCGAATGTCTCCCGGCCCTCACCCAGCCGCCAGTTGGTCGCGCCTTCTGATAATTGGGTGACAATACTTTCTTCCTTGTTATGAGAAGCCAGCGATTACAAACGTTTTGATTGCTTTTTGAAGAGAAGTGATTTAGATAATGCATTTACATGTATAGATTCAGGAGGAAATACCATACTGTTAGTTTACCTTATAATCTCTCTGGATGTTAACTTTAGTTTTGATACATTAAGGTTTTCTACATAAACACTGGTGTATGAATACTTTTTTCCATGACTGTTTATGG
This sequence comes from Mantis religiosa, assembly GCA_030765055.1. NCBI lineage: Eukaryota > Metazoa > Arthropoda > Insecta > Mantodea > Mantidae > Mantis > Mantis religiosa. The sequence goes on from CM060959.1 coordinate 82,016,640, forward strand.
CAACCGACCAAAAGTCAACGGGGCGCAGTATTATTAGAGGGTCATTTACAAGAAAGGTAAACGCAACTGCAAAATAAACGCAAAATCTTGCGACCAACTTTAAGGAGGGCCATTCATAATGAAAAAGAAAACGTTAACGGAAACTGATATCGCAAATGCAAATTCTTGCAAACTCCAAGCTTCTGCATTTGAGTTTGTGTAGAACGAATAAATCCATCAATCAGCAGCAGCAGCCTTGTGGTCGTTGAAGGAGTGTCCTCCTCCGCAGAGGAGGGTCCTTCGACTCTTGCCATACCGGGACTAGGTCCCTTACTGGCATAGTGATGGTTTGGTTTAAGGAAATGATGGTGGGTGAATGATGGTATTTTGTTAAGGAAGTGAATAGGTGGAGTATGTAGCAAGATAAGGAGGTGTGGAATTTATGGGGGTCCTAGTACAAGTCTGGGTCTCTTGTATGTCTCACCTGGGTCGAGATCATACTCTCCAAGTCCACGGATCAGGTTGTTGAAGCTGTTTGGGAGGTTCAAGTAGAAACTGTGGGACAAGTGTAGGATATAGTCAGTGGCTTTTGGGAAGGATCAGAAAACAGTGGAAAATGGCTGCCTTAGACGAAAACCTTACTGCATTGTATCAGAGCCGTGCTTGCCTGTATGAAACCGCGGATGTACCTTATAAAGACGCAGCTTTGAAGAATAACATCTGGACATTAATTGCACTTGAAATGGGAACAAATATAGAAGTATTCAATTACATTCGCTCTTTGATGTTTATACTTAACCTAAATGTGGTACTCGTTTTCTTAAGTTTTGTTTCCACGTGTTCCTGTAGACAGAAATAAATATTATTATATTTAATATATTTATGTAATATATATAATATTTAGTATATTTATTTAATATATTTTATTTCGAGTGTTTTATATGTCTTTTTAGTTATACAAATTAGCCATAAGAATATATATAGATTGGAACAAAAATATCTAACTACATTTTTCGTCTTACTTTAGCGGACCAAAGATTTAATACCTTGCTTTAGTTTTAAGATATCAAATTGTGCAGGAGCCACTCTCATGTATCTTTAGAATTACACTGGATTATCATCTCTCATTTCATGAAGTAAATTATGAATCTCCTCGATAAATTGCCCGCCTCGGTAGCGTAGATAGTAGCATGTCTGCCTCACGTTCAAGAGGTCCCGAGTTCGAATCTTTGTCACGGTGAGTTACCTGGATAAGGGTTTTTCCGGGTTTTTCCTTACCCTAAAAATACGAATGTCGGGTGACTCTAAAGCTCCATGGATCCTGGGCCCATTTGAGCATCATTTCACCCATTCCATTCATCGTCCGATATGACTTAAAAAGTTGAAGGACGTAAATTACAACAACAAAAATCCTCGATAAATTCTTCTTTGATTCAAGGGATGAACCCACCATCTACGCCGAGACAACCGTTTTCTTTTCAAATATAGTAGACCGGGTAAAATTTGCCACTGTAGTTTGAACATGCATGAATGTTACTTCATGATTAGGAGCTATTTTAAATCATCTAATTTCTGATTGGCTGTAATTAAGTTTCCGTTTTTCCATTATGAACGCCTTTCTACGTCTATGGTTACAACATGCGTTTGCGTCCTTCCGTTAACGTTTGCGTTTTCATTGTGAATGGCCCTTAAGTCTGGTAGAGCGAGTAAGGGACTCACACTGCCGCAAACAACTGCCTAGCCTGTAGTTAGTGAGCAAACCATAACCATTTAGTACAGGCTCTTCGCGTAGACGATAAATTAAAGCAGGTAGAATTGTGTGGCCGTATGTTCCAAAACATGAAAGATGGACTTTTTCTGTTTTGGGTAATTTTTGCGAGATAAATTGAAGTTATAACACCTATTTTTTCAGGACTGGGACCAGATTGGAACTTCTGTTTTTTTTTAAATACACGTGGATTCTTTGTGAATAAGTGACAGAGATGGCAGCACTGTACAGCGCATAGAACTATAATGGCAGCGACGAGAGTTAGGACTGTTTTTGATACTTAAAATGGCGAAGTTTTCATTGCGAGAACGGCATGTAATAATTCGTTTTGTCCATTTTCGTGGCCGTGACACCTGTTGAAATTCGTCGCCAGTTGAGTGAAGCATGTGGTGATGGTACCATGGATGTATCTAATGTGCGTTCCTGAGCGCGACAGTTCAATGAAGGCAGAACACTGTGTGACAACAAACCAAACAGTCATGGTCTCGCACCAGCCGGTCTGACGACATGATCCTGTGAGCGGAGAACATTGTTTTGGAAGATCGCTGATTGAGCATTTTCAGATCTTCATCCAGGATTGTGTGCACGGATCCCATGGAAACACCAATTTTGGAGGCAAAGTCTGCAGCTGTCTTGGTTTGTTGTCACACGATGTTCTGCCTTCATTGAACTGTCGCACCCAAGAACATTAGACATGGTACCATCACCACATGGCTCACTCAACTGGTGATGAATTTCAATAGGTGTCACACCACGAAAATGGAGAAAATGAATGATTACACGCTGTTCTTGCAATGAAAACGTTGCCATTTTAAGTATCAAAAGCAATCCTTACTCTCGTCGCTGGCACTAGAGTTCTATGCACTGTACAGTGCTGCCATCTCTGTCACGCATTCACAAAGAGTCCACGTGTATTAAAAAGACAGGAGTTCCTATCTGGTCCCAGTACTGAAACAAAAAGTAGGTGTTAGAACTTGAACGCACCTCGTAGTAATCACTTAAATGGGAAAGTTAACAGGCACAACGTTCGGAAATGGGATTTACAAAATTCCCATGTAAATTGGAACATGTGCGGGACGCCCCAAACTTAATGTTTATTGAAGCGTATCACTAACAAAGTTTATGGACTTTATGAAAAGACTGTCACTGGAGGAACGTATATTAGTATGCTACAAAATTGGTTTGTTCCTCAATGAATGAAAATTCAGGAGACTGGATTGTTTAGCAGGACGGAATTCTATCCCATGGCAACGGGACGACTTGACACTTCAATTCTGGTCACTGAGGTTTCTTGATCTCACACCCTGAGATACAATTTACATACCACCTATTAACGTAAATTTTAATTACCTAAGAAACCGTATGCAAAACATTCTTCATCCAGTGTGGGATGAATCCAGCTACTGTCTAGATATCCGTGCAGCCAGAAAGGGGAGGGGGGCATATTGAACATCTGTAAACTTTCATATATGCATAATCAAAGTAACTTACAGAACTAAAATACAACATATAATTAGGGAAATGTAGCCCAATTGAAAGTGTGTCTATCGTTTAGAAACAGTCTGCACATAAAGCTTAATATTTTCGATCTTACTAAAACAAAATTCTCTGATCCTTAAGCAAAAACCAGCATATTTCTAGCAGAATTCCTTAATTTTTTGACATAAACAACCACTTATGTCTTTATTTTGTAGGAAAAGAATGGAAATTATAAACAGAAAGTTGATAACTACTATTACCGTTGCTCTGGAGTGCAAGTGGATCACGCAGAGTAATAACTGCCTCAAAGGTGCATGCGAGTTATACGCTGGGCAACTCCTTGGTTTACAGAATGTAAGGAATATTTCTATTGTTACTGAATACAGTGGGATAACAAAAAACATGCATTCAGAAAGGCGGAAGATGCTCTGTGGCGATGCTCTGGCTTCCTCGTTCATTGTTTTTCTGGCAACCGGAGCTGCAATACCTGGAAAGAGTTTACCTTGGCACTGCTTTGACTCGAAAAAACTGGGGAGATGTGGCCAAGATTCGAACCCAATTAGAACTGAGTGCTTCACTCGAGCCCTAGATAAAAAAGGGTCGAAGTTTTAAAATGTATATTTAGAAATGGTGAGAGGGTAACGCAAAAGTTGTACAGGTTCCTTCAGGCATAGATAGAGAAGACATTTTTGGAGGGGAGGGGTGAGGTGCTGAAAAGAGGAATTACTAGTTCAAGTAAGGGGTTGTGAGCTGGTCTCTGATTAAGGCACAACGTTGAACAAATAAAGAATCGGCGTAACAAACATATTGAGTATTTATAGAACCAAAAAGCAGAGTACAAAGAGATTAAACTTTTAGCCAGAGCTCAGCGGAATAGACGTTAAAAGCTTAAAATAGGCAGACAAGTAGAAACTCTTAGTTCAAAATCGACACACTATCACGAATTATAGTACTGAAGTTGGCACAGTCATTAAGTTCGTTTACTCTTAAACATGTTTTAACATAACAGAACGGTATACAAATGCAATATCCTGTATATTAAATTTACTAAATCCCACTAGAGCAACTTTTATTTAAAATTGTTTTCTTCAGCTACTATGCGCTTTTATGACAAATCATATTATCAGCTTTTAGATCATTTCTTTTTTGAATACGTTTTAAAATCCCCTCGTTGGTTTGTAATTATCATTAATTGTTACGTGCCATTGTTAAACAGGTATTGTTGCGTTTGCAATTAATAAGTAGTATTTTAAGATTAGTACTATACTTTCATCCACGTGAGAAACATAAAACAAAAATCCATCGTATTAATAATAAAGTGATGAGGTGATATTAATATTATCGGTTTCCCAGTTATAAACCAGTGACTTTTTGTAGAAGGCATACTTTACTGAGCTAAGCAAACGCTGTTTTAGTAAGTATGCGCAAAAATATACAGTACTAGAAATTATGTTACTCTTAATGCCATTACCTTACATATTGAGATGACTGTATAAATGTCCAAAATGCGCTCCATTGCGCTGTAGGCAATGTTCATAACGACCACGCTGATTTTCCAACATATTCCGGAAACCAGATTGCTGTAGAGTCATGAAGAATGAGACGATCTTCTGACGTAAAGCATAGTTTTGGGTGGATCTGGACAGTTGAAAACTTTCTCCTTTAACATTCCCCAAACGTAAGCATCAGGTAGTGTGAGATCGAGGGTATAAGATGAGTAGGGGAACTCAGCCCCGCGGGAATTTACTCGTCCTGGAAAGGTTTCTTGCAGCATAGCCATAGACTGGCGAGCGGTGTGGCAGGTCGCTCCATCTTGTTGGAACCATTGTCTATTCATCTGCATGTTCCTGGCACGACTAAACCTTCTTAGATCCTAAATAAATGGCCCAATTCCCATGTTCCTATGGGGTTTCTGGTTAACAGTAAGAGATGCATCATCATTCTTTGTGAAATACAGCCTAGCACACCGTTTCCTAACACTGCACACCAACTCTTAACCACAGATAGCATAATTGTGTTGCTAGGTGCTTGTTTATTGCAGTGTTCACGATAATGTTCCGCCACTAACTATAAACTCGGTCCGCCTTGATAACACTTTCCGTACGAGCGAAAATAATACTCCACTATAAACACTTTTTCCTCCGTCACGAGACCCACTGTCACTTCCAATCACAGAGCACGTTCTTTACACAACTAACTATACATCACGGCGATGTAACAACATGCAGACGCTCAGGTGTGCGTGTGCGCACTGCGCGAAAATGGGTACTGTATATTTTGGCGCATACCGTATTACACAAAACAATTTAACTGCTGGCACTGGGAAAGTAATGTCGGTATTATCTTACAAACTTCCTCAGGCAAATTATCAACAATGCTCAAAGCGTGAAAAATTAATAATTGCAATATACTAATGTTAACATCATATTAATAATATTAATAACCACTAAAATAATGAAATTACAGTAGGTAGGTAAAACTCTTTATAAAAGTTATCTTTACAAAATACGTCTGATATATTGCACTTTCATGACTTTCTCTATTGTGTGCAAATCATTCTTACAAATCTTTATTCCTGTATCTACTTTATGTTAATCGAGCTAAAAATTGGCAGAAATTGGCTTATTGCTAATTTTCTTGCAGATGAAAAAGAAATATGCCAAAAAACTTCGATTTGAGAAAAAAATATAGGTATTCAAAAATCCAAATCCATAACAGGGAATATGTCGGGAATGGTTTGATCCATCAAAAAGAAACAGGTAGACAAATTTTATGCTTTAAAGAGATCTACATCTTTTGTGTAGTAAGAATTTGTCTGTCACACAAAAGTCATCCAGAATAAAGAACAGTTCTGAGGATACTTCCATAAAATTCACACTAACCTTATTCCATTTGGTTTGAATATATATTTAAACATGTGTAGTTTTAATTAAAGTTGGAGTCGTTTCTATAAAATTAAAATTTTCGAGAAATGTTCCATGTAAAGGACAATTTTGGTCCAGGTTTGAAAACCTTCGTGTCGTATATAGCTACGCGTCTAGCCAGGTGTAATATTGAACACTGCATGGAGTACATTTCCTTCAGATGGTCAATGGAGTAGATCTGAATCCTTTATACCTACATTTAATTTAACAGTGGAGGGGATTTCACATTGAATCTAGGAAAGTCAGATCCATGGGAGGAATGGATCAGATGGGAGTGCTCTACGGGCGTCAGAAACCAATTCAATCCTACATGCCTGCAACGCTATACATCCCTATGCAAAAATATAAAATGTGAGATGCCGAGAAAGTGGAGACGCATATATGAATGCACCCACCTTCCAGATACACTCGAACAAGAGAACGATTCCAATTTGATGAAAAACTGCCGTTTTGAATTGCTTCAGTTGTGATAGAATGAACATCTCCAAATGTCTTTATACAGGCTTCAGTATTTAGGGAACGATAATGGGCAGCCAGTACTTAACATTGAATCTTAGGCGTTTTGGGGCATGCGTTCTGCACGGCAACTTGGTACCTTCTGCCTGTAACAAAAGCAGAGATTCAGTTGCCTGGCACAAAGGTCGCTGTGGACATGTGTCGAAGCTGCTATCTGTCCGTCACAGTTCAGTTGCCTAATTGCCTAACATTAATTGGCATTGGTGAGAAGTGATGAGACCTAATTTATGAGGTGCATTATCTATCATACACCACCACAAGGTGTGTCGCAATATGACAATGTAGTTAAAAGCAACGCAAAATAGAGAGAAAAGATGAGAAAACTGCATTTTTGGTGTGTTTTGGTGCTTCGATCCTCTTCTGGCGTGTTTGTACTCGTGAAAAAGACGCAACTTCTACCTTTATGGGAAAGAATGTACTTATTACGCAAGGTGAAATGGCTATCTGCAAGTCCCGCGTAAATATACTAAGAGTTGCTGCAAAAAGTAGGTAATCTTATATCACTAAATTGAAATATAAATAAATGTCGCAGGATTTGCTGAAACCCGTCGTTTCGAAAGACTTTAGGCAGATCATGAATAAAGCCGGAACATGCTAAAAAGTGCTAAGCACACGTTCTGCCACTATTATAATAGTGTAGCTAACCTAACCTTTCGCTATCTGCCGTCGTCAAATATATAGTTTTAACATGCTCCGAGAACATTTCATGATGAAAGACGCATGAATAATAATGATACTAAAAAATGCAGCATGATTTTGAACTTATATAATTCCTCGGTAACTATACATTATCTTAACTAAGAGTAACTGAGAATAATTTGGTTCTCTAGTGAAATTCATTACGCTACCTCAAAAATAGAAAATCAACAATTCAACAATTAAATAGCCCTATAGAATATTAACACATAGTTATATTAAAAACAGGCAAGACTTACATCACAGAAGACCAACCTACTTTACATTTACTATTGTCTAGAACAGAACCTGCAACTATACAACAAATGACAGTCGAAATCTCGACTTTTCCATTACTGCCAAAATTAATAAAAGAGGAACACATTTTGATGACTAGTTCAACGTAAATAAATTATGAAATATGTACATAATAAAATGTCTTACACATAGTTCTGAGCACAGACTTTATTTAAAAGAAGTTACTAAAACCCAGTCAGCTCCTTTTTTGTAAGATTTGTTCTAACAAGTGTGTTTAACCTCCGATAGCTTTAGCGTGCACTAAGGGAATCTGAAAACCCGTTCCAATAATCTTTGATCGCTTGGGCGTACTGCAATTAGACGTTCCGACAAAGTGATGTATTCGGAAATTGCCAGAATTGAATTAGTATTGCTCGTAGCGCTTCTGATTGTCGCTAACAGATGCCCAAAACACGCATGCGCATTATAAAATATAAGCACCCTAAAGGTATTACCAGGAACTGCTAAACTACATTTACAATACCCTGCGGTTTAAAGGGATGAAAAAGAAAAAGAAACAAAGAAACGAGGGAGGGAGGAAGAAGGAAAGAAAGGGACAGAAAAAGAGACAGAAAAAAGAGAGTGAGAGAAAGAAAGAATGAAAATAGGAAGGAAAGAAAAGAAGGAAGCAAGAGAGAGGGAGGATGGGACAGAGGGAGAACGAAAAGAATGCTTATCAATATGAAAAATTAAATTGTAAAACTGGTAGGATATGCAAGTGTGACTGGAGTTCAAGGAATTTATATCCCAGATTCATCACTTTAATGAAACAATTCTTTATATGCAGTAAATCTACTAACATGAGATTTGTCAGTTTTAAGCACACTTAAGAACCATTGCCCTGGGCCAGGTTTGAATCTGCAACCTTGGGTGAAAACATAGAAATTAATGTATTACTAACAATTAAAATGGAAGCAATGCATCCTTTGCTTCCATGGAATACACAGCCTTAGTCCACATTGTACTAGAGAAATATAATACTTATTCAAGAGAGAACCCCATCTCAGCCATTAATTAGCATTCATTTTTGACATACACTGCTTTATAATTTCCTTTCATGAAAGTGTTGAAAACAGTGTTGTAATAAACTAAATTTAAGGATGAGTCAATTAATGAAACTAAATAACACTTACTTTTAAGTTTCCCGGAACACGTTTTGGAGCTTACTTTCCTCCATTGTCAATTGTCATTGCCTCACTGTCTCACAACTACACAGGTAAATGCATGCCTGATCAACATGCACAGGTAGTCATGGATCCCAACATGGTGTACTAAAGACTGCAACATCCATGGTATACCCTATTTCAGCTGGATGTCATGGATGTACCCAATGTCATTGATAAACTGATAAAAAATCATTTCTCCTAATTTTAATTGTTAGCATTATAGACAGCGGTTCAATATGTCAATCATAACTTGGACACATTATTCCTATAGCTGTATGTACTTCCTCTCAGTTACTTTCAATGTCTGTTACATTTTTTATGCTTCAAAGTATGACAATAATGCAGGCCACACATTTGGGCTACTTTGCTTTATCTGTTTTGTGCAAGTCATATGTTAAAATGAGATGACCCATTACTGTTCAAACATCTGTCAGTCGTATGTCTATCAAAATAATCCTTGTGAAAGTACAGTAGAAGCCCAAAATACTGCGGATTTGGATTTAACGTGGAGGAAAGTATGCCCCCTGAAAAATAAAACCGTATTTTTTAAATTTATTTGTATTCATTGTTTTACTTTTTAAAGTTTATTTTATATATTTCTTCAAAGAGCGGTTCTGCAGTACAATTTTTGCCCTCATCACACCCCTAGCAACCTTGGCCACTTTATTTCTGTAATGGGAGATGGAAACAATAGGTTTTCTGTAAGGATTGAAACACCTGTTTCTGTGGGAATTCTAAGACCTGGGAAAGTTAAAATATTATTTCAGTCTGAATCATGCCTTTTGAGTGTAGTCATGTGTTGAGAATACCAATAGTGTAAAATGCGATCGATTTCAGGACTGGAACACACTCCAACTTTACTGGTGGGTAATTGTATTTAAAAGTGCTGTACTTTATATTACATACCTTTTTATGTACCTACCTACTATAATTTATTATTGTGCAAATGTTTTCTTACACCTCCGCAGGATCGACTTTTGTCACATCTAAGCTCACATTTTGATATACCACAGAATCGTTATAATGCGGGAGTAAAGCATGTCCCCCAATAACCCCAACATATTTCGGGCTTCTGCTGTATTGGATATTCATATAATTCTGAATGAAAAATTCAATGTCATATTCAGGACTTGAACCACGTATCTCCCAGTCTCCTTCCAGTTGCTTTTTTTAACTTTTACTTTCTTCCAGTCTGACTCTACCTATCCAAAACTTAGCCTCCTACAGCTAGTGTGGAAGAACGATTAATTTCCATCAATTAATCTAATAATTGTTTAAATATGAAGCCTGGACTTAAGTACTTACATCATAGTAAGTCACCACAAATGGTGTGTATCTATTGTATCTGAAAACCACTAGTGGTTATCAGGAAACATACAAGTCAATTGGAGAATTTAATGTCATGCAGTGAGAATGACATTCTACAGAGTCAGTCATTTATATCTTGCCATGTGCTGACAACCACTTCAGTGCATGTGTCACCCTACACTGTTCTCCCTGCCTCTTGACTATTAAAGTGGTTTTAAAATCCATATAATAAGAATTAACAATAAATAGTAATTAATAGCAGAGTTTGGCATTCCTCTTCTAACAGGAGCTGCTGGAAATATGGATGTGGGCAATTTATTCTGCTATATAATTCACTTCTTCTTAAGACACTATGTTTATATTTTAGTTCCGGTTATGTAGTGTCCCTAATTTGTGTAATTATGTTTCTTTTAAGTTCCTCTAGTGTGGCAGGAGGAACTGCTTTTCACTATTCCTCACTGATAAACCACAAGGTCTGGGAACAATAAAAAACAGAGTATGTTTCAGTATAAAGACTATAGGAGAGAGCGAGGAAAATTGAATATAAAACTACTGTTAGCTAAATATACTTAACACATCATCATTTTAATCTTGAATTATCAAGTTACAATGTGCATAAGAAGATACACTTTTACAAAAAAGGTATAAATTCTCTTGCAGGAGTTCATTTGCTCGTAACATAAACGTCTGTTAGGAATGTGTTCTAACTTAGGGTATCTGTAGCATCATTTGGTGTGGCACTGGTGAACTTACAAATAAGAAACATTGGTTATGTTTACATTACCTCATATACTTTTGTAAAATCACAACATATTTCGGGAAGATTTGCTCCCATCCTCCGCTGACAACTGACTGGTTGTACTGATGGTGGAGATGGTGGTAATATGAATTTGCTATGCTGGTCTGATGGTGGGAGTTAAAGTTCATAATTTAATCCTTGTTTATTCCTATACTGACAGTACAGTTGGGTATCTCACTGTCCTAAGGAGATTGACTTTTGGGGTAATATAATACTACTTTTTACAAGCTGCTAAAGCTATGTATCAAATCTAGATATCGTAACCCAATGGTAATTTACAATTTCATAAGTACTTTAAAACTTTAGCCTATACAGAGGAGGTGTTTATTACTATAAATAGTGCATACCATTCCAAAGTTAACCATTCAACAACAAAATAAAAATTGCAAAAATATCAGTGTTTCTTGTGACTATTTTGAAATCTGAATGTGAAAAAATGAATCTAAAATAAACATTTCATATTATTTTCAGGAGGGGTAAAATAAAGTAATTTTATGGATTTATCGCCTCTTTATGCTTTATTTTCTGCTGAGCGGTTTCCTACTTAACTGCATTTCATATGAACAATTACTGCAGTGAGGCAAAGTGTTACTTCCAAATATAACAGTGGAGCTTAAAATCTTCCCTATCTGTAGTAAACAAAAAATTGCTAGGCCTATGCTAATTCCAGAAAAGTTTCCTTTCCGTAGTAAACAACCCGTTGCCTAAAAGAGGATATATGTAAATTTTCAGTCATTGCCTTTCTGCAGTAAGCAGTTTATATCCTTGGGAGAGCTTTATGAATGACGAAGACAGAGATGAGTTTTGAAATGCACATTTCAACCATAATAAACCCCTTATGAAAATGTGTCTGTTAAACTATGAACTTAAACTGTTCTTTGGAATTTGAAAAGGAAGTTCGAATTGACAGGAACAATTAAATGAGTCAACTGAGACACCCTACTCCACTTACAGGTTCTTGATAAAAGAAAATTTTATAAGAAAGGTTGGGTGCGAGTCACTACTCACCTTCTGCGGGAACACTGGCATCAAGAGGGAGGTACAATGAGATGTGCATTTATGCACATACTTCTGAGCTGTTCGGCTTCTTCCTTCATATAATCATAAATATTAGCAATAATCTCATGACTTTGACTAAGTAAAGTTTTTTCCTTTTATTTTTGAAACTGCAGGAGGAATTGTCACGTTAGTAAATAAACGTAACTACGTAACTAATTAGCACTCGTTAAAAGATTTGCATGCATACATCCGATACTGCACAAAACTTTTACAGTATTGCATATACACAAATGCAACAGAGGGGAGAAAAGCTGTTTGTTATCGTAGCAAACTACTTGCTGATCTGTTTATTAAGTGAAGGCCAGCTCACTGGATTTCTGCTGAAGGTCATTCATCAAGAACTAAATCACAATCTATACCACAAATTTTCTTTCAACCGTTTTGCCTCCACTTGAAGGCATTATCAAGAAATTGTCAACAGAGTGTCTCAGTTAACTTATAGTATAATTTCAATTGTTCTTTGGAAGTTAATGCCAAAATATATACATACTATACACCAAAACTTAGACAGTACATTGTCTGCAAAAGGTGTACTATTCACCAAAGTACTTATTACAGTGTATTTTTATGTTTTTCTTATAATGTAAAATGACGTATCCTCTGTATGAAATATAGGGGATGAATAAATTGAAATTGAAATAAATTGAAATTGAAATGTTATTTTTCTTTGCTCTATTTCAAATAACATCCATAACTCAATTATCTAGGAAATTAAAGTATAAAATAAATTATTAAATTTTAGATGAGTCGTATTTTTTACACAACTGCTTTACTTTCGTACCTATTTTGAGGACATGTTTCGCAAATCATCTTTTGCATCTACGGCTCTTATGCGACTGAAGCTTGATCGGATCAAGGTAGGTACGAAAGTAAAGCAGTTGTGTAAAAAATATGACTGATCTAAAATTTAATAATTTTTCGCTTCACTGTGGTGTTCCAATACAGTTAAATCTCGATATAAAATAAATATTTTCAAGATATTCTTTCCTTGAAGGTAAATTATAAAATAATGTCAGAATACTGAGAAACTTCTTAAGACACTCTGAATTATTTACACTGACATCATGTCTAGAATATGAACAGTATAGGCAAGGAAGACCTCCTGTGGTAATCGTTTATAAATGTCACAATCACTATTGAGCGCATCACAATATGTTTCTTGTGTACTTTCACTATCAAGTGCTATTTAAAATACTTAGCAGAAAGTTTGTACTTGTCACATATTATCACAATTTTACTTAAAGTTTAGTGTTGTGAAGCTCATAATTCTTTTTCATGCTTTCTCTTTGGAATCACCAGGAATATTGATAGAGACATGCTGAATGTCATTTATATAATGTTTTCACACGATATCCATCCATGGACATTCACTGAATTCACAAATTATTTCACCATGCCTTCTTATAATTCCAATAACCATTCATTTGAAGTGGAAATAACTTGTATTAAAGGTGAACCTTAACTGTTCACCTTTTCCTTTTCTCATGCAGCATTTATTTCTTCAATGTTCAAGTGTGCAATAAATCTGAGGCGCATCTGCAAAGCTGGCCGCAGTCGACGAATGATGCATTCTACTTCATTTTTCATCATGTCTCCAACAAACATGTATTTAATGTGATATCTGAAGAAGTTAAGGAACAAAATATATACAGAAACTTATCCTATTAATACATAATTGCAAAAGCAATATACTGTGAAAACTGACTTCAATGTAATATAAAAGCTCAACACTTTCTGTATTGAACCTGTGGTATCTCCATTTTCCCTGTAGACTGACCCTTTTAAATTTTTGATGATTTAAAAAAATGAACCGACTGACATAAACAAAATTAACTACTTTACAAGTTTTCTTCAACTATTAATTACCTGCAATAATTAATAGGTTATAAAAAAGTGAATTTGCTATACATGTTTTAAAACTTATGTTTTACCTAAATGCATTTTTTGCCAGATGTATATGGAAAACATTTGCAATGGTTTAAAATGATACAACTTTATTTCTCTAACTGTACTTGTACAAATTCAACAAAATAATGAAGGAAAAATATACATCTTGTAAAGAAATAAATGATATACTGATTATTTATGAAGTATTTATCAATCACTTTTACATATGTGATATGTATTTCTTAAGTGTAATATGAGAAAGAAACTTGGCCTCATATTTTAAACTATTTATAAAATATATAAAGATAATTAAATATATGATATAGTAGTTAACAAATATATGTATATATTAAATGTTATTAGGTGTTAAGTGAGGAAATATTTTGTAGCAAACTTATTTTGTAGTTGGCTGGAATCAAAAGGCAAACTGGAAATTTGTAACATTACACAAAAATGTGTAAGTTTGTTTGAGTCTAGGTTACAAGCTATTGAAGTTTGTACTGGGATAAAAATCCATTATCCTTTTGTTAAGAAACAGTTACTGCTATAAAAGTGGTTAAGTATGACAAAAGAGTTAGACTGGGGAATCATAGTAGATAGCTTGCAGAAAGTAATGCAAGAAAAACTAGAGAATAATATTGGAAAAAAAAAAAAAAGTGCAAGTATAGTACACTATTTGCAGCAGGAAAAAGTAGCCAAACAGTGGAAAGCTATGGATTTTCTTTTTCAGGAAGAAAGGAAGTAAAGCATTCAAAGCGATGTGGTACATTTACAACACATTAAAACAAGTGAAGCGTGATAAAGCGGCTTATGAGCAAAATTGAACAGTCTTTCATGCCCATGCACAATCGAACACTGAGAACCAGAGCAGCTAAAAGCATTCATAAACAAAAGCTCAGTTTCAATTTTGTCCTCATCCACCTTTACCCAGTGTGATTATGTCCATGTTCAGCCTTGTTGTCCATAAGTACCAGTGGATTCTTTCAGGTTGATAAGAGTTGTTGGAGTTTCAGTGTCCAGATGTTTCATCCACATATACAGTGCACATCTTCAATGTCATGGTCTTTATCTTCTGGGCAAAGATTCAGCCACAACTAACTCATTGGCTGGAACTGCTGGGGTATTTATATGTAGGATGCTTGCATGGCATTGGTCTGGCTGGATAGGAAGATGCAGTGAGTGTGGTAGGCAGGGCTTAGCCTCTCCAGTGTTGTTGGTTGCTCACTGGTTCTTATGCATGTTCTGTGCTAGTACCTTTTTATTATGCTCAAGTACCAGATGCCAGGTTTTATTCAGTTTGAGAGCTTCATTTCTGTTGATGTTATTCAGGTTTTGTAGATTTCTATTGCTTTGCACTATAGCTTGATGTAATACTAATGCATTAAGAAAGAATGGTCATCTTCTTATATTGAATTGTGTTCTCCTTCCACCCATAGAGCATGCTATATGACCACATACTTTTCTGGTTGACCCAGATGACACATATCTTGTGGAGTGTCAGTCAACGAGACAGTTGTGACTGAAGCTTCACCAGAAGATTAAGACCGTACCACTGAAGAACTGAGTGGGATGGTTCAGGCGGTTTCGTTTGTGGCTCACATTCAAGAGGCCCGGATTCGATTCCCATGGCCAACCTACCTGACCCATGGGTTTTCTCGGGGGTTTTCCCGGGTTGCTAGGCGAATACTGGGTAGGTTAATTACATCCCCCGAATTTCCTGTCCCTCCATTTCATCTCTATTATCATTTCATATCATCTCTTATCTGGCGGTCTCTTTAAGGGTAGAAGTGTCAGCGGGTGTCTCGACGGTGCATGGCGGGATGATATGCTCTGAGGAAAACTACTTCCTCTGGTAGTTTGGTTGTCGGTCTCCGCTCCTCTGCTTGGACCATTTTGTGACCTTTGGGGCTCGGATCGCCTGCCTTGGTACCATTAGGGCTTGGCTGCTGGGCTTCTTGCCGTACCGCTGTGGGGGAGCGAGTTTGTTGTCCTGGCCTGTCAGGGGAAGTCTATCCACGTAAACTGTAGGGACCCTGCCCTCTCTACTGTCGTGGCTCCTTGGGTCGGCCGCCCTCTGTCTCCTTCACCTCATCCTTCCTCCTTGGGGTGCCCCCATTTGGGGGCATAGGAACAATGAGCCCAGCATGGTGGCTTACATACCGAATCACCTCCGTAATGAAATCCCAATACCACTGCAGATTAAATATTACAAATATAAGCATTATTAACAGTGAAGTTTTCTTCATGTTGAAGTTTTGTTGAGTCACACTTGTTCACAGTTTAAATAATAAGTGAAGGTGAGTGTAAACAAGTGTGACTCAACAAAACTTCACCACTGAAGATGTTCACCACCAATATGGATGAAGTGTCTGAACATCAAAACTCTACCAGACTAAAGCTATCAGTCTGTAAGAATCAGCCTATATTGTTTTGACTCCAACTGTGAAAGTTTATGACCAAAACTGTAAGTGTTAACATTGAAAATAAGTTGGAATACAATATTGGAAATCCAAACATAGAACATGAATGTTTCAGGAACAGTTATGGCTGTAATTAAAAAGCTATTTGACAAATTTCAATGAGTTCTTACACTATTAGGTTAATTGGTGGAAATTAATCATTTCTTCACATTAGCTGTATATAGGTTAAGGTTTTGGACTCAGAGTTAACTTGAGAAATTCAATGCCCTGGCCGGGAATTGAACCATGGATCTCCTGGTTTCCATCCAGTTGCTCCAGTCAAATATATATGAGTCAATTGGAGAATTTAATGTCAGGACAGCACATTGGTCTTGGTAGCTCAATGGGTAAGAGCGACTGGAGATCTGTGGTTCAAATCTCAGCCATGGCAATGAATTTTTCAAGTTTACTCTATCAATCCAAAACCTTAGCCTATATATGCCTAAAGTGAAGAAATTATTACTTTCCAACAATTAACTTAATAATAAGAGTTTAACGGTGAAGTGTGGAATTAAAATACAATAGTAAGTCGCCACAAGCGGTGTATCTCGAATACGAGGGTCCCTAGTGGTTTACCGAGAAAATATATACGAGTCAATTGCATAATTAAATGTCAGGACAGCACATTAGCCATGGTAGCTCAATGTGTAAGAGCGACTGAATGGAAACCAGGAGATCCGTGGTTCAAATCCCGGCCATGGCATTGAATTTTTCAAGTTAACTCTATTATGCTATCCAAAAGAGTTCTTACACTTTTCCTTTAGTAAGCTTTGCCCTTCTTACAAAATTAGGACAGAATAAAGGAGGTTTCACAGAATATTCTTTCCCATTCTCATGCACGCCCAACTGCCTGCTTGTGTTCATTGTGGTGTTGACAATTATTACAGTATTTTGTACGAAAATCTTGGTTTCAGTGAATGATTCATTACTAAGCAATACCTATTACAGACTGCTATAAAAGGATACAGTAAATCACAGATAGGATCCATGTAGCTCATGTGAGAGACATTCTTGTCCACTTGTTCTAAGAGCTCATAAAGTTCCACAGTCAGATCCATCACACATCTGGGACGGTCAGTGTTAAAGCGTTGAAGAAATGGGCCTACTAAGTGACAAAGGAATAGAAACTGCTCTTCAGTCTTTACTATAGGATGCACCTTCTCTTTCACAAATCTGGAAATAAGAGACATCACCACCAGTTAAAAGAGAAAATAAAAATCAAATTGTGTGTTATACCTTAGCCTTTTAAGTACACAGTGTTATGTAGGGAAAAGTGGTAAATGGAGCTCTCTGCTGCATAACTTCAGAGAGAGGAATCAGGTGGTTCACAATAATCAGGAATGGAAACCAGAAAAATGAGTTAAAATACATATATTATAATGTAAGCAATCACAGTTAACAGGAAGCTTCCCCAGGAATGGATATTAGACCATGTTGTACACAATATTATGCTGCAACGGCTGACTTGTTTCTCTGTTTTATGTTCCTAACATGCTCTTTATGTTAAGTTTGGTTTTATCAATGTACACACTATTGCAGTCTGGTTGCACTATTCTGTAGATCCAAGGTTTGAGGTTTAGGATTCAAAGATTAATTGCCAAGAGATAATAGAGTATACATAAGCAAGACCAAACATAACATATATCTGTATCAAAGAACACTTCCAGAAGATAAAATATAAAGCCATGATAGCCACTATTGGGAAACCTGTTCATAAAATAGAAGCAAACACTGAGATATTAAAAGAAGTAAAGCATCCACTAGACCTTACCATATGGGAAAAGATTTTCATCCAACAAATAAGCAAAGAAATATGATACTTGGAAATTAATTGCCCTTCCACACTAGCAGTGTGTAGGCAAAAGGTTCGGATAGGTAGTCAGACCAAAAAATTCAATGCCATAGCCAGGATTTGAACCATGGAGACTGACCTATCCCAGCTATGGCATTAAATTTTTCAGTCTGACTGTACCTCAGAATAATGAGTTTTAAAGTAGAGGAGGCAACTGTTGAGGTGAATCAGAAAAGAGACAAGTATGTAAATTGAGTCCTAACTTGTTTAATCTTTTTATTGATGACAACATGGATTGTGTAAGTTTAGCCAATAAGCATATGTCAGTGATAGAAAACAGGGAGATCCTGGGCTTATTATATGCAGATGACTTAATGATGGGGTCAGTGACAGGAATTAGTTTAACTCATGCAATAAGTGAGATAGATATTGTGAGCTCT
Source organism: Mantis religiosa (assembly GCA_030765055.1). Classification (NCBI taxonomy): domain Eukaryota; kingdom Metazoa; phylum Arthropoda; class Insecta; order Mantodea; family Mantidae; genus Mantis; species Mantis religiosa. The sequence continues at coordinate 82,035,188 of CM060959.1, forward strand.
GGAGTCTTAAAATGAATCAAAATAAAACTATAATAATAGTCGTAAAAACTATTTGTAGTCGGTTTATTGACACTCATCAATGATCGACACTGATCCAAATCCAAAATTATTAAAAAGGAGTGATAAACCAAAATAAACTGATAACATGGGAGAACATATTCATATGGAAAAATAAGAACCGAGTAATGAACTTTGAAATCCCGCCAGCAGACAATTTGACAAAGAAGTTCATAGTTCCACCGCCAGAGAGAGGACAGCAGACGACAACAGATGATAGTTGGAGAGAGGTGGAAAATGGAGGCAAAAGACATTTGAAACTATTCCCTCGATAATATAAAAAAGTAAAAGACGAGTGTCAATAAATCAACTACAAGTAGTTTTTTAGATTAATTTTTACATCACTTTTACTAAATTCCTCCACTCACACATAAAATAATAGTGTTTAAAAAAGGAAATAAACTGAAGAAGTCTGAACAGTGGGTTGTGCAGGATTACATCTATTTGTGGATTAAACTAAGCAGGAAAGGGGAGAGAGTTACAGAAGAAGTAGGCTATAGCTAATGGGAGGTCAGCTCTGGGTTTACTGAGGAAATGCTTATATATAGCACCAATGATGAAGGTATCCTGGTTTGAAGGCTATACTCAGCCTTAGTAGAGTCTAGGGAGGGGCATGGGGTGGAAATATGAAGAGTTGAAAATGGATCTTGTATTAAGCGCATACTGTAAATTTATGCTGGGCATACCCCAGAATTCGGCAAATGTAGGAGTACTTTTAGAAAGGGAAAAAGTAGTGCAAAAGGAATGGTGATGGAAAATGTGGTTAACTACCGGTACAGGATACTGCAGTTGCCTGAGGATAGTTTAAGTGCTGTCTCAGTTTTCAAGAAAAGCATCCCAGTCAGGAAACATGGTTGAGAAGAGTAAAAGGACAGTGAGAAAAGGGTGGATTAGGTTATATATGGCTGCAAAGACATAGCTTAGCATGGGTAGTATGGAAGGTAGTGAGATCTAGATTAGAGGATATGGATTGTCAAACTATGGGGCTGAGTTGGAAGAGAAAAGGTCACTGATTCTTTAAGGAGGTTTGGAACAGAACCAAGGTCAGAAAAGTATTTAGAAATCTGTAATAAAAAGGAAAGAGAAGCAATAGCATGATACACATTACGGGTTTGGAAACTGAGCGGTCTAAGGGGTAGTGTATTGCAAAGTTACTGTCCGATATGTGGGGACAAAGAGGATGGAGAGCAATACTATATGGGAATGTAGAGGTACAGATGAATGGAGGAAAAAACTGATTAGGGAGAATGACTGAGAAATATAAGTATTGTAACCATAAAGAAAATGTTTTCCGATCAGAGTCAGATTAGACAATTAGAAGAATTTCTATGGAAGGTGAGATACAAATGGAAATGGTCAATTGACAGATGTTATGAGTAAGAGTCTACAATGTAAATTTTATATCACAGGATGTATTAGAAAAAAGGTTGTGAAGTATTGGTAGAATTATAGACATCTACTGGATAAGTGACTAGGGTCAATTCCAGTAGATGCAATTTATGTAATAGCCTGGCACTAAAATAAATAAATAAATACAAATTTTAAAGTTGCACCACATTCATGACATCTACTAGGGAGCAGAGGGAAGAAGACATCAATGCCACCAGTCAATATACATGTGATAATGGAAGCAAAGATTTTCGAAGCATATTCTGTTAAATTACAGTGTAAGTGAAATAAACATGTCCCAAAATTGACTCATATATGTATGTATCTGAAGAAGTGATTTATTTATATTGGCCCTTTTAGAATGTATACACATGCCAACTATAATTATAATTTCAGCATTTCAGATATCCCGAACCCTTTTCATAAGTCGTTAATCTGCAGAGAAACTACTGACATAACTGATCCTAACTGAAGTTGAACTATGTTATTATACATAGCTATGATTATCATGATTACAAGTAATAAGGTGGCCTCAATTATATTTTTCTATGGTGCTAGATGAAAACAGCTTAGTGAAGGTCATGTAAGAGTTATTTTTGATATTTTATATGAATTTTTAAATGTTCCAGATATATGTAAAACAAGTAAATAAATCAATAAAAAATAAACATAACATTTCACATTAAATTTAGCACAAATAAATGTAAAATGTATTCAAACAATTGATTAACCAATGCATTAAATACTAATGCTCTTAGAATTGGTTAACATCAATATGCTGCCACATACTAGATATTTGGTAGAGAAAGTAAAAACCTAAATTATATATGTAGGTATAATAAGTTGAATGGTTTGATGCCAATGTTTCAGTTTTCCAAAGTATATGCATTACTAAAATCCAGCACTACTATATTATAAATCAATAAGCTTACTTCAAACTAAATATAAGATGAACTGAAAGCAGACAACCAAGACTATCATTTTTTAAACAATAACCCAAAAACATAATGTAACACCCAGTGACGAAGTCTGCAATGAAGTGCTGGAAGTGCCACTTCCCAAAAGAATTTCAGGAGAAAAAGAAGAAAAACAAAAAATGCATGCCAAACAATAGTTTATTTGCTCTGGATACATTTTCAAAATTTATTCACAAACATCTGCAGTGCTTCAGATTCAATTTGACAGCTGCTTACGTTTAACGCGAGCTCATTCAATACTGAATATTTCTTTATGCATTTGTAACTTTGAATATCATGCTTTGTAGGTTTCTGAAAGTAATCACAACTCTTTGATAGTTAGGAAGCACTGACAGATTTTGTCACGTGAAGTCTCTGTAGCATGTGAAGAATAGATTTTCTGTTTTATGTGGTGATTTTAAATACATGTAAGTATTACTAAAATTAGGCAAGTAACCTTGTATATACTTTTCTCCACTTACAAGTGGAGAAAAGTTATCCAAAAGCAATGTTGCGGATGATAAAATAGAGGAATACATCAAATTAACCACCCTATGTATTGAACAAAACAGCTTCACGTTCTCCAGCAAGATCTTCCAACAAACAGCAGGCTTGGCCATGGGAAACCCTCTTTCACCATTACTAGCTAATCTGTTCATGAGTAATTTGGAAACACACATTACTAAAGCCTTTCCACATATTTTCAAATGTTGGCATAGATATGTCGACAATGTGTTTTCGATAGTCTCTAGAAGACTAACCGAGGATGCTATAAAGTTGCTAAAACTACAAGAAAAATCCATAGTTTTCACCACTGAAGTAGAGCAGGATGAATGGCTACCTTTTTTAGATTTGAAAATCATTAGAACACCAACAGGATTACAATTTGGAATATACCGAAAAGCAACACATGTTGACAATTACATTAAATGCAACCCATTCAACCCAGTACATCAACATGCAGTATTCCATAGTTTAGTTCACAGATTAATCAACATTCTGCTAACAAAAACAGAATATGAACAGGAGTACGCTCACATACACCAGGTTGCCGAACTGAACAACTATAACACAAATTTCATCAAAAAACTGATCTACAGACACAAAAGAAACAAAAACTTAAGGGACATTACTACGTTAAAAAAACTAGAAAACCCAAACACCAGATATGGAAAATTTACATTTCATCCAAAATACTTCAAAAAATTTGAAAAGATATTTAAGAGCTTCAACATAAAATTAGCCCCTCAAAACAAACACAACATCCGCAACTTACTAAACCACCCTCTAAAAAATAGCACACCGAAAACTCAATTATCAGGCATTTACCAAATGAGTTGCCAGGATTGTGACAAGATATACATTGGTAAGACCAAAAGGAATCTAGGAACAAGAATGAAAGAACACTTCAGAAATATTAAATTCAAACAAATGGACAAGTCGGCCGTAGCAAATCACTTTTGGTCTGAGAATCACAACATAAAACAAGAAATAGAACTGATCAAACAGGCAAAGAAACCTCTGGAACTACAGATTTGGGAAAACATATTTATTACGAAAAACAGGACCTCTTGATGAATTTTGAAATTCCCGCAGTAGATGACGTCATCAAACTTACCAGGACGTTAGATGGCAGCACAACACCAAGCCAGATGCAGACACCGGATGCATCATCAGTCAACCACAGAACTGACGATAGGGGAGAAGTCCCCAGAAACTAGTCTTCATAAAAAACTTGTAAGTGGAGAAAAGTATATACAAGGTTGACTCACTTGCCTAATTTTAGTAACAATGGCACTCCACTTTCTGAAATACTTCTTTTTATTCTATACATGTAAGTATATTTCAATAGAATTAGCAATAGCATTTTATGTAGATTGGTATTTAGTGATCAAAAACAGGAAAGGCTCATGAAGTTTTAAATTATCAAAAGTATGTGAATTCCATATTTTCTCCATTTAAGACTAACAGTTCATCTGTGTGGGTCAGCTGTAGGAAAAATTGAAATGTCTGAGTGGAGAGGGGAAGAAGGAATATGTCTGCTTGTAGTGTGAGCAGTCTTGTAATGTAAGAAGGGCCTACGTATGTGTACAATAGAAAGTGTACTGAAGAGTAGATTTAGTTCTTTGAATTATTATTCTCTCTTATTTTAATGAAAATTATTATTTGCAGCTTCGCTTGTTTTGAAAGTCACACCTCGCCACTATTAACACCCTCTTATACTCATACCTCTTAAAATTACTTTATCCTCAATATATGCACACTACTTACTGTGGTACAGTGGAGATTTGTCCAACACCAGCATGATGCCACATGGAATGTGCCAGTGCCAACATGTATGAGAATTTGTTCTCCAACAGAGAGTCATGAGTAGCTGCAAAGTTAAAAAGCTGGAAAGGGGTATTGCGGTAGTTCCACTGTAGAAGTTGTGGGGAATTCATCACTTCTACCAAACGATCATGCAACACAGACCAATATGAATCTGGTAATGCAGCCATTATCAGACCAACTGAGTTGATCCACATGTGGATCTGGTTTGATGGAATCACTGTGTACCTGCAAGAAAACAACTACATTCAATGTACATTGTAACAATTTAACGTGTTGCTTTATTCATTTGTTTCATTTACATCAAAACCACTTTGTTCAGAAAGGATGCACAATAATTTTCATCCATGAGGATTAAAAACTAAGTGCATATTGCATTTTAATAATATGCTGGTACAAAATAGGGAGGTGACTATATTTTAATTACTAGAAACTACAATGGTGCAATCAGCATATGAGGGGTTCACGTTGTTAATTGCTACATAAACAATGCTGCATTAGCACAACTATTCTTCTGTACCAATAAGCAATAGGGAAACCAATGACACATGAATATAATAAATAGAAGCTGATTAAGTTATGTAAGACTTAAAACCCCCCAGGGGCCCACTTCGGTAGGTACGGGTTTGGTGCACCCGGGGTCCCGAGCCAACAGTCTCCCTCGTGTGGGCTCCTCTTCTTGGTTGAGGGAGACGGTCAACAGGCCCACCCATGTGTAGGCCGTGCGTGGAGACCCGTGGAGAAGGATTTTAGATTCTTTTCTGGTTTGGGGTTTGGGATTTGGTGAACGAGGTTTTGGTAGGTTTTGATTGATGTTTTTTATGTACGTGTATTTTTAATAGGTTTTGTTACACTTGTATAGTTTATGGAAAGTTTTATATCTGGCTTTTGCCATGACTAGTTCTTTAAAGGGCGCTGATGACCGCCGTAGTTGAGCGCCCTTATATATATATATAATAATCATCATCATCATCATCATAAGACTTAAAACTTTACAGTGAGCATCATTAATTTAAGCTTCACCAGTGATCAGCCATGTCAAAATAACTAAATTTGAGGTCAGGGCCATTCCAAACTCCATGGCCTTCTCACGGAACTGAATGAAAAAAAGAAAAAAAAATCTCTAAATTAATTTTAATGACACCTTGGTACTGGAACATAAGCATTTTGATAGACATTAAATAAGCAATCCAGATGAAATTCTATCCATGGTATTTCATTGGAGATTTGGGACTTCAATTGCATACAGGTTGGACTCCAGCCATAAAATATACTTGCAATAGAAACACCAATCCAGAAGACGGACCGTGCTGAAAACTATGAAACAATGTGAGGTCATCCTTACTGTGAATCAGCCAGACCAATAGCAGATTGCTATGCAGTGGGGTGACACTACCCCTACCCACATGAGGAAGGCTATATATATGGGGAGATTGGCCAGCATTTTTTTCATTCAGTTCCTGAAGAAGGCCATGGAGCTTGGAATGGCCAAAAGCTTGAATTTAGTTATTTTGACACAGCTGATCACCTGTGACGCTTTAATTAATTATGTTTAAGTGAAATCATTATAATAACATTTTTATTATTTGTTTCCAAATATCAATTTTGAAGCACAGTGTAAATTTGAATACATTAAGAATAGCCTATTTTGCAAATTTTCAATCATTAACCCTTTCACCGATATGGACGTCATATGACGTCCAAGTTAAAAGGCCCCAAACCGATATGGACGTGTATAGACGTCCTGCGCATACATGCATTTAATGCGTATTTAATTATAATTCTTTTAAACCTTATGTTTTACGGTAAATTTAAATAAATTCTATAAGAAGTAAAAGCTTACCTTTAAAAGTTTTTTCTTGAATGGTACACCTCAAAACATGGATAAACACACAAGGGCACATCTCCACATTTACGGCAAATCGTACTAGTTTCCTTTTGGACACCTTTCTTGCGGCACACCAAACATTTTCTGAAGGGACGCGACTTTTTTGCTGTGGGTGGTATCCTTTTAGGAAAATGTTTTCCTTCAAGTCTGAGGGGTGCTGGGGTGATGGATTTTTTACCCCCAGTATGGAGAGGTCTCTGAATTTTATACTGCTCAATTAGGCTGCGAGCTATTGATATGCGAAAGTCCAGGTACGTCATTGTCTTCCGTGGGTTTAGAGCTCTCCAAATTACTAAACAATTGTATATGGTTATATCTAGCTGGTGTAAAAATACTTTTTTATACCATTTGATTGTTTTTCGCAAAGAGGGATATGCGTGTAATACCTGATCTACTAGATCCACTCCACCCATATGCATATTATATTCCTGGATAATATCGGGCTTGAAAATTGACATTTTGTTACGAGCATCAATTTTTCCAGTGTCAATCATCAAAATTTTAGAGCTGCAATTGGATAATGCTGTAACAACCCTCCTGTCTTGCCAAGCAACATAGGTCAAGGGTGGCAGCTGATGCACCTGCATTTCTCCTCTTCTTAGAGCCTTCGTATTCACATCTTTTGGCAAACCAATACGATTTGAGCGTACTGTTCCAATTGCATTTGTTTTTCTTTTGTGTAAGGCCATGAATAATTTAGGGGAACTGTACCAATTATCTAAATATACAGTCCTACCCTGATCAAGTACAGATTCCATCAGGTGCATTACTATGGAACCAGATAACCCCAAATCTTTGTCTCCGGTGTTATCAGTCCCTTGGCCAGTGTATATGCAGCTATTGTAAAGATATCCTGTTTTACTTTCACATACATCAAAACTCTTTATGCCAAATCTGGCCCTCTTTGTTTTGATGTATTGTTTCCAACCTAAACGGCCCTTCCAAAGCATCAAGCTTTCATCAACAGTGATCTTTTCACTAGGCACATAATTTTCTTTGAATTTTGAAATAATGTAATCAAAAACTGGTCTGATTTTGGATAGTTTATCATTCACATTTTCTGTGCAGGTGAAATGAAGGAAGCGCAAAATGGAAGTAAACCTGTTATTTGACATGCATTTCCCAAAAAATGGGGTAGCTAGCATGTCGTCTGTAGACCAGTACATGTCTAGCGTAGGTTTACGAATAACACCCATGAGCATAATTAGACCAAGTAGTCTGTAAATCTCATTCATTGTTACTTCTGTCCACTTCTGCAATCTACTCTTAGGTCCTAAATTGCCTTTAGAAATCAGGTCTTCCTTCACCCTACTCGCATATACATTTGTTTCCGAAACAATGAGAGACAGTAAGTCAGTAGTAAAAAATTTTGTGAAAATGTCAATTGGTTGGCTGTCAGAAGTTAGTTGAGTATGCGGTTGTACACCAGAGGTTGTGCTCGTGAACGTATGTCTATTAGTGTTAGAGTTATTTTGACACCTCCATAATGTTGATTCTTCACGAACACCTGTCGGAAATGAGTCATTTTCCTCCTCACTGCTACCTATATCCTCAACACCCCCCTCAAAATCTGAAAACTCGCCATCAATGTCCAAATCACTGTCTAACAGCAAAAAGTCTTCCACATTTTCTGATGTAATATCAGAAGCCCGCACTCGTCCTACACTAGCTAATTGATTTGCAACATTACTAGTTGAAGCCATGATTAGCACTGAGAAAACTATTTCAACTGTGATTTAGCTAAAGAAATTGCTTGGAACTCTGATGCAATCTAAATTACAATGTCAACTGAGCGAAGAAAGAAGTTACGTCAGCTAACATAAACTTCCGTTGTGCAATTAGAGGGATGCTGACGGAGTTTCCTTCCAGGGTGTATAACGCAATATAAACAGTTATTATTACGTGTTAGCATGAACTGAAACCTAGAAACCTTGAACCCAACACTTCGTTTATTCAGCTGATATACACATATAGCTTGTAAAACAAAAGTACTCAGAATTAGGCGCGTTCGACGCAAAGAATGGCTTTCTTTACGTGATACAAATTAATGAAATTTCATCGCTTTATTAATATAGTCTCTATTTTAATGATACCGCAGATGCATACAGCTTTTAATGGGCTTTTAACCAGTTTTTGTTTCCCTGAAATAACTTAGAAAATACGGAAGATACGAATATTTATTTATGAAGACTTTTTGCAGCATTTAACAATTTAAATGTCTTGTTCTGTTTATTGGGTATCCGTTCCCGGCCGTGCAGGGTTTAAATGGCCATCGGCGAAGCGGTTAATTTCTTATGGTATAACAGTATGGGGAAATAGTAGTAGCATTATCAAAGTATTTAGAATCCAAAAAAGGGTAATTAGAATTATGATGAATTTAAAGAGAACAGATAGTTGTAAGCAATGGTTTAAAAAATTAGGCATATTGTCATTACCAAGCATTTACCTTTTAGAAATAATAGTACAGGTTAAAACGAACTTAGATAAATTTCAAAAAAGCAATGATATTCATGACCATAACACGAGAAATAGTTCAAACTTACACGTCACCTATCATAAAAGGAAAATGTATGAGCGCAGTTTTAAATTCAACGGAATTCATATCTACAATAAACTGCCAACTGAAATAAAAAACATTGAGTCCTTCACAAAGTTTAAAAGCACATCAAAGAGGTATTTGTTACAAAAGTGTTACTACTCAGTAGAAGAGTATTTAAATAACAAAGGGTGAATAAAGAAATGTAAATTTTAATTATTAATTTGATTATTATGCTTAACAACTTATTGTATTACTTGTTTCTTGTTACTATTTTTTGTGTAGTTAGTAATTTGACAATTCCACATCATGAGTTGTATGATTTACGGATACAATAAATGAATATGAATATGAAGTACAAAAAGGGTGATAATACATCAGTGAGGTTAAACTATTTTCGTTTGTTTGAAAGGTATGCTGCTTGGTTGCAAATGCATTGTTTATACCAGCACATTTTCTTTGGCTGGATAACATATAATAGGAACTATAACTTTTCAAAGGGCCTTCCTTTGATCTTTGCATTCTTTGAAACCAAGCATGGAAACACTCAACTACAACAAAAAAGATTATATCTACATTTTGCACTGTGGATGCTGAGCAATAAAATATATTTGTTACCACCAGAGGATGAATTACCACATGCTTCCAAAATAGATCAACTCTATTTACATCAACAAGTAACATTTTTACAAGTTCATCCTTACCCTCTAGCTACGACATCTAGAAGACTGCTGCCAACTAGCGTGGGTGTCACAGGAACTGCCATAAGTTCAACACATGTTACATATAATGCATGAGCTGCAGGATTGGGGAATTCATTGAACCTCCAGTCTGTGGCTGGAAAATGTGGCTTTCCCGACATTGCTGTGGTACAGCAGTTAAAGAACAATATATAATTTGTTTCAAATGCACATTATTGAATTACAAATGGAAAGAAGGTGACACGGAACATTTTTGCCATTTCTACTTCAAACTGAATATCAGTTCTAGAGAGTATACACACAAAACTGCGCAAAATAGGTGACATTTCTAGTATAGTATGTGAACAAAAAGCAATCTAAGGGATCAGGGAAAAGCAGAGTGAAATAAGTGTAGGGATTTAAGAGATTAGAAAGGGGCAAGAACTAGGCAGGAGATATATAGATGTAAAGACATAATATGGCTATTATGGATAAATTGCAGAAAGGAAGAAATAGAATGGTCCATGAGAAATAGAGGTAAAGATATGTGCAAATGTGATACGGCTGTACAAATTGCAGAAAGGGAAGAGAGATTAGAATGGGGTTGTGAGAAATTGAGGAGAGGATTTAAGAATGTGTGAAGAAGTAATAGGTTAACTGGAAAAAGGATTGAAAAAAGCTGCTAGCAAAGTTAAATAATTTGTAATAGAGAAAGGGGACTCAAGAAATGGGGTGATGTGAAGTGATAAATATTGAAAAGTGAGGTTAAGTGAATACAGACACAGTGAAACAATAGTAATATGAAGTTGAAACAAGTGATAATTTACAGAGATAGACAAAAAAAATATGGCATATAGGAAACACTAATGCAATATAGAAAAATAAATGGAAAGCAATGACTATTAAAAGGGGAAAACATGTATAAAGCATGTAATTGTATTGAAGGGCTGCCTTGTTAGCAAAAAAGGGGCTAGACAGTTCCAGCAGCCCAAGAAGTATTTGTTTTAGTACTCAATAAATCATATCATATGACATTATTATTGATTAAAGTCAGACACGTTCAGAAAATGGGGACACATGTTTCAAAACATTTAACAGAGAGTTAAAAAAGTTATGTTAGTGTTACTAGTACTGACTCATCATAAGTAAATTAAAGATATAACATATTTACATTTATAATATGAATATTTTATTCTACAAAAATATTTTATAAAAATAAATATTGATAAAAATATGTTATAAAATAAATATTTTATACATACAATATAAATGCCCGCCTCGGTAGCGTAGATGGTAGCGTGTCTCGTTCAAGAGGTCCCGAGTTCGAATCTCGGTCAGGGTGAGTTACCTGGATAAGGTTTTTTCCGGGCTTTTCCCTTATCCTGAAAGACGAATGTCGGGTAAGCTCCATGAACCCCGGACACATTGGAGTATCATTTCACCCATTCCATTCATCGTCCAATAAAAAAAAAGAAAAAAAAAGTATTTTCATACATACTGTATTGTATATATTTGCATTAAAAATTACGCTGATGTATACATGATCAAGAAAACCATAATTTGCAAAATAGTGCATCATAAAAGCTTATTTCAGATTTCCTGTTCCAAGAACTCACAGGATTGGGATCTAGTAAACTCAAAATTTATAAACTGGCACATATAATTTAATCTTTGTTCATGTGCAGAAATATTTTGCAGGAATAAAGATTTTATCTCCTCCAAAGTTACATTTTGGGAATCGGAAGCTTATGAAACATATCTTGTATAAATTACAGAGTAAGTGAAGCACATGTAAACATTAAAAGCAGAAGCATTATTAACAGTGAAGTATTCTTCATATTTGAGTTTGATTTACACCAAACAGCTGAGGATGAGATCGAATGATCTTGAAAACGTTTCAATTATACAACAAGTAAGTGAAGTTTGAGTGTAAACATAGTGACTCATAAATCAAACTCAAATATGAAGCACATGTATTCCAAATTCCGCACCAAATGCTTCAGTACATTTTTATTCATTTTCATTTATATTATCTGAAGGATACTTTCAACAATACGACGTACAAGCCTGACATAATAGTCTAGCTCTGGCACCCAATTGGTCTCGTCAGTTTGTCGCTGCATGTATGTCTGATAAGGTTCAGAAAGGCTCCAGCCAGGAGCTCTTATATCTCTCAGTGAACCTAATACTGCAGCTACGAGGCGACGCTTCAATGGAGGTCTATCTCTCAACTTACGTTCATAATAATGAAGTGTGTTGTACAAGTAGGTAACAGGGCGATCTAAAATAGAGGAGAACAAATACAGCATAAACATACATGCATATAAGCAAGCACTTTCTCAACTGTAATGCTAAACACTTTGTACTTTATGAACAAGATACTGTATCTGAAGAAACCAACTTAGAACCAAAATGTTTGTATTACTTTTTATTTTATGATTTATATGAACTTGTAAAATCTACTGTAAAATATGTGTAAATAGTAATAATGGTAATAACAATAATAAATGAACAAAGATATTTTTAAAAATTATTATGGTAATAGCAATAATAAATGAACAAAGATATTTTTAAAAATTATTACAACTACTTTCTTTATGCTGAGAAATTGCAGATAATGGGAACCTACAATAGCAAGTGAGAGTATTGTAAAAATACAATAATTGTCCATTGTTCCTTACATAAAATCAGGGTGGTAGGTGAGACATTAAAGTCTATGTCTGCACATCAAATTTAGCATAATAAAATTAAACACATAATGCATCATTAAACCTAGAAGGCAATCAAACTGGAAGTTGCAAAAACATGGCATGTGACTTTTTGTCATTTTCACTTAAACTGAATATTAGCTTCAGTCTGACTCTGACATTCCAAATCTTAGCCAACACAAAGCCAGTGTGGAAGAATAATTAATTTCCTTCAGATTTTATTAGATTTATAATAAAATATTATATAATTATACTATGAGCTGACTGAGATATTGTACTACACATACTATATGTGCTATGTGAAGTACAGAGTCACAGCCAACTCTAGTACAATTTTAATTATTGCATTACTTCACAGTGTTCATTCCAATTTACCTTTTCAAAATATTATATATTAACATTGCACAGAGGTAGTAAAAAATTCCAATTTGATATAACGGAAATTGTATATATGTATATATTTCTGTGTGAATTTTCTTTGTATTTTTACTTCTGACAAACCATGTATAATTTTTATTAAAATTTGTGAATAAAGCTCAATCAGAATATGAGTTTGAAGACTATCTTTATTTATCCAGAAAAGTATCCCATGCATTGATGCAACATCTTTTACAACACTCTGCAGCTTTTTGTTCTGAACTACATTTACTGAACTATAAAATTACCATGGAATTTGTATAAACATCCCAAATGTTCCAGAAGTGTCTCCAAGGACTTTGTTACAGGCGGCAATTCCAAATACCTATGGATAACTATATCAAACACCTGTAAAGAAAAGAATATATATATTTTGCTTCAAAAGAACCATAAAACCTGTGTTACACTGAAATTCCTATTTTATAATGTAATAGGAAGTTACAGGAAAAACAATTTAATGGCTGCTCCCAAGAATGAACATGGTTGATATTACGCTAATTTAAACCCAGAAAATATGTGAAATAAATATTTAAAAACTGTAAATGATGTTTCTTTCCTTTAAAAAAAAAAAAAAAAAAAGATGATTATGCTTTTAAAAAATGTACTTACTATCCTTGGGCTAATAAACAGTTTCAATTTTTTTTTTTTTTTTAAAGAATTCAGTGTAATTTTGGTTGCTCAAAATAAATAAATTATAACAAATACTTCTTTTTATTCTATATAACATAACAAATTTGCTACATTTTCTAAAAAAGATATAATTTCCACTAATAAAAAATCTGGCATTTATCAAGTTAATTGTTTAGATTGTGAGCACTTTACTTTGGAAGAACCAAACATAATTTAGAAACCAGAATGAAGAAGCATTTTAGAAATATTATATGTAAACAGATTGATAAACTGGCCATGGCAGATCATTTTTGGTCATTTGACCATGAAATAAATCCAGAAGTTAAATTATTAAAGCAATTAAATGCATCAATAGATTTAACAGTTTGGGAGAAAATATTTATCTTAAAAAATAGAAACAGCATAATGAATTTTGAATTACTGCTAATCAATTCTGCCTTTAAGTTTGTTTTATTTTCAGAGTTTGATAATAAAAAAAAATAATATGTCACGTAGTGGAAGTAATGATGACCACAAGAAAAAACAAAATGACTGATGATGCAGAAAAGTTTTTGTAAACTAGTCTTTTGAATTCTGTGTAAAGTTCAATTTTCTTAAAAAGATAAATGAAGTTTGCGGCAAATAATTATATTCTAATATTAAATCCAAGAGTTTACATGCTTGCAAAATAATGTGTTGCCAATGTAATAGGTTATACGTATTTGAAAATTAAAATAAAAAGCAAAGAAATCTAGAAATGGATAAGGCCATAAAAGATGTATTTCATATAAATTGTGTGCTTTAATGACTTCTACCTTTTTGATGAATAAAATGTTATCTATACGAGATATAGTATAATCCGGGCTTGTGGGCTGTGGTCTACTGAGTTCCTTCTACTTCTTCCCAGACGTTTTGTCTGCCACTGAAGATGTCTGCCACAGTTGCAGATGAAACGTCTGGGAAGAACAAGGAACCCAGTAGACCAAGGCCCACAAAACCAGATTATACTATATATAGTATTGAAACAAGCAGTGAAAACCTTAAAAAGTTTACAAATGTTCTAAGTTAATTGATGGAAATTAATCGTTCCTTTACACTAGCCATATATGGGCTAAGATTTTGGACAGATAGAGTCAAACTGAAAAATTCAATGCCATGGCTGGGATTTGAACCACGGATCTCCTGGTTTCCGTCCAGTCACTCTTACCCATTGAGCTACCATGGCTAACGTGCATTAAATTTTTCAGTTTGACTATCTATCCAAAACCATAGCCTATACACGGCTAGTGTGAAGATAATTTCCACCAATTAACTTAAATAATAAGAGTTTAATGATGAAGCCTGGGACTCAAGTACTTACAACAGTAAGTCGCCACAAACGGTGCATCTCGAATACGAGAGCCCCTAATGGTTTATGGGAAAATATATGAGTCAATTGGAAAATTTAATGTCACGACGGCTCAAAAGTAACAGTAAAAGCTGAAACACGCCTGTACAAAACAACTGTGCAGTTTAAATTGTATGACATTTTGCAAGAGCTAATGCAGTGTAACATCATTGTTCTAAACTTCAATCGGCTTTGGCAGAGTTTTAAACATTGTAGTAAATGCTGTCACAACTTTCATTTAAAATTATAACAAAACAACAAACACATTAACAAAAGTGATACACAGAAAAGCACCCTTGCTATGTAATAGTTATTCAGGAAGCATAGCTAATCAGTATCCTTGAAATGACCGCCTTGAATGTCAGTATCATCTTTTTAGTTAATCAGAATTAGTTCTAAAACCTCTTGGCATCTTAATGCTTTTTGGAAATCCTAAATTATTACAGTTTTTCTGCATGTTTTATATCATTACCTAGTTTTGCTGAAACACTTTATCACCAACCAACTGTTAGTAATTTGAAAGAACTGTTGTAATTTCTCTTTTTACTTGAGCTTATATAAGCTGTATGGCAATTTACTTACAGTGATGTGTCTTATAACTTCATGTTATTTCACTGGCCAGTAATTTGATTTCATAAACTTTCTGTTGTACATGTCCTGTTCTACCCATATAAAGGATTACCTCAAATATTGCATGGCTTTTGCGTGAAGAGATGTTTCTTGAGCTATGAGCTTTGAATACATCTTTACCAATTTTTAGCAGACATTATTTTGTAAAAATAACATAAATTTTGGTGCATCAAGTTGGAAAAACATAGCCAATTAACATTAAAAAAAAAAAAAAAACAAGTATCTTAGCTTATATCAGCAATATATTTATTGTTATAAGCCTAACTATAATTAAGAGTAAGTTTAAACATAACAAATCATCAATAAGACTATCTGTGCTCACATTAAGTCACATTTTGATTTTATGAGATACTAGTTTCAGCAGCTGTTGGTTGCATTTTCAACCTCAAAGGTCTGACTCAGACAGAAGGTCTGAGTAAGACCTTAGGGTATGAAAATGGAAGCAACAGCTGCTGAAACTAGTCCCTCAAAAAATCAAATGTACATGATGTAGTGTGAAAAACTAATCACAAATTAATAGTTTTATTGATTAATTTGGAAGTCACTGTTACTAAATTCCTCCAAACACGCATAGTAACAAATCATACCTTTAAATTAATAAGAAATAAAATTCAAAAGTAAAGTATGATTCTTTTATTGTACTGTTCAGAAAAATGACTTTTTTTCTAACTACTTGTTTCCCTATAATATGAACTATGCATGCACATGATATTTTGCTTGCATTTTACAAAGTGTACTATAACATGTGTGGCAGTGTCACACCAATGCACTTTATTAATGCCATTAGCAAACACACCCCAAATGTCGGGAGGTTTGGATCCCATAATAGGAAGTAGATACTGCAAAGCTTCCTAACACTGATGAGAAGGAAATGCAGACATAAGCAAGTAAGCAAAGTGAAGCATCTAACACATTTCTTATAAATCATACAGATATACGGAATCTATGTAATTATGTTATTCTTTACAACTTACAGGTAAAAATCTGAGACACACATTTCCAAAGTAAACTGGTAAAGAATGATATGGAGAAGAGGGTCCACCTGTCTGTTCTAGAATTCCTTCTGGAGCAAACTTCTCTGGATATTTGCGGTGAAATGCCAGGTGCTTTTCATGCCTGTAAATTTATATAATAATGGGTAAATAACACAGGTTTGAGGATTAAGCTTCATTAAATATTCTTTAAATTATATAGTGAATTTATATCTTTATGCATGTTGAATTCAAAGATCATCCCAAATTCTTTCTGCCATGTATAGCTGTTTCTCTTTGTGCACGAGGGAGCAAATAAAAGATATCCAAGATGTTACATTCATAACATCCTCTCTACTAATTATTCATTTTTATGTAGCTTCTACAAACTATTCTCACTAACAAGGGACATTTGTGACCTTGAATGTTTGGAACCGCATGAAAACATGCTTAGAATAACAACTGATCATAAACAAAGCAGTAGTCCATATCATTTCCATGCAAAACATTGCATTGTGTCTCAAGTGACATTTTAATAGAGAGGAAACAAAGTAACAAGATGATATAATTCAAGGATGTCGATACATAATTGCAGTTTTAATCAACAGTGCTAAAATCCTTCAGCTTAAAGTACTTATAAGAGCACAAAACAAAATATATTGCACAGCTGATAGTGCTTATATTAATCCTCAAAGTGTAGACGAGGAATTTCAATAAAGTGGTTAAAACAAAGAGTGAGAGAACAATATTCACACCACACTAAAGTCATGTTACCACATTCCAAATCACTTTCACAGTCACACGGTCCAATGTGAAACGTCATATTAATTACATTCAGCCCACCTCGGTAGCGTAGATGGTAGCATGTCTGCCTCATGTTCAAGAGGTCCCGAGTTCGAATCTCGGTCAGGGTGAGTTACCTGGATAAGGTTTTTTCCAGGGGTTTCTCTTATCCAGA
Organism: Mantis religiosa; assembly: GCA_030765055.1. Lineage (NCBI taxonomy): Eukaryota > Metazoa > Arthropoda > Insecta > Mantodea > Mantidae > Mantis > Mantis religiosa. Next base: position 82,052,702 of record CM060959.1, read on the forward strand.
AAGCGAATGTCGGGTAACTCTAAGCTCCATGGACCCTGGATCCATTTGAGCATCATTTCACCCACTTCACTCATCGTCCAATATGACTTGAGGGGAGGTATCTGTGAAAAAGGCTAAAATCCAGAGTTTACATCAGAACTGCTTGAAATATTGTCAGTGGGTAGGGGTTAGGGAATCTAGTTAAGCTTTCAAAATTCATCTTTCTATCTTAAATAGTATATATATTTAGTGCTTTTTATAGTATGATTTTTGTAGGTTATAAAGTCCCAGGTCATACAGTTTTTCTTTTAGAAACTTTAAATTTTAGATTCAGGTTTCTCTGTACGTCAGTTACAAAAGTTGCTATACTTTTAAAGTGTGTATCAAGTATTTTTGGAGAAAAAGTTTTTAGGTGTGAATATATTAAATGTTTCTTAATTTTTTTTTGCAATTTTGAGATTCAAAATTCAATAATAAACTATTTAATTTAAATCAACAAAAATACCAACTTTTATTAAACATTTATTTAGGAATATGTATGCAAAGTTTAATACAAATTCGTTGAGAATTGCAGAAGTTGGAGCTTTTTGAAGATACAAAAATGTTCAAAAATTGAAGTGGAGAAAAATGAATTTAAAGAAGGTAGAAATTACACTACTTTCTTTACTTTGAAAACTCCATCCATTATATGCAGGCCCCATAGCTATCTTATTACCTTCTATCTCTTTAATTTGGTTACTTTTGGCTCTTTTTTTATAATTTTTCTATCTACAATAGTTTTTACCAAAAAAATGATAATTTAATTTTTTGCTGCAATTTCTTTACATTGGGAAACATATTACTTCTTTACAATTTTTGTTATAAATGATTGGAACTTTGGATTCTGGTTCCTTTAGATAATAGTTACAGAACTGTATATGTATATAACGTGTCTAATGGTTCTGGAGGAGAAAATTTAAGGAATGTGATAGAATTGTCTTGAATTTTTCCCAATTTTCATTTTTCAATACCAATCATTATTAACTTTTTGATATACAGCCATAATGATACCAATTTTTATTGAAAACTTATCTAGGAATATACATATATGCAAACCTTAAAGAAATTCATAGAAAACTTTAGTGTCTGGACTATAAGGAGTATTAAAAATGCTAAACATTGGATATGAAGAAAAATCTAGTTAGAAGCTCTAAATATAAACAAAATTTTTTTCTATGTTTCAAAACCCTCCTGCACTATATGAAGACCACTCAGCTAGTTTATTTCCTCTTCTGCTTTTAATTTAATCACTTTTAACTGCTTCTTGGCAGATTTATATTTGCTCAATGAACTTTGAGCACTTTGTTTTTGCTTTCACCTATCCCTAATACTGCTAATTTTCTTGCTAACAGGACTTACTTTGCTTGCTACAACTTTTGCCTTAACATTTAATCTATCGTTATAACCCATATTAAGTTCACTAACAGCTGCAATCACTGCAATTTGAAATTTCTTTCTTAATACAAAAACTTCTTTGTGACATTTATTCCATGCAAAAACTTTCATTAGCATTCTGTGCTGCTTCTTTGATGCAACTTTCCCGTAGAATAGTACTAACTAATCTCTTTATTTTTGTCTATGAGATGGAAATTGTAAGTAGAATAGTTCAAGCAATTAATACCCATGGTCATAAAAAACTTCTGCATAGAAATATGACCCTTACCAATGCCCAGAAATACATCAACCATTCTTCTATTTACATCAAAAGGTGACCAACTAGAATCAGTGTTAACTCTTGGGCTATAATATGTTTTCACTTAACATTTACCTCAAGCAGAGCATTCTAGTATCATTACTTACTATTATGGCTAGAAAACCTTAAAGTTTCATTATATTTTGCTTCGAAATAGCCACCGTACTCATAACCTAACCTGGTATGAATCATATACCTACTGTTGCAACAAGAAAGCAATACAATGTTAAATCAGGCTTTATTCCTATTCTAAACAATAGTAATTTAATATAAGCTGCTATCCACAGCTTTCACTTGTATGTAAAACATATTTCACAAACACTACACGTCAGTGGAAATATTTGTTTACTTTCAAAAGTAGTAAGTGTGAAACAATATATAAAAAATAATAGCAGACAGGTTCAGAAGCTTCCACAAACATCCAGAAGATGTCTCTGCACATTAGCACAGTGTATGGAATCAAACCGCGTAGTTTAAACGTGAGAATTCCATCAATTTCTTTGCAACACTCTGGCAAAGGCAATATAAATGACCACGCCCACCTGCACATAAGCATTTAAATAATGACGTATCGGCTGTTTAAATGGTGCTAGGTCCTAACTGACTGCAGATTCTGAAACTACAATGTTTAAACATAATTTTAACGCAAAAAACTGAAAACGTTTTTTTTTCCGTAATTTTTGACGAAATTTCACCCATGCCTCCCCCTAAGGCTGGAGAAGGTAAATTACAAAAAAAAAAAAAAAAAAAAAAAAAAAATTTACAAATTATGGTATAGGTATGTTAAATGTCATAACCTGAATTTCCCAAACATATTGGAACATAAGTTTACCTTTGATGCAACAAACTGATTGTAAATCACAGAGTAAAGTTTGATGATGAAATGTCAAGCAAGTATCTTCACTTCAGGTTCAGTACACTGCAGTCTTACAAAACTGCAACCCTTCTGATACATAGCTTACACTGCTTAAAGAGCTTATAATGGTGCCAGTAAACAAGTGCGGAATTTTGCATGGAAATGATACAGACCACTATTGTTTTAATGGTAGTTTGTTATTCTAAGTAGGTTTTCGTGTGGCTTCGAGAGTTCGAGATCAAAAGTGTGCCTTGTAAATAAATAATATTGGAATTAACTGACAAATTATTATTTAAATTCTTTTCTCTCCACTTGCATCTTGTTTATTGAAGATTATTTTCTAGGAATCTCTTCTCATTATCAGTTGCACAGTAAGAAAGCCTTTATATAATAATCTGTTGACTCATCCCAACATTAATTAATGTTACTCTAGTGTATACAACATTTCTTTACAATTATAGTATTTTTATTAAGGCTTGTTTTTTTTTGTTTTTTTTTGTTTTTTGTTTTTTCTACTTTATATTACTTGAGAATGTTTAAACCAAGTCACTAAGGTAGCCTTGAATTCCACTTTTTAATTACATTGCAAGAAATAATTGAATATAACCACTTCCAAAAGTGACAAATAATACTGAAAAATTCAAACAAATTTATCAGAAATGGCTGATGCCATAAAAAACATTATTCGCATGGATCTTTTTATGAATTCCTTTTTTAATTCTATGGAATCTTGATATCAAATTATGGGTAGAATGTTATACTTTCTCAACCTACTAAATGTATGGTAAAGTTAAAGTAGTCTTAGCCTTTAATAAAAGTTTACTATTTTTCATTTTTGTTTTCATTGAAACACTAAATTTTACACATTTAAAACTGCTGTTAATTACCACCACCAATCAACAAAATGTACTTGTTTAGCTTTGTAAGCTAAAATAAACTTCTGTAAACATTGATACCATTTCACCTTTTAGATCATTTTCATTTATCTAAAACATTTTGTTTGTACTTTGCTTACATCCTCATCTGTTTTTAGTATGCTGAATAGAAATGAATCTTCAATTTTGGACCAATTAAATCTAGTTCTACGTATTTATACTGATTTCAGTTGTTTTGTTTTGTTTTGTTTTATACTTTGAAAGACAAACTGTTAAAATCAGTACATAAACATTTAGTACTAGACTTATAGAAAGAGCATACTATGAGCGGTATTCAAATGAAACCTGGTCAATGCGTCTAACTGTGCATTACATGTATGGTGGCACCATCTATTGGTAGAGCAACTGCAGCGTGTGCAACGTTTGATGTTGCATAGTAACAGTGTGGTTTTACGCTGAAGAGAAGGTGAACACACAAGTTATTGTCCACTACTGAACATGAAGGCAAGTAAGCAGGAACAACAAAGAATGAATAAATATTAAAAGCAGAAGCATTATTAACAGTGAAGTATTCTTAATTTTTGAGTTTGATTAATGAGTCACTATGTTTACACACAACTTCACTTACTATGTTGTAGTGTAATAGAAACGTTTTCAAGATCATTCGATCTCATCCTCAGCTGCAGTCATCAAACAGCTGAGGATGAGATCGAATGTTCTTGAAAACGTTTCTATTATACAACATAGTAAGTGAAAGTACAAAAGTGAATCGAGAATATATTGACACATTGCTTCACTCACACTGTATAAACTTCAAGTTTATACTTTATAGTAAGTGAAGTTGAGTGTAAACATAGTGACTCATTAATCAAACTCAAAAACAAAGAATGATTTGATTTTTAGCAGTGGAGGGAGTTGGAGGCCAAGAAATGTATTGATGGATGAATTGTACAGACGGTGATTACAGTCTGTGTCATTCAAGTGTTGTGGAATGGCACAAAAGATTCCTTGAGGGACATGAGTTACTGGAAGACAATCGTCCTGGACAGGCTCATTGTGTCATCACACCTGAAATGATTGCAGAAGTGAATGCTTTAGTCTTGGGCAACTGCAGAATCACTGTGGACGAGATCTATCGATTACTGGGTCTAATCACATCAATCACACCAAATGCAATATTGAAATTTCGAAAACTTTCTGTGCAAGGGGTTCCCCACCAACTGACTGCCAAACAGAGCAATACTCAAATAGCGCTCTCTTTAAGTCATTTGCAACATTATCATGAGGAATATTGCTTTTTGTCACATGTTGTCACTGGTGACGAAACATGGTGCCACTATGTTGAACCAGAAAGCAAGCTTCAGAGCAAGCAGTGGAAACAAGCAACTCCACCACTGCCAAAGAAATCAAAGGCTGTGCACAACAGTTCTGGTAAGTTCATGATGTCCTTTTTTGACCACAAGGGTCCACTGCTTGTTGAGTTTCTGGAATAGGGAACCACCGTCAATCCCCAGTGTTATCAAGCCATTTTGCAGAACCTTAAATGAGCTATCAAGTCAGAACGCCCAAGCATGTTATCCAGTGGCATTATTCTCCTGCATAATGTCCACCCACACACTGCCAATGCGGTGAAGACAAAAATGGGAAACACCTGGAACATCCACCAGACCTTTTACCATGTGACTTTCATGTTTATGAATCTCTAAAACAAGTTATTCACAGACACTGATCAACAACGGACAACAAAGTGTGTGAATAGGTGCAGGTTTGGATCTGATAGCAGTCTACTACACTCTGTTTCATATAACCTTGCCCCGCTGAAATGTATCACTCTGCGTGCAACTACCTTCCACCTCGTCCTAATTGGCTAATTTTTTCGCACCATAGGCCATAGGCGGTGCCTTCCCGTCGCATTTAAACCTGCATAATAAGTGCCAGGAAAATTGATAAAATCATACAAATAAGAATATGAAGGCATGCAAAAATAATGAAGTTTATAATGAAGCTGAGCAAGTTGAAACTGAATGAATGAGCAATGAAACTGAAATATTTTATAATGAAAGGCCTTTGGCCTTTTCCACTGGGATTTTTTAAACCAGCACACAAACCTTTCAAAAATGCTTGTCTTTCAGTCTTAAAAGTCATGTCACGCCATACCTTACTTTTCGTGTATTCTTCATGTATATTTTGCGATTTGTATCTCGGTACAGTCTGGTTGTCCTTTGCCACACAGCAATATCGCCTCTGTCTTTTAGCACATTTTTCTTGCCTCTTTTTTCATTCACAAACCCCAGCTGTATAAGCAATCTGCTGAAATTTGGTAAATCTGCATCCTCATTTACAGCAGACGAAATGTCACTTATGTTAGGGAGTTCGTTTCTAAAGAAAAAACTATGCACATGACGACGCACAACACTTTTCACGTATTTTCTCCGAGCACGCACTTTTGTTTATTCCTGCTTTTGCCTGGAGTGGTAAGTTTTCTTGTTTTCTCAATTTCACATCGCGGTGTTCCTACGGATCTAACACTCACACCTGTAACTTCAGAGCACAGCTGTTTGACTTCTCTCACTGACAAAGACGGATTCTTCTCTGTGAGTGCATTAAACACATGCACCACAATTCTTTTTTTCGCCTGTTTGTAAAGAATTATCCTTGCGATACTTCAGCGAAAAACTGGTGGTAGACTCTGCCATTATACATATAAGTACACGTGCAATAAACGATCAATAAAATAATTTAGCTCTTGCACTGGGCACAACACACCGTCGAATGGCGATATATGACTAATCCAGTTCAAAACAAGGTCAGTGATAAAAGTCATATGAACAAATGTCACCACTACCGCTAAATCACATGCTATCATGCCATGTGTTTGAGAGCAAAGGAACCTCCTCTTTATTTCGTTTAAGAATTAACATGCATTTCAGATAAATCAACTCTGTTGTGTAATATATTTAATTAAAATAGTTAAAAAAATATAAATTTGACAATTCTCTTCCAACATATAAAGATATATCACCATGTTAAATAACAAACTAATTTTTACCACATGACAGTCATTACCACAACAGCAGCCAATGAGAGGTGATTAGGTCACATGACCATTGAAGAGATATGGGGCAAGCTTATGTGAAACAAGGATTAGCTTATATCGAGATTTAACTGTATTGGAACACCACAGTGAAGCGAAATAATTATTAATTTTTAGATGAGTCGTATTTATTACACATCTGCTTCACTTTCATACCTATTTTGAGGACATGTTTCGCAAGCAGCAACTCCAGAATTACCCACACCACTGGATCAAGCTTTAGTCGCATAAGAGCAGAAGATGCAAACGATGATTTGCGAAACATGTCCTCAAAATAGGTACGAAAGTGAAGCAGATGTGTAATAAATACAACTCATCTAAAAATTAATAATAAGGATTAGCTTCTTGAAAGATGGAATCAACCGGCTTTTGTCGCAATGGGATAAGTGTGCTACTAGCATTTTGAGTTAATAAAATTGCTACCGTTACTTTACACAAGTGACTGGGTTTCATTTGAATGACCCTTATATATCAAAAGTTTCAACCATCAAATTATAAAGTTTGAAATTCCAGCATACAATAGTTTTAATCTCTAAATTTATCAACCCCATATCAGATGCACAATTAGGCAGGAAAGGAGATCAGGGAAGCACAAATTATTCCAATGTGTAAGGACTATGATACAATGAAGCACAAAATTATATTAAGCACAAATGAGTTGACCAGCAACCAAAATTGGGGAGAACAGGTTCTTGAAACATCTGCCAATAATTTGGTAATACAAACACTAAGACTGACATTAATTACTTCTTCCATTTTATTTTTCTTTCCTTATGTGAAAGTTGGCCAATGATTCTAAATTTAAATGTGAAGGAATGTTACTCTTAATGGTACATGTAGGCATTATATGGCTCACCAATTTGACTGTTTCCAATGTTCTGGAGAATTTTCTTTAACAAATTCCTGTACTCTGTTCCTGAACTCTGCAGCTTTTAAAAGTAACAGTTGGATGATGAAAAAGCACACTTGAGCTTCACTTCCTTCCTGAGTTCTGAGAGCCTATAAAATTAGAAAAGTTATAAACTAAATGTAGACAAAATTTCAGATTTATCACAATATATGAGGGCTGATCAACAAAGAATGAGACTAATATTTTCCTGTAGCTTCCATGATAGTTTCCTATCTGTCACATAACTATTTGAAAAAAGTGGGTTTTTATGTATAATGTCCATAGGTGGCAGCACTCTTGTATTGGCAGGTTGGTAATAATGCTCTATTTTGTAAAAGCTATGTGCATTTCACATACCAGACAGTGGAGGTGATGCGAGAGGAGCAGTACAGTGCAATCAAATTCTGCTTTTGTTTAAACCATACAGCCACTGAAACTTATGAAAAGCTGAAGCAAGAATATGGTGAAGATGCACTAACTCATGCTACAGTGTTTAAGTGGTTCAAGAGCTTTAAAGAAGGTTGATTTGTTTGTGTTAAGCAAGGTGAGCTTGGTGTTTCGACTTTCGTTGTGAATGAAGTCAACATCAACACAGCTGCTATGATTGTCTGAAGAACGGCAGAATACATTACGTAACTTCAGTGAAGTGTTCAAGTATTTAATATGGCAGTATTTTTACAATTGTACATGATCATCTCCATATGACCCAAGTTTGCTCCCATTGGGTGCCACATCTACTGACTCCCGAAAGAAAGGCTGTGCAAACGGAGAGAAGCCATGAGGTACTGCATCTCTTTGTTGATGGAGGGGATGCATTTTTTAAATTATCACCGATGATGATGAGTCAGGTTGCATCATTATGATCCGAAGGAAAACAAGCCAGTACAGTATGAAAATTGCCAGGTTCCCCAACATCAAAAAAGGCAAAAGTTGTTCCATCTGGCCACACTTAGGATGCACATTGTAAAGAAACAGTCAGAGCTTTCTTGGACTGGGTGGCAACTTCATCATGGCAATGTACAACCTCATGTCGCATATCAAATCATGCAGTTTTTGGCTGGATTCAACATTACCTGTGTACCACATCCATCTTATAGCCCCAATCTTGTACCCTGTGATTTTTTTTATTCACATCACTAGAGGCAAAGCTTAGGGGCATTCAATTTGAGAAGTCTAAAGCAGTGCTCCAGAAAAGTGAGGTGATTCTCAAGGACCTGACAAAAGATGGTTTTCAGTATGGACTGGCAGGGATGTTATAAAACATGCATTGGAGTAGAAGGGAACTCTTGAAAAAGATCATGTAAACATTGAGATGGAGTAATAAACATCTGTGAAAAGAAATCTGTCTTTGTTGATCAGTCCTTGTACTTTCATATCAAAAGAAATTATGAAAATCAGCACAACAACTAATGGATAAAAACTAAATACAATCAATTTGGAACTTTTCTCTTTTGGAAACGCATGCAAAGCTTTTATTATTTTTAGTTAATTGATGGAAATTAATCATTCCTTCACACTAGCCGTATATAGGCTAAGGTTTTTGATAGAGTCAACCTGAAAAATTCAATGCCATGGCTGGGATTTGAAACACGGATCTCCTGGTTTCCATCCAATCACTCTAACCAATTGAGCTACCATGGCCAACGTGCCATCCTGACATTAAATTCTCCATTTGACTCGTATATTTCCCCAATAAACCACTAGGGGCTCTCACATTAGAGATACACCATTTGTGGCAACTTACTATTGTAAGTACTTAAGTCCCAGGCTTCATCATTTAACTCTTATTATTTTTAGTTAATTGATGGAAATTAATCATTTCTTCACACTAGCCGTATGTAGGTTAAGGTTTTTGATAGAGTCAACGTGGAAAATTCAATGCTATGGCCGGGATATGAACCACGGATCTTCTGGTTTCTGTCCAATTGCTTTAACCCATTGAGCTACCATGGCCAACGTGCCATGATAGCTCAAAAACCTGGAACACATTTTTGCTTAAATGGAAATGGTCTCTGAAACTGTTCCATTAACTTTTTACGAAAGTGATGCAAATGTAATTAAAGTATAAATTTGTGTGTGTACAAGTAAATAAACCAAAACTGATGTGTTAACTCATATAACTTGCCCTACTCACTCTAAACTATTCTTAAGAATACTTATGCTTCTAACTTCTTCATTTTAATCAGATAAACGTTTGTGGATATGGTTTTTTACATTACTATGGGAACAGCAGAATACAGTAGGCTTAAGCGATAGTCAAATATTTTAAGAGATGGTTGCTACACGATGGCTTTGATTTTTCTTTCTCTTTGCATGTCCAAGACATAAAAAAAGATTTAAGAAACTAATACTGAATTCCCAGTTGAGAAAAATATAAATATTGGAAAATTCAAAAAGATAATACAGAATATTGAATAAATGGTTCACCGATGCAAGCACACACA